>JAXCLQ010000007.1:6040900-6058786 GCA_035584115.1 Cedrela odorata
GCACTGGAATACGACAAGAATATTACCTGCACACTCTAAATAAAGATCAAGACAAGAAAATAAATGAAACCACTCAGAACAGAATTGCAATTTTAGGATAGTTTACACACAGACATGTAGAAGAATGTATTAATAATCAAATTGGAAACTTAAACCATGCCCATCTGGTTCATCTGCCATGCAGCACCTCCAACCCCGGCATGGATGGCACCCGTGCAAAACAATTGTGTCGCACTGACGATTATCGTCATAACTTCTAGAGTGCTTTGCATATTACAAGAACACCATTAGCCTTACATTAGTATAATTCTCTTTTCGTAGAAACTACTAGTTTTTCAGGATAATACAGCTTTTGTTCTACCAAAGCCTATCTGGATATATACTTGGTCACTAATCATGGTGCAACACATTGAAAGGACGGTTTATTCAGATTTCACTAAAATTGTCAATCAATAGAATGCGATATGAATAACGTTAAAGATAAAATATGATTATCGAAAAAGTTCATAGATGCATCTTTTTAAAAAGTCTATCTCAACATGTGTTTTGAGGATACGCGATAAGGTGAACTATGAGGCGTGGTAGAGAGGTAGCTTACCAAGTTTGACTCTGTCCAACCAAGATCAATCTCTTTGCATCCCAATCTGCGATAGAAATAATGAAACAACTATATGAAACTGCATGCACCAATATTTTGCATATAATATTTGGGTACTAGTTAAGAACAAGAAAACTAGTAAATAGAAAGAAGAAATTGAAGGAGCTAGCCGAATTTGCTTACCCCCATGGTTAGTAGAGTGAGTAACCAAGTTATAAGAGGAGAGGCAGCTGCTGCATTTAATTTGGGAAGATCCCATTGAAAGACATTGTTAAGTCCTGACAGTGATGTGCCCATGCCAACAACACCAGCAAGGAGGGAGAAGATGACAAAGAAACCGGTCGCCATGTTTCCAAATGGATAATATATTGGAAATATATGTGCTGGAATTGAGAGAACAGTTGCTTCATTTGCAAACACGTCACGATAATAAGTTAACAATTGCTCTACAAATTTAATTGTGTATGGTTTTCAGCTATCTGAAATTACCTGTTTCATGAGATCTTTCAATTCCATGATTAACTGCCCATGCAGCAATCACTGTTACAATGAAATAGAGCCCGAGATTGAGCATTAAGAGGATAAAAGCGGCTGGTTTGGATCCTCCAGAAGCCATGGCCTTGAGCTTGAAAACAATGAACATAAAATCTGGACTGGGTCACTTTCCTTGGGCTTAGAGAAAATATATATATATACATATATATAAGCAAAGAGATGTTCTTCAATCCTCCATATCCAGAAAATGATTATAAGGGCGGCTCTGCCATGGAATTTTCATGTTTGTTCTTTCACTTTTCCTTATAGAAGTGCAGTATCTTCAATTGAAAGAAATGACTTTGACTCCTTAACTTCGTTGGTTTGCAACACTCAAAGGGAAGGAATCCAATTGAATTTCATTTTGTGTGAGACTTACATTGTTTATTTTGTAGGACATCACTTTATTCCAGGCATAAACGTTTCCTGCTCAGCTCAGCAAACGAAATAGGAATAAAGTGTCCCTCTGTTTTTTCAGCCCCGACAAATTTTGTTTTTGACAAAACCCCATTTCCTGGCTTTCCATTTTTAATGCCTTAATCATGGCAAGATGAAAGAAAAAGGAAAAAACCAAATGATGAAAGTTTATAAAAGAAAATCTCACAAAATCATCAACAGTTGCACTTTGTGACCAACTTGTTGAAAAAAGCCTATTGAGGATTTGCTATCACTACAGTGGCAATGTCATATTTTTTTGCCAAGTTAACGACTGAGGTAATGAAATTTACAATACCTTTGCAACAATGATGCAAATGAAACACCAACAAATAATAAAATAAAATAAAATAAAATAAAATAAATCCATTAAAAAAAGGGTCCAGAAGAATATCAATAGTGCAAGTACAAGCATCCAAGTAGAAAACGCAGAAATTGAACCCAAATATGAGCACATCTGATCCAAAGGATGTCTTCCATCTGCAAAATCATTTGACAATCTAGGGCATGAAGAACAACTAGCTTTCGGATCTTTTATGTACAGGGTTCTTCCCTACAGAACTAAAAGGAAAGGGAAAAAAAACTCCCCCATGCATGGGCTATTTAAATCCATGAGATTGCTTCCCAAGTAGATTCAGTTGAACTTTAACCAACTTCAGACATTCAATGCCAACTTCTGAGCAGCCAGTGCTTCAGCTTCAAGTGTCGGCTCCCACAGTATTGTAGTTTCTGCCAGTAATGAGATCACTATGTAAGGGTCCATGTTTGAAGCTGGACGCCTATCTTCCAAGTAACCTAACATAACAAAAGGCAACACCAGGAAGTGGATCAGTAATGCCAGTTGTGGCTGTGGCTAAAAATTGACAACCCAAAACTTGAAGCTGTAATAGGAGATCTTAAAGATCATTGAAAAAGATGGAAACTCTGTAGAGACCAGTAAGAATGTACAACAAAAAGAGTAAAAAGATCATGAGGAAATATATTCAAGTTGGTTTGAGTCACAAAAGAGCAGAGCCCATAACAATGTCCGTCAGAAATTTAATGAAAGATCAGATGTTAATCACAGGATTTACAGCATTTATGTATGATAGGTTTAGTTAAAGGGCATGCTAGATGCATTTAATGTATTTCTTTGAACTTCAAAGAGGAAACGATATCAATTAAATAGATGAAAACAAAGTGTATATTTATCTTTATTATTGTGAGATTATTCAATAGAGTGAAAACCAATTTTCCCATTTGCAGCACGGTGAAGTTTGCTCTCACAATGCAGTTGTCTTGTTGCGAGCATGTACAACTAATGGTCAAAAGCATTTCCCACTTCACTCTATTACATAAAATGAGCATTTATTAAGAAAAAAAGTTGTTTCATGGTGCTGTTGATAGTAGTACCTTTGCCTTGCTTCTCAGTTTCACGCCCCACACGGATTGAGCAACCACGATTAGCCACCCCCTGAAAATTCAAACATATATTTAATAAACAATTTATGAAGAAATCTTCTATTTTGTTTGTTAGCTTAAAAAATGGGATATATTAATATTCTGAGCATACCCAAGAAAATGAGTCAATGCTGGCTGTTTCGTGTTTTCCTGTTAGCCTTCTCTCATTTCCTTCACCATATGCACTGATGTGATCGTTGTGGCGAAGTGATAGATTCAAGATTGCCTTCTTTATTGCTTCATAGCCTCCATCCTCCCTCATACTCTTTGTACTGCATAGAACAATAATTCAGGTATTACTTATAAAGAGTTAGATTTTATTGTAAAAAATTTAGAATGCCCATCTACCAAAAGATTACTTCGTTCAAAATCTTTGTAGAGTCGAAATTACCTGTAATTGGTGTGGCATCCAGCACCATTCCAATCTCCCTGCCAACGTCAAGAAGGAGAACAGTATAACTAATATTAATTAATAACAAAATGTGAACATGATGGAAATTCATATTACCTCTATCGGTTTTGGATCAAGTGAGAGAACAACACCAGCTTGTTCAGTAATTCTCTGTCAGAACAGGGAGAAACAGTTACACAATGACACACAAAACACCCCCTCAGCCTCCCCCAATAAAAAATAATGATAAAAAAATGTACCAAGAAAACATTATATACATTTTGATTATATTTAAAATATATAACTTTCTAAACAGTCTCTTTAGGATAGATTTCAAGGAAGAATGGTCTTTTAACATGCTGTTATATCATGTCTGACTTTAATTTTTCTTCCAATGATCTTAGCAGATTTTCAATCAGAGATATTATGTACTCATGTTATAAAGATTTTTGACAAAATACATCAAGGATCTGAATTCAATAACTTACATAGAAGAACCTGCTCAATACTTTTGGGCAAAAACATGGAAGTTTGACTTCCCTTTAAAAAACTTCATTGGTAAAATATTGTTAGGGAAGCTAGTGCAGAAAAGTTCGATGAGAAAATTACAAAAAGGGACTGTCTTGGGGATTGATAGAGACTTCAATTTACAAGAATAAAATATTTTACTACGGAGAACATTTGTGGGGATCGAAATCATTTTTCATTAAAGTAGCTTATATGTTTCCCAAAAGATATTATGTACAGAGAATTTAAAGATGATTTACCTCAAGAATGTATCTCGAACACCAGATATGATCTCCAGCATCAATGCCTACACTGGGACCAACTTGATATTCCCACTGCAAGACAAGTGTGAAATTAGTATGACCGTACAAAGCAAACATGATTACAATTATACAAAGTTCACTAACACGAAAGAAAAGCTAGGGATAGGCAGTACCTGGCCTGGCATAACCTCCCCATTGGTGCCACTAATGTCTATGCCAGCATATAAGCAAGCCTTGTAATGAGCATCTGAGATGTCACGACCAAACGATTTGTCAGCCCCAGCTCCACAGTAATAAGGACCCTAAAACACATAGGAAACATGTCTGTCATAAGTTAAAGTACCATAATACAATCACACCTCAGAATTTATGATTTCCTATAATTGCAATGCTCAAAACCATATATATTGGTAGATGATTGTGAGCCAACTTATTACCTGGGGACCAGGATAGCCTCCAACAGGCCAACCTAACGGCCATTTCACATTTTGTTGAAGTAAGGTGTACTCTTGCTCTATCCCATACCTAATAATAACAGTTACAGGACATTAGTACAATTTTTATCCTCATAATTACAACAGAAGGTTTGATGATATGTACATAAATCTGCTGTAATAAATCCTTAATCGCTAAGTACAAGGTTCCAAGAACTTCATATTTGACAGTCATTTAATCAATGTGAAAAAGAGAAATGTTCTGTGTAGACTATGATGTGGTGATATACAAAAACACCCATACATGGCCTGCAAATTAATTCAAAGATTGGAAATTAAAGTTCAAGATCAAGGTAATTGAAAGGTACAAACCATGGAATTTCAGATGCCACCTTTGGGTCGCTGAAAATCTCAGCAGCCCTATGGCGTTTGTTTGTGGGGATGGGCTCACCTGCTGGAGTGTAGGTGTCACAGATTACCTTTGTCAAACACAAAATGCAATATTAAAAACTTGTTACACCAATGATACTGGAAGCACTACCAATTTCATATATATAATTCCTAGTCAAATTAAATAACACTTACCAAAATGTTGTTGCCTCCCCGGAAAGGGTCCTTGAAAATTGCTTGAGGGCTGGATAAAAGATTTAGTTAAAATCATTGTGTAAAGGTAAACAGAAATCTAAAAGAAACTCCTTCGTGGAAGATCTTACTATAAAATTACTTCACTGTCTTCACCAGGTGCCTGTCCAGTACTTGATCCGTCATAATTCCATTTGGGCAGCTCAGATGGATGTTTAACTGGCTTTGAAATTGTCTGAAAATATTAAAAATAGCATTAACAAAATACATGAGAAAAAACATAAAGACATCATATTAGATGATGCAATTATTTCTCTTTTTTAAATTATAATAATAACATAGTATTACCCTTGACTTGCTACGCAGATCAATCCCGGAACCCCCAATCCTGTTTCAAAATGAAATAAGATAATTTAGATTTTATGAGTGCTCAAATGAAAACAACCAGCTCGTAATTTGACATAATTCCAAAAAATTAAATTGTACCGTTTGGAAAATGAAGAAATAGTTTGAAAGATTTATATGTACGTTTGGGAAAATTATTGTAGCAAAGAAGATATACCAAATGTATTCAGCAATGATCTTGTCAGTGTATGGAGTGATGTCCAAATTTAGTAGATCCTCTATCCTGTTGATAGCATTGTTTTCAGACTTCAGAGCTAACACTCTAAACTTAGCAGAACTTCTACTTGTTCCTTTCTTATTCTGCTTCATCAAAAGAGAACTCCACATCTTTGTTGTCATAGGACTGGCAATGTTTGAGTTCTTCAGCATGCTCATCTGCCATTGCGTAGATGGTGCCAAAATCTGCGCCATTTTCTCCTACTCCTTCCTAGAAAGTTAAAACAAATATAATTAACAACCTTAAATGCACGAGAAAATCTCATCAGTTTTAGTCACCATGAAAGTACAGAAAATATATCAGAAAACCGAGGGGACATAAACTGTACGTCACATTTGCAACCATAAAAATTAAATCACATATCCACTTTTCTAAAAAACAAGATCCATGAACCATTTTATTTCACCAACTCATCCTATCCAATGTCATTTCTTTGATTAAATCAAAAGCCATGGAATTTTCTGTGTCACTATCTGAACCACCACTTACATCTGATATTTGGTTACCAAGATCTGACAAAGTGAAAGTCAATATTTTTTTTTACTTCATTACATATTTGGTTACCATTCACGCATATTTTAGGCATGATCTACAAATAGCAAGTACAAAACAGTTGGCTATTAATTGGATGGCCAGCCATTTGGCTCAATTTCTACTTTTTTATTTTATCATCCCTTACGTGGGCCTCAAGTATGTAGTATACCATCACACACTCTCCAGTTCATAAATTAAAATTTAGAAAACTTAAAAATAAAAACTAAATTTTTAAGGTAAATTGCTAGAATGACAAAAGGACAGCATGATCACACAGAAACAGATAACGATTTTAAATAATAAAAAAAAGGAAAAAGAAAAAAAGAAATCTTGGGAGTTCTTCTGAAGTGGAGTCTCAAGATGGAATAAAAAGCAACGTAAAGGTAAAGAGTGAAGGAGATTATGTTTTCGAAAATGGAAGTTATAGAAAATAAATGGGTTTTTTTTAATAAGTTCACGGTTCCAAGATGACCAAACAACTACTTGCTAGTTCCTTCTCATTGTGTCAGTTATTTAAGCTTACTGCATAATGTCACACACACTCACAGCCATTGTCAAGAAAGTTGGCCCAAAAAAAAAAAAAAAGAACTGACCTGAGAGACGCCTGAAAATGACTTGAACAGTAAACCAAAATGTTGATCTGCCTTGAGAAAAAGATGAGAAGACTCGGTGGTTGGTTTTATGGGAAAGTCTTATAAGAGAGATTGGTCTGCAAAAGTTATTGGCTTTTCCCAATTAGATAGGGGTGTGCTTTGAGTGGAGGAAAATGTTTTTTGGTCTCTTTAGCGACACCAAGAGAAAAGCTTGGACTACATTAAAATATTTAGATAAGGTTCCAACTCCAAGTGATTCTCTTTCTCCCCTCCTCATGACAGACAAGCATGAAGTTTGCAATTGCCACATAATTACCCTGGCTTTGTATTAAGAAATTAATAATATGACGATAACTTCGATGTTTGTTTAAGGCTTTGAATCACATTTGATAATACTTTATACTTCTTAGAGCAAGAAACAACATGGGTTTGCTAGAATATTGCTTTCAAGTCCTTACACCTTAGCCTATTCTATTTTAACCCAAAAATAACTGTAATTAACCATCAATCTCTCCACTACTCAATATCTAAGAAAAGCTCAAGGGACGTATCATTTGTTTGTGGTTAGTTGTATATATTGAGAGTTTATCATAATCTTATTGAAGAAAAGCTTAGAGGGCTCTTAGTTTTTTTTTTTTTTCAAATGACATTAATCTTTGGAATTGGTAATCTTAAGATACAGTCATGGTTTGAGTTGTCTGATGTTTGACACTGAACCTTCTTTTGTTCTGCAATAATATCCAATCAATGCTTGAGAATAGTGGTTGGAGATTAGGACTTTTTGTTTTGCCTTTTCTGGGGCCACTGGATAAGGAGCCTTGCGTGGAGATGCACATGTTTAAAGGCCTTTTTCTGACCTTAGATCTAAGATCCAATGGCTTAGAATCTGTTTCAGTATTCTGCTTTTGTGCCCATGGAATAATTTATGTTCACGAGTATGGGTTTTAGATCAAGTAATTGCTAATTTGCTGAGATGGAGAAATCAAACACCTCTCTGTCTTCTATTGCCAATTTGCTGCAAGTCTGGCACCTCCTGCTGTCACTGGTATGCTATACATGATTGCTAATTTTACCTGTAGTGTGGAGGAATCTAAGAAAAGTCACCAATATTGCAATTTGCAGCACTTTATTTTTATGGGTTTTTAGTTATGCCCAAAACTCAGTGGGCTTTGGACTTAATTATCAGATTTCTAGTCAATACTATATAATATTTTATTAAAGCCAGGTTTGGTCCAAATACAAGAGAAACAACGCAATAGGAACAGATAAAGTACTAAGGAGAGTCGTACAAAGCAGAGAAACAAAGTAACCCAGATGGAAGCAAGCCAAATACATCAACGTCGCCAAGAAAGAAAGTCCGAAAACAAGAAACAAGTGCACCCTGCATCCAGCTAATCTCTAAAAACCTTAAGCCTTCTGGCTCAAATATAATAGGCAGCAAACATCATTACATAGACATACTGAATACAATTGGTAGACAATGAAAACACATATTTAATGGTGAAGTTAATGATTCCTTGGATGTTTTGGAAATTGAGTGGTTAGCATTGAAGTGGGAATGTTTTTAAAGGTTTGCCTATTATCATAGGGACAACATGAATCTAATTTATTATGTGTTGCTGACAGATCATTACATATAGGATTAGTGTAACCATTTGGTAAGGTGGGTAATATTTCACATCATCAAGTTCTAACTTCTAAGAAAGGTATATTGTCATTATCATTGCATTTACCTTTATATTCTACACTTTGATACAAAAGTGACTTTTGTCCTTTGAAACCCACCAGACATTTTCTAAACTTCTTTTCTCCTTTATTTCAAAATGTCAAATACCAATCTACTCAATTTAAATGGTCACAATGAATCTCATTTATTTTAAGAATATAAATAAATTTATATCCCATTAAAAAGAAGGCTAAGCTTATTCTTTATATGTACCATTTCAATAGGGAGGGTTTTGGACCTATTTGATATAAATGGTAAAATTTTTCCTCAATTGAGAAATTGTAAAATTTTAAGGACTCAAATGTTATTAGCTCAAAGTTTAGTACTTGTTGGGCCCAAAAATAATCAAACCCAATTAAGAAGCCCATTATCGACTGACTCCTAACACGCGTGAGAAGAAAAAAACACGTGTCCACAAAGCCAGATAGGCAGAGAAAGGCCGAAGACAGGGGAAAGTGAGAAAAAGAAAATAAAAATAAAAATACTGCGTTTCTGTTTGCAAAGGAAAAGAACGCAAAATGGAAACAACGACAACTACAACAACAACGAAAATAACGAAAACAAAAGCATTTACATAAGCCGGTTCTCCTTCTCCTTCTTCTTCTTCTTCCCTATTCTTCTTCTCCTTGCTGTATTCCTTTTATTCTCTCTGGGAAAATTATATCGACACAAAGAGAAACGTCTCTGTTTCCATGTTTGGTTTCTTCTATCTCGATCTTTGAATATTACTTAATAATGTTATATTGGTTAAAGAAGAAATCTAAAGAACAGCTAAGAGAGAAGGGAGGATCGTTTTCGTCATCATTTTGAATCGCTTCTATGGAGCAGCTTGTCAACTTTATAATTCGACCGCCCAGGTAACAAATCTTCAATGTCTGCTATTATTGTTTCTCTCTTGTGATTTTCTTTTTCATTTTTTTAGAAAAATTTTACTTGGGTTGATTTTATTTTTTTCTGTTTGGTTGCTGGGAATAGGTGGTGAGAGAAAGAAAGAAATTTAGGATTTGGTGTTTCTGTTATCTGTTTTTTAGATAAACGATGCAGCATAGAGCATAAGATTTGAGATATGATTTAGGTTTTATTTCATCAATTTTTTCAGCAACCGAACCGAGGATTGCTGTTAAATTCTGGTGGATGTTGAATATATTAAGTCGTATTAGAATTTTTTTTCGGTTGGATGTGTTCAAATCTGGGATCTTTTTGAGTTAATTTGGATGGTTACTCGAGAGTAATTTCTAATCAACTGTGTTGCTCGATTTTTTAGAACTTTTAGGGAATTTGTTTTTGTCGCTAATCTTCTCTTATGAAATTTTGCTATTGATTTCAATAGGAATTCTGATTGGGTCGACAAGTGAGGCTTGGGGCCTTTGTGTTCCTTTATTTTGTGTACTTCGTTTTCTGTTTGGTGAATTTAATGTGATAATGAAAGAAAATAAATTATATATCAGTGTTCTTGGACAATTTTTAGCTTGGTAGTTAACCTGACAACGGCTGAAAATGATCTGTGAACTGTATTATTTATTAAAATTTTTATTGATTTCTTGAGAATCGTACTAGTTCGTTGTGTCATCTATTGTGATCTCGAATTTGTGGATATCGGATTAAGTCAAACTGTGTTTGTTAAAAGTCTTGCTGGCAAACTTTACTTTTGTAGCCACATGGCATCTTGCGCTTATATGTAGATCATCTGATAATCATGATGCGTTTTGGGCTCCAATCTGTGATTTTAGAAGATGGTATAGTTTCTAACAGTGTTAATGACCAGAGTTTTTGAGAGAACATGAAGCTTAACAGATCTCCTTTGACATTGATGCCATTTTATATATGACACATGCACCTATCAGGGGATATGATGAAGATATGACAATGGTTTCTAAAGAAATTAAGATTGTGGATCTCTGGATCTGTTAACTCCTAAATAGTTAATTATCTTGGTTTTTCACTTTGACATTTCAAACCATGCTTTAGTCAAATGAAGAGATTATGAGTCTACGCATTTTCATGATGCAGAGCTGAATACAATCCAGAACATGATTTGTTGGATCAAGAGTTCATGCTGAAAGGGAAATGGTATCAAAGAAAAGACATAGAGGTAATGTTTCGGATCATATTTTCTTTTGGTAAGAAACAGAAATTTCTTAGGCATATTATTTTCTGTAACAGAAACTGTCTCGAGCTCTGAAATATGCATATGTCAGATTCCTGTAAAATTGTCCTCTCTTTTATGGATGTCAAAAATGCTGTTTAACTGATTGTTTATTGTCTCAACCTGGAGAACAATCATTTATTTTAAGATCCAGCTTGCTGAGATTGTAGAATTGGCGGGGGCCATAAATTCATAGAGTAGTTGTGGCAGATATGCTGGTATTACACATACCACATGGGTAAATGGACTCTTGATATTAGGCTCTTGCTGGGGATATGGAAAATGCACATATGGGAACCTTCACTTGGTAATTGATAGCTTCATGTGAAACTTTAAGCAGAAAAGTACATGTCCTATAGCAGTAAAGAGGCATAAATGGATAATAAACGATTTTTGAAATGGAGAGTATGTTGGTAAAATATGATAAAATTCTTATTACAACTAGAAGAGCATTGTTATGGTGATATTTCCTTTTTGTTGACTTTTCCACCCACAAAATCTTTGAATGTTATTTCCTTTGTCTTTTTGTAACCTTGAAGTTTCAACTTTTTATTGATTTGTCAGCCTTACATGTCTGGAGCTTTGAACATTGTGCAGATTAAAAATAATCGTGGAGATATTCTACAATGTAGTCATTATGTGCCCATCGTTAATCCTGAAGGAAAGCCTCTTCCCTGTGTTATATACTGCCATGGAAACAGGTGATAAAGAATATTGATTGATAAGGGTACAAGTTCTTAGGTATAAAAATGGATTTCTTAGGTACTTGAGCACTTTTACAGAATGCTAACAAACAGTATATCTTGATCTTTGGCAGTGGCTGCAGGGCTGATGCTAGTGAAGCTGCTATAATATTGCTGCCTTCAAATATTACTGTTTTTACCCTTGATTTCTCTGGATCTGGGCTATCTGGAGGAGAGCATGTCACTCTAGGATGGAATGAAGTAAGTGGCTGGCTGACTAGCCGAATGAAATAACTTATCTGGGATTTTTTTTAGTGAAGGGGAATAAGTCTTTTTTTCTTACTAGACCACCAATTCGTTTATTACTGATTTTTATTTTTGCTAAATAATATCCATCTGAACTTCTTGGCCTGTTTTTCAGAAAGATGATCTGAGGGCAGTGGTGGATTATTTACGGGCGGATGGAAATGTCTCTATGATTGGCTTATGGGGTCGTTCAATGGGTGCTGTCACTAGGTTATTTTCTTGCACTTTATCTTCCTTTAAGCTTGCATATATTGAATGTTAAATGTAGACACTTTTTTCCCCTTAGTTGTGAACTTGTGCTGAAATAACGGAGTTCATTAAACTTCTATTCGATAGTCTTTGCTAGAAACATAGTTTAATTACTACTCTTTTAGTTATACAGCTTCTAAGAATCTGCTTGAATCATTTAGGACTTTAGTTGAATTAAATGTTATGAATCTATTTCTACAAGTGTTCAGTTTGACTAGTATTAAATGTCATCTAGGCAAATGAAATGTGATTATGGGGACTTCCAAGTTTTTTGGTTTAAAACTTCAATGTTGATCATGGATATATTTGAAACAATTACAGCTGTGAGATTTTCATTTGATGTGTAAACAGTTCTTCAAGTGAATGAAGGAATAGATTACATTGTTGTCAACTAATTGGATTTGTGATAACCAAATTCATTACCCAATGCTGGAGTTGTCTTTTTATTTTTGTGTGATTTGTCTAAAGTTATTCTTGGGTTGCTGGCATTTGGGTGCAATCTTCCACTTAAAGTGATTTTAATTACGTTTTAAAGTGATGCACATTTTTATGTTAGATAAAGGCACGCTCTCTTTGATAGGAAAATGACTAAATTATGTTTTTATTTCTTGTCAGAAAACCTGATATTTTCTATTTCTTTTTTTTTCCAAAAGAAAATAATATGTACTATATTTATAGAGTTGCTCTCTATATCAAAACAGACTTGGTTACAAGGAAATCTGCTTAAACTAGAATTATAAAACATATGGGTAACCTCGGAGAATAAGGAAAGAAAAAGATTTTCCTTTTTCGTTGAGAATTAAGAATTCTGTCATAATAAGAATTATACCAACATTTCTTAAGTGCGACCATTTATGAGTAGATGGTAGTTTGTTCTTTGAAGACTTGATCGTAATCCATATTACTTTTATGTACTGCTTTTATTATAATTCTGTTTATTAATAAGAAAATGTTGTAAGCCTTGCTACCTTCATTTTTTTAGTTAGTATTAGTTCATATCATATTTGTAGATATGTGTCATGCTGAGGTCTTTGTGCTTAGTTATCTGCTGTTAACGACAAACATTATCTATCACAGCCTATTGTATGGAGCTGAGGATCCTTCCATTGCTGGAATGGTTCTTGACAGTCCGTTCTCTGATTTGGTTGACCTGATGATGGAACTCGTGGATACCTATAAAATCCGATTACCCAAGTTCACTGTATGTTATTCTATTTCACTGCAATGTATCAATTGTATATTTGTTGATTTACAGGCTTGCAACTCTATTATTTTGATCATTAAACACATTGTGCAAGATAAAGAAACTAATGTGAGGGATTCGGTTATTGAAATATAAGTGTTGGCAAAATTATTATTTTAGTTATCATGCTAGGATGCTTGTAATATGTCATGACACTGTACCAACCATTTCTAATGATGGCATCAATTCTGGTTTACTCCCAACCTCCTAAGTTGTGACTTTCATAGGTATTTTTTTCAGTCTTGGATAATTGGACATTGACAGTTTCCTTAGGGTTGTCTGCATCCTATTCATATATTGCATGCTGAAGATGATGGTCTTCGTTACTTTTGCTTCTGACAATCCATTTATGCTCTTTTGGTTTACTTGTTTTAGGTAAAGTTTGCCATCCAATACATGCGAAAATCTATCCAGAAAAAAGCGAAGTTTGACATATCAGACCTGAACACTATCAAGGTTTTATTCTATCCATGACTTATTCTGGCTAATTACTTTGGAGAATCCAGTTTCTGGCTGGTATTTGTACCAAGGGACTCAGACTGCTTTTTTTTTTTTTTTTTTAACCTTTTGATTTATTTTATCATACTTGCCTATAAGTGAAATAATATAACCAGTGTAGTTCATTTTGAGTTTTATCAATCGTAAGTTGATTTAATTATTTGTTGTTACTAATTAAATTCAATAGACAACTTGGGCAACATGCTGTAATTTTAATATGACTGCCTATAGATATTAAAATACATTCTTTCTCTGGAGGGAGTCACCAATGCTTGTTGCTCTTATTTCTTCGGATCTTCTGGCTTTCTCGGGTTTTTTTGACTATAAAAGTAATGGTAGGAATTGATTCTGGCGGATCCAATGCAATTGGTTAAAAATGTTGTGGAAAAAGTGAACATAATGAAATTACAGAATTGAAATTGGAATGATTTGTGTTAGTTTATCGTTGTTTACCATTATTCATAATAGTGATCCTTTTTCTAATATTTTTTATTATTATTGCAGGTGGCAAAGTCTTCCTTTGTGCCAGTTTTATTTGGACATGCTGTTGATGATGATTTTATTAACCCTCATCATTCAGATCGCATATTTGAAGCTTATGCGGTAAGTCTATTCTTTGCCATCATAAAGTTTACAAGAATTTATTTATGATCATATGGGAGTGTGGCATCTATCTGCATGTGCATACTTATTTGCAGTCCTTACAAGAAAGATGTAAGAGGGATATAGAAAACAGTCATGGATACAATAAAATGAAAACTAATTTGAAAATTAACTGTTCTTAAACTTTGAAATATGGGTAATTCAAATATTTTAACTGACATTACTTGGAAACCTCTTGGTACCATGAATTTTTCTTTGAAAGGAAAGCCCGTTAAATTTTTCTTTCTTAGAGAACTTTGTCACTTCAATGATGTAAACCTCCCCCATACTTTCCCTTGCCGTTTGAAATTTTGTGGCTCTTTTCTTTTTCTTTTGTATTTGATAATATTGTATTTTTGACATATGATTTTTGCAGGGAGACAAGAACATTATAAAATTTGAGGGTGATCACAACTCTCCACGCCCTCAATTCTACTTTGATTCTATAAATATTTTTTTCCATAATGTCTTACAACCTCCGGATGATGAGGTGGGGACAACATTATTTGGCACAATGCATGATTACTTTGGTAAGGTAAATAAATTAAGATGCAATGTGTCTGGTTGTAGATCGTGGTTTTATTGGAAGCTTCAGATTTAATATCCCTACCGTTTGCCAATACTTGATTGTTTTATGTTCAGGGTAGTTGGAGCACCATGAATGAACTAGGCTATTACCCGGAACCTTCAACTGCATCTAAAGGTATTACTTCTGTACTTCATGTTCATTAAATTTTCATTCTCCTATTGAGAGGTATTTGTTGCAGAACCAGCAGCAAGCAGCACAGCAGACGCTATTGAACAAGTGCGTTCTAAAAGGCCAATGAGTCGGACTGAGGTTAGTTCTTAGTTGCTTTATTTCTTGCTTGCATGTGAAATTGTTACATAGTATAAAAGGCTGGCTTAAGCAAATTGTCCTCAAAATAAGTATATTTGAAGGGTAACATAGTTTAGGGGTGTTAATTATGAATGCATGGTAGAACTTTCATGATCTTCTTTTTAACAGATGTGCATACACTGGTTTACTTAAAATTTCAACTTAAATTCTGAACTATTCATCCCATTTAATCCATTGTTGTAGATCTTAAGTTAAAAGATACCATTTATTATTGCCAACTCCTGAACACTCCACATTATTGGAAAATGGAATATGAGTCAATGATCAAAGAAATGGTAGTTTTGATGCTTTAGTCTGAATTTTATACACTCTACATTATATATGCTTGAATTTTATATAATTGTCTGGGTAGTTGTGTCTTTAATTGTTTTTTGACTATGTTCAGGTCCCTTCAGATATATCAGCAAAAGATAATGAAACTGAAATTAAGGTATTATCTTTCTCCTCTGTAATTTGACTCTGACAAAACAAAATGTCTGACGTAAACTGGATATTGAATCATTTGGTTGCATGGAAGAGCTTTTATCAATTATCTGCTTCCTCATAAGAAGTAGAAATAAATAAAAATAAAAGATTTGTCAGAGCAATGAAATTGAAAATAATAAAATAGAAACAAAGGTAGGAAAGAAATGAAACCAAACAAAAAGTTCACTGAAACTGATGATCTTTCCATGTAGGATGAAGACATTGGTGATAGCGCATCATCATCCAATATGATTAGCTTTGAAATAGACAATGGCAATACATATGGCCCTCATGTCCCAACAAACACGGACAATGATCAGTATGTGGAATATCAACTGGATGACTTGGCAGGTTTCCCAAGCAACGTGGAAGAGGAAGAAAGGGTCAGTCAAACTTGCTTAATTTCATTTCTCTATCCAGAGTGTTACGAGTGTCTCATCAACTCATTGGCTAATGACTAATTGACATTTGACTTAAATCTCTTTTAGATGCTCATGGAAGCCGTGATTATGTCATTAAAAGACTTAGAGATGCGACACCCTCAAGCAGAAGAACAGCCAACCAATGTGACCTCTGATTCTTTGGTGTCTTCAAGAAAAGATGACCTAAATGATTGTTCAGCAACTGATGATTGTAAACCTTCAAAGCCAGAGACCAGTTCCATTTTAGTAGAGGATTTGAAGCCAATAAAGATGCAGTCTGCTTCGACTTCACTAATAAATAGTCGTGATTTGGCTCCCCAACATCCATCTCCTGATACAAGTGTGTCATCAGTCGGGGATGTATTTGACACTCCTGTATCCGGCATACAATCTGCAAGTACGGGGACATCTGCTCGCACTGATACTTCAGCCAGCCTCCAAAGCTCGTTAGATGCAGATGTGTCAAATAATACAAAAGCCACAGTGACAGTTGTAAGGAATCCGGCAGGTCATATTATGGACGGTTTGATTCGTCGTTGGGATCTCAACTTTTTTCGGAACAGATAAAAAATCAAAGTGTCTTCGAGTAAAGTCAGTCAGATGATGTATTGTTCTGTAACTAAGATAGATTCTAGTGATGTACAATGATTGATCCAAAAGAAAGAAATAGGTTCTGTGAATGTGTTTAAAAACATGATTACAGTGTTTTTTATTCAATTAAAAATGTTTTACACTTGTTCATTTTGAGAAAGAGATGTAATTATTATTTTTGCTGTACCTCGATGAGGGTTAACAATGTTTCAGTGCCATTTTGAGTTGATCTTGATTGCTTATTTGCCTTGTATTCTCTTACAAAGATTTTTTTTAATAACAGGGAATTTGTGGCATTAACCTGAAAAACCAAGAGTAATTGAAAGTAAGCCA
Organism: Cedrela odorata; assembly: GCA_035584115.1. Lineage (NCBI taxonomy): Eukaryota > Viridiplantae > Streptophyta > Magnoliopsida > Sapindales > Meliaceae > Cedrela > Cedrela odorata. The sequence goes on from JAXCLQ010000007.1 coordinate 6,058,036, forward strand.
TTTTCAACGTTGATAAGAACTAAGAAGAGAATTCTAAATATCTTGTCATGCTTAAATTTCAATGAGAAGGGGAAAAAATTGAAGCATACAACTCACAAGAAATGAATTCTGTTTTTTGTGAGCTGGATTAGAATCTCTTGTATCACCTTTACAATTGAACTTTTCTTAGTAAAGTTTGGTTCTAATCACATTCTTTCCCTTGTTAAAACCATTTTGATATTTTTGACAGAAGCTACCTAAAACCCTCCTCTCTTCTTTCTTACAAACTCCTGAAACTCACTTCTCTTCACAGAAATCATGGTCATTTTCTCCATAATTAAATTTCAAATTGAGGTAACAATATCTGGTTTTTAAATTTTTGTTATTTTTCTAAACAAGAATATAAACTTTTCATTGTATCAATCAGATCCCTGACCCCTCTTGAAATAACTAAAATACCTTTTAATTTTAAGTTTCACAAAGTTCAATTGTAAGAGTATGTAGTACTGTAGACTAGCAAGCCACCCTCTCCTTCCAGATCGTGCTCTCCTCGATTCAGTCCCGCCCATTTTTCACGCTGTAAGTGATCAGAAAGCATCTTGATTGTTGACTTCTTGTGTTGCTTTATGTCGTTTGGTTTTTGTAAACACTTTCTTTTACAATGTGGTGGATCTATCACCACTCAGTAATCTTTTCTAGAATCCATTTTCTTTAAAAGGAGAGTAGAAAAGAGAAAAAAAAAATTTAGGCCAATCAAAGGGGGAAAAAACAT
>JAXCLQ010000007.1:6080928-6093806 GCA_035584115.1 Cedrela odorata
GCTTTTGTGCCTGGTGGCTTAATGGATCCCGACCACAATCATATTTGTCCTACAATATTAATTACTTTTACCGACTATCAAGACAACAATAGTTTAAGTTTCCCATTAAACAAAAGCTCTAATTCGTTCAAGTTTCTGCCTTAAATATTATTTGCCACCATCTGATAAGCAATAGTCACTGGTCAATGATATTTTTCTAATAAGACACTTACATGTGTAAACTAAAATAAGAGAATCGGCTAGACTTATGCCATGATTTCGAAGATGAAAAATATACAGCATGCTTTTGTCGACTTGCCAATTGGACTTCATTGATGGATTATTGGCGTGGCTTTTCTTCCATTCACAGCGCATTTCTAGCACGCCTTTGTCTTGATTGTGGTTGTTTTACATTGATTGGAATCATCCCTCTAACATAACTTCACAGTCTCTTAATTAAAAATGTTCGCCACATTGCTACGAATGATCGAAGGGCTTCAGAGATAAATTAATTAATGTTAGTATAAACTATAATTGGATATATAAATATTGTATATGTCACGCATGATTAATTTATACATTGATCACGTTAATCGGGAACAAATAGTAGTAGCAATCAGATAGACGCTGTGAAACTAGTTTGAGAAACCAGTCATATCTTAATTTCAAGTGTAATTACAGGATATGACAGTAACAGCATGCAGAAAATCAAATTTTCTTTTACAGTAATTTGTTCTTTGAGAAACGAAAGTTTGTTTAATAAGAGTAAGAGAAGAAAAACCTTTAATCACTAATCATGCTTAAGAACATGCTTACATAATAAAAATGAGAAAATTATCCAAAAAAATAAAAATGGTTTGATAAATGGCTGGAAGTGCCAATTTCATCAACTCAAGCTATAGTTAAGGTATTCTTAGCTTAAAATAAAATTCTACGACAGTATGTTACAGGTGTTAAAAGGGGAAACTGTAGCAGATCAATTCGAATGATTGGCATCGATGCAAATACAGTAGTAACTATAAGAACCCAATTTGTTAGTCCATCATGATAAGCTGAGAAAGAGATTGAGCTAAAAGCTACAATAATGGTCATTATAGATACGAAGAGCGCCGAGAGTCCAACCATCAGCTTAATCGGTAAAGAATTGAGAAAATCACTTTCTGCAAAATGCAACGTAAGATGGACAAAAACATACTGCATCGAGATTGTAGAAGATGAGAATTCGACTACATCCACCACAGCGAAAACCCGAAAGGAACTCTCCCTGAATGGATTCGGTGTTCCTGTTTTGCCATCTCTGCCACCAAATAGACTGAAGGCTGCTACAAACATCACTATAGCAGTGACTGTTGCAACAAGCATGCATGATTTAGCTGTGCTCTTCATCCATTGCTCTCCACTTTTCATCAACTCTTTGTGCTCCATAATGAAATGATTCTCGAGGTGTTTTGTCATCAAAATTTTTCATTTCCCTGAATGAAGGTTGCACCAGCTTTTCAACATCCTGCCATTGTTAAAAAATAGTTGTTACACTGTTATGCATATTAAAGCACAGTGAAGTGTAAAAACAAAACTAAAGAAAATGTAGAGATGGAAATTTTTACACCTTGAATGTTTGCAATTCTCGCTGCATTTCTAGTGCTGCTGCTAATGTGGTAGTAACTATTTGCAATATGTTATTACCATATTTCATATATTAAATTAAATGTATTGGTATGACGGTGCAAAACAGCTATATGAAATATAGATCGCTCATCTTCGTCTAATTCATGGACCAAATCAGGATATGAACGAATGAGTTCAGCAAAGAGCTCAAAATTCCCCAATTTGGCCGCATCGAACAATAGTTTAAAGACTTCTAATTAGTTCTATAACATCTGTTGGTGCAGCAAAAATATTTCCTTTGATCTTGTGCACTAGCAATAATCTTATTCTTCTTTACTCAACTGCTTGCTCAATTTGCGATCACAACTGGAAGGTAAAAAATCGGTAGTCCGGCGAAAATCCTCTAACACTTAAATCAGAGTTTTACTTTATAAAGTGTGAGAGAGAGTTAAAGAGAATATAGGCTCTTAATATTAGAGTTTCATAATAATTATCATAATAATAATAATAATGCATACTTGAATCCCTTTGTATAAATGTAAATCTCTCGAACTTAATAGAATTTTATAAAATTTGGAAATAATAATTCTAGTCATATTTAAATTCCAAGAATCATGGAATTTCTATTTGATAAGCTTTTCAATTTTGTGGGATTTTAAGTTCTAGTTATAGAATATATCTGTTAGGCTAAAAATTCTTATTATCAAATAAGCGCTTCTTGCAGAATACTTCTACTCGGCTAAGAATCATTATTATGAAATAATTTTGAAAGAATTTGGGAAAGAAACCAATCATTTCTTAATTCGCAATTGTTGAGAGATCTCGAAAGTCTTTAATTGAGTTTTTTTTTATCCATTTGAAGTAAGTTCAAACTGGTGTTATATATTTGAGACTTTTGTTGTACTATATCCAAGACCTTCATGGGAGAAGTCTCGGAATTAATAACCATATATGAGGCCTTTTATATGAGACTAAGAGATTCTCTACCCATACTATACCTGAGGTTCTTGTTATTCTTTATTTAGTATTCTCTAAGTTTAAGTCAAATTTAAATTCCTCCATCTTTTATAAGATTTTAGTTCGAATTTGATATTACTTACTTGAGAGCCTATGACCTATAGCTTTAATCATGCTTCAAATTGTGTCCCCAACAATATCTATGTCATGTCGTTGCATTATTTTCTTCCAAAGACATTTGACTAGCACAAGGGTTTGAGTAGGCATCAACTCAATATTGTCGTGAATCTCAATTCTGAGACAAAGAGTGAAAAGCAAGTTATTACTAATTAATGAATGCTTTTATAGAATGCATATTTGAGTAAAACACTATTTGCAAATTCACTCGATATAAATTAAAAGTTGAAAAGGCTTATATAGCGAGCATAAGTGATATTGATTGTTAGAGAAATTAACAGTAGTTGATAATCTTCTTCAGTAGACTTGGACTTCTGCTAGCAAATGCCGAGGGATTTCGGGTCAACTTATGCAAGGCTGTTCCATATTTCGCGTGATGAGCAACAGCTAGCTCTTTATCATCCTCAAACAACTTCAACGCGAGGTCTGAGCAATTCACCCAAATTTTTTAAGCCTAGTGCGGCATTTATATTTACGTTTCACATGATGGGTTCAACGTATACTTACCATACAGACTAGTGTTGATACTGTTAAAAATATAACTTTTATCGATCCTCTTCGGTCAATCTCTTCTTGCTTCTGAGTACAAGAATGATGACGTTTCCCTTCGCCCGAACAAAGTTGCCATGTAGAGAGTGTCATGCTTTTATCGCCTCGGAACATCAGCAAACTTTGATTCTTTTTCAGCATAATCCTAGCAATTTGTACAGCTCCTACCGCAGCAGCGAAACAAAAGGCGGTGTTACCATTTTCATCTTGTTCCATCAGTTTCCCCGTCTCCTCTACAAATGCAGTTTTCCTTCTGTGATGACGGCACAAAGCATTCTAGCATCGGTTGTTAGTAAACGTTTGCTTCTACGTCACCTTTCAATGCAGCTTTTTGAAGGGGCACACATTTTTCCCTATATGCTTTTCTGTCTTTAAACATTATATCTTTGTTGAATTTGTATTAAGGCGTAATAAAGTTTCACTCTAAGAAATTAGTTGAGTGAGAGAGTTGATCACCTGAAAGTAGATGAAGAGAAGGGTTAGCTTTCTCTTCAATTTGGGGTGATTGTGTCGAATCAACTTCTACTATGGCAATTCGATGGTACATGCATCTTCTATTCGCGGACCAGGAATTGATTTGACATCTATTTCAACCATATTGGTCCTTTTTCCTACGTTACAATGGACTAATTTCAATAAAAATAAAAGTTGATTGCCGATCGGTTGCAGAATATTTCGATAAGAGTTTGTAAATTTATACTTTAAGACTACGATCAACAGCACTGCTCAGAAACAAGCGCGAGAGTCGGGCCTTTTTCTTGCTGCCTTGGCCGTGACTGAATTCTTCATAGATAATGTTTTTTTTTTCTTTTATCCCAACATATTTCTATCTGCTGCTCTTCAATTTTTAATTTTGTGCTTGTTCCACGCATGGAGATTACCTCTAACTTGATCTTGACAGAGTTTACGTTGCTCGGCGGTGCGACTGATAACCTAATATATCAATTAATAATTTAATATTACCCATGCGTTACAACTTACGATTAGTGTCATTTCCTGATGACTTCACATGAAATAATTTAGAGTATGATCATATGGGGTTACGTATTCTGGTCCCTTAATCATATGTTTACCATTAATTAATTATTTTTCTTAGACAGGTAGTCACTAGTCAGTTTTTGTGCCAACTACTCCTACCTACCACTTCAATAGCGTGCCTACAATTTTTTCATTTAACGAGGAACCTTCGTAGGCAATAAAACATATGTTCTTGTTGATCATAAATTTAATTGTTATTTGTCCAAGAAAGTTGACTTATGATTTAATTTGATTGCGATAGTTCCGCTGTATCAGCGTTTAATGAATAACACAATACTAAATTGGACTTCGTGGGCATGCTGCGCTAGTTACCCACTTTGGAGTGCCAAGTTTCAAAGAAGTTACCCACTTTGGAGTGCTAAGTTTCAAAGAAGTTAGATGATGGGCATTGCTCTCTATGATTATTTTGTCCATTTCACTTCGTTCACTGTACAATTTTGAAATAATAATATAAAAAAAGAGAGAAAGAAAATCCTTAAACTAGTTTTTCATGGATGTTAAGCAGAATAAACTCCAGTTTGCCTCTAGGTGATCCAATGGATCATGAATTCATTATAGATTTTAATGGAGAAGATTCAGTAGAGTTTCCAGATCCTTCTCCATTCACTTGTATATAAACGTCATCACAGCAAATAAGACTTAGCATAGAACACTTCCGTTATTTTTCATATGATTAAGAATTGCTTTTCATTCACTGTTGATAGCGACCCTTTGAAGCTCCAGGTAGACTGAAAGATAATCTCCGGGTTTCTTTCAAAAACTTGACATGAATGAACATATCAAAATTTTGTTCAACATTACATTACATTAAAAAAAAACGTCAAAAGGATCTAGGTTGATTTACTTTCGTGCTGGTTTCGTTGTCTTTCAATATCGAACATTACTTGATCTACCACACATATTGTGTTTTCATCTCTTGATCCACCTTTATTTATTTTCACTATCTGAAATTTTTATTGCAAGTGCATTTGATTTCAGGTAACATTGTATAAACAGTCTTAGATTTAAATCATAAATCATCTTATAAGAAAATGAAAACTATAATATCAAATATGTAAACTTTTGATAAAAGTGTTTACAATTTACAAAAATAAAAATATTTATCAAATGTTGAAAAAACTTAGATTAATTGTGGTTTAACCGAAGTATTGGGTGCTTTGTCATTCGATGTTACCTGAAATTTTCAAATTTGGACTTATGATGGTTGTTCATTAGCTAAAAGACATCAGTCGTCCCTGTCCGTGTCAAAATTGAAATGGTATATATGACTCGCTGAAGCAATGCCAGTTCTTATAAGATTCGAAACAGCAGTTGTGAGTCGAGGAAGTAGGAACATTAACTGGCAAAGATTACGTAGACAAATAGTATAAGAAGCATAAACCTTGAAAACTTGATATTAGTGTAAGGCTTAGAAGGGCACGTAATTTAGGTACTTGGATGTGACCCATATTGAAGAAAATCTCCGGTCTGTCTCATCAGGTAACTTGTTCGTTATTTCTATAATCATTCATTAAAAAAATCCCAAGTCATTTTATGTTTCACTTTCGCATTCATGTATAACGTTCTATAATTTATAGAATAATTGGATGGACTAACTTTCAGAGCCACGCACCAAGAAATTTATGCCACCTGTATAGCAACATGGAATCTAGAGTTCTATATATACCTACTAAAGTTAAGCCAAGAAGAGTTCGGTGAAGCAACATAACGAAGACTGCACAGTGTGGATCGCACAAACTACGTTGGTGCATTTCATGGTGTACTGCAATAGCCAAAGCAATGAATTAACATCACAACAATTTCTTAAAGCACCACAGTTTTATTTCCTCTGAACGGCACTTTTGATGTACATACACTGATTTATCTTGGTGTAGAAATATGAAACATTCATATATATGCTGGGCGTCGATGGGCTTCTTTACTGTACAATGTAAAGTAACCGTCGAATCTTTATAAAATTGATTTCTTCTGTCAAATTAATCGAGATAAACTCGGACCTTTGGCGGGGTCTTCACGGTTTCAAGAACTTGGTTATTTGCAGTGGATTGATTTTGTTTGGGCTTCTTATCAGTTATGTGCTTGAATTGTGCAAGGACGGTTTCAATTCCTTCGATTTTTGCAACATTTTCAATCAACAAAGACACTAAAGTGGCCAATGGAAGAATCTCCATGATATTTTCATTGTTTTTATGATAATGACCAATTCTTGCAAGATATTAGAGGAAGTGATGCTCAATCTCATGCAATTTTTTGAAGATGCAATTACGAACCAAAAAGCTTGTATTTCGTTCTCTTCATTCTCTTCTTCCCTTCTGTTTTATTTATTTATTTTTTTCATTTTTTCATTTCTGTAATTGACAAACTTGAAAATTAAGAATCTGAGCCTGTTGAACATCCCATGCAATAATAACTAAAAAATACTTTATAAAGTAGTGGTTTTTGCGCATATAAACACGATATCATTCTTATATGATCTGTTTAAAGGACTTTCGACAATGAAGAATGATTTGCTTGTATTCTTGCTAGCATTAATGTTGGTAGCTATGGTAAGGGTTTTTTTTCTTCAAAATATATATATATATATATATATATGTCTTAATTTAGCTCCTTTGCTACTAATGATGAGTCCAAAAAATTGTAGTGAGTTTATTAGATTTATCATTATCATTACTCAACTATCTTGGTGCCAACTTGAAAGAATTCTTAAGAGATCTGTTTGGTTAACAAGAAAATGAAAGAAAATGAAAAGAAAGAGAAAACAGAGCATGAATTGATGAGTTCACTTTTTTGAAAGTTCTAAAAATTTTATTATTCTTTAATGAAGATTACAGACTTGTATTTATACACTATGATCATTCTAACTAATTGATACACCTGGCTAAACTAATTTTAACAGATTAATAACTAACTTTTTCCAACTCAACTACTTTGCTCTTTAACTTCTAGTGTCTTAGCAATCCTATTATCCTTCTTCAAGCTGAAGGTCTTGGAAGGACATGAAGCTTGTTACGAAAAAGATTGAATTGCTGAAATGAAAGAGACTTTGTAAATATATCTACCACTTGATGAGCAGTAGGAACATAGCGTATTTCAAGCTCTTAATTGAGAACTTTATCTCTGATGTAATGAATGTCTAGCTCAATGTGTTTTGTTCTAGCATGAAATATAGGGTTTTAAGCCAAGGCAGTTGCACTCTGATTATCACACCAGAGAATAGGCACAACAAAAGACATATTTAGCTCATGAAGAAGAGAAATAATTCAGGAGATTTTTGAATAAGCAACAACCAAGGATCTGTATTCAGACTCAGTGCTGGAATAAGATACAACTTGTTGTTTCTTTGAAGACCATGAAACTAAATTTCTAGCAAAGTAGATAGCATAGCCACCAATAAATTTTCGATCATCTAAGTCACATGCCCAATCAGCATTGGCAAAGGAAATAATGCCAGAATCACCACCAATAGTAAATTCCAGTCCATAAAGATAATAGCCTATAAATATCTGAGTAGTCTTTTGCAAGCTTCCCAATGAAGGTCAGTTGGAGAGGCCAAAAACTAATTTAATTTGTTGACTGAGAAAGAGATTTCAGGCCTGGTTAGAGTGAAATACTGCAACCCTCCAATAATACTTTTATAAAAGGATACATCAGCAAATGGTTCACCATCATCTTTTGTTAGTTTAGCCCCATATATCATTGGAGTATCACATCCCCTACACTCTAACATGTTGGCTTTAGATAGTAATTTCTTAATATATTTGGTCTGTGACAAATGAATTCCATTACTTGTATATTTAACTTCAATACTAAGAAAATACCTAACTAAACCAAGATCTTTAAGAGTAAATACTTGACCAAGTTATAGAATGAATGTCTCAGTTACACTTGTTAAAGAGTTGGTGATGAGAATGTCATCAACATAGATTAATATAAGGAGTAATGAACCTGTTGTGTGCTTAATGAAAAGGAAAGTATTAGCTTTGGAGTTTATGAGTCCCTATTGTAACAAGGTGCTTTTAAGTTTGTCATACCATGCTCTTGGAGTCTGTTTAAGACTATAGATTGCCTTGTTCAACTTGCAGAGGTGAGTAGGATATTTCTCATCAATGAACCCCTCAAGTTGGTGCATGTACACAGCTTCAGATAGAGTGCTATTTAGAAAGGCATTATTTATGTCTACCTATCTTATTGACTAGATATGATAAGTATTAACCTGATAGTGGAAGCCTTGATCACAGGGCTGAATGTATAAAAAAAATATACCCCTAGAGTTTGTTGAAAGCCTTTGGCAACAAGCTTGGCTTTGTGCTTAGAGATGCTGCCATCAGAGCTATATTTTGTTTGAAATACCCACTTGTTGCCAACAATGGTATGCTTAATAGAGAAAGGAACTAAATCCCAAGTGTTATTTCTCATTAATGCAGCAAACTCTTCATGTATTGCATTTTTCCAGGCTGGAATTTGCAGTGCCTTCTTAGCAGATTAAGGTTCAGCATGTATATCATCTACAATATAAGCTTTTGACTTTGAGATACCATTCTTAGATCTTATTACCATAGGATGCTTATTTGTTGAAAAACAATAGGAACAAGATTTTCAAAATGATTCTGAGTTTGAGTGGTATTGTATAAGGAGAGTACCTGATCTTAACAGTGAGAATCTGAACCAATGCTAGTTGAAGAGGAAGAGTGAAGTGAAGGAGCATCTATAGATGTAGAGTTTGGCACAGTATGTTGAAGAAGAAGAATTTGAGAAGAAAAACATGTTGGGGAAAATAGAGATACAAACGATGGAAACAAAGAATAATAAGGAAAAGAAAGTTCATTAAAAATTGCATGCCTGACAATGTAAGTTTTGCCAGATGGGTGTAAACATTTATACCCTTTATGCATAGATCTATACCCAAGAAAAATACATTTTTCACCAAGAAGACTTAGTTTTTGATTGTTATAACTTCTCAGATATGGAAAGCATGAACACCTAAATACTTTGAGCATAAAGTAATCAGGCAAGTGGTGGAATAGTTTTTGAAAAGGAAAGGTATGATTCAAAATTGGTGTGGGAATTATATTAATAAGATAAACAGAAGTATGAAATGCATCCCACCAGAAAGAGAGAGGTAAGGAAGCTTGAGCCAGCAAGGTTAATCTCATATCTGAGATTGTTCTGTGTTTTCTTTCTACAACACCATTCTGATGATGTGTATGAGGGCAGGTTAACCTTTGTTGTATCTCATTTTCTTGCAGAAAATGTTTGAATGCAATGAATTCCCCACTTAAGTTAAATTGTAGAGATTTTATGGAAGTTTCAAGTTGATTTTCAATGGGTGTTTTGAAGTGTTTGAAGATGACAAGTGTTTCATATTTCAGTTTCAGAGGAAAGATCCATTTATATCGACTATAATCATCTACAATGCTAAAGTAGTATTTGAAGCCACCATTTGAAATTGTTGCTGAAGGTCCCCATAGATTAACATAAAGCAACTCTAAAAGTTTCCTACTTTTAATGTATGAATTTGAAAAATGTAATTTATGACTCTTTCTATACTGACAAACATTACAAAATTCAGGAATTGAAGTTTTATTTGTGTCACCTGAAAGCTTACAAGCTTTTAATATGAGCTGAAGTGCTCTTGAGTTTGGATGACCAAACTTTTGATGTAGAACATTGATAGAAGCTGAAACAGAAGAGTTACTAACATAAAAACATGAACAAGCAAAATTTTTACATTTACTACAAGTTTTATTTAGGAAAGAACTTAATGAAGACAACATTGAGTAATGATTATGTGTCTTGGATTGAGATATGAGAGAAAGAGATTTAGTGTTTGAGGATGACTTAAGTTATAGCTTATATAGGCTTTTAGAAACAACTCCCTTTAGTAGCACAGTCTTCATTCTCTTATCCTTAATCAAACACAAATCACCACAAAACTCAATTATGATATCATTATCAACAGTTAATCTAGGAATGCTGATTAGATTTTTGGTAATCTCAGGCACACATAGCATATTATTTAGTTTAATAGACAGGCATGAATCAATTGAAGTGACATCTTTTTTAAAACAAAATGAGGCACTACCAGTATGTGTGATAAGTAAGCTAGCACCATTACTAACAATTAATTTATCATTGCCAGTAAATTTACCTTGTATAGCCATATTTTTGACATTGTTAGTTAAATAGTGAGTGGCACCACTATCTAAGTACCATCCTTCATCATCTTCACCTTTATTTGGAGCATTTGAAATGTATGCTGCCTCGGCAGATTGATTACCTCATTTGTTGTTGAATTGATACCCTTTTTGTTGAGAAGAGCCTTGAGATTGAGCTATATAATCCTTGTTGAATCTGTGAAAGCAAATGTTTACAGTGTGACCAACTTTATTATAGATTTGACATATTGGTTTTGGGTTTTCTCTTTCTGATGTCCATAATTTTCCATTTTGAATTCCTCTTCCAATTGAATTTGCTTGACCTCTGCCATTTGAAAGATTATTTCCAGTGTAAAATGCTTACTGATCTCCTCCTTTGTTCTAAAATCCTTTGGCTTGTGCATAATTTACTGAGAAAGGATTGCTTGAATTTTGCTGCTGAATTTTACACTCATGAGTTACAAGAAAAAAGTATATCTAATATACACTCAACAATTCACTTCTACTAGTTATATTTACTACAACAAGATCATAATCAGAACCTAAGCCTCCAAACAAGTAAAGTATAAAATCGTTATTTGATAATGGACTTCCTGCTACTGTCAGATGATCTGCAATGCTTTTCATTTTGCCAAAATACTCAACCATTGACAAACCTTTTTTCTTTCTTTGTAGTTTAAAGCTGAAATCTAAACTGAAGAACTTGAACTTTTGATTGAGAACCGAATTGCTTTAAGAGAGCTTTCCAGACTTCAAGTGATGTTTTACATCCAATTTCTAAACCAATTATTGACTCACTTATCGAGAACATCAACCATCCAAGAAGTAGCTGATCTTGCCTCTTCTAAAGTGTGTATTCTGGATTCTCAATGACTGAGTCTTCATTTGTTCTTGATCTGACTCTACGAGGATAAGAATGTCCTTTAGTTATAAAGTTCTCAAATCCCTTACCTTTAATCGAAGGCAATACTTGCAATTTCCAAGCAAGAAAGTTTGTTCCATCAAGCTTGATTGGTGCTACAAAAGAGAAAGAAGTGTTTGCAGTTGAAATAGAAAGATTAGCACAGGCCATTATGGCTCTAATACCATGAAAGAATTCTTAAGAGATCTGTTTGGTTAACAAGAAAATGAAAGAAAATGAAAAGAAAGAGAAAACATAGCACAAATTGATGAATTCACTTTTTTGAAAATTCTGAAAATTTTATTATTCTTCAATAAAGATTACAGACATTGTATTTATACACTATAATCATTCTAACTAATCAATACAACTGACTAAATAATCAATACAGCTGGCTAAACTAATTTTAATAGATTAATAATTAACTTATTCTAGCTCAGCTAATTTACTCTTTAACCTCCAATGTCTCACAATCCTATCACAACTTGTGGATATGAAGCTTACTCGAAATGTCTGGAAATTGTTAGTTGAAAGTCTTATGTATTTTCTAAAGTTTCAAGACTATTTCAGACCAAATACAAAATAGGTTAGTTTTTCGCAACTTTCTATAATATTTATAGTTAGCAAGTTTTTTTTTTACTCTTTAATAAACTATCTGGTGTGGTGAATGGATGACTTAACTATATATTGCTTTATAATTGAGTTGCAATAATAATAATAATTGTATTTTTGGTTCTTTGAATATTGTCACTTTAACTAACAACATATTTCTTACTTTTCAATCTTTAAGGAGATCAAATATGAAAATAGCGCAAATTTAAAAGATAGTAAAAGTTTCTGAGAAAAAAAAGGTGCTTTAAATAAATAACTTGGATCGTGAGAATTTAAGTTGATCATCGTAAATATTTTTCATTGCAACTGAATGTAACAATACAGAGATTTTAAAGGCGTTCATCCATGATTATCCAAACCCAGTTCATGCTTCCCAATTAGGGTTAGTTTTTCATAAAACTCCATAATATTTATGGTTTCATTTGATTTATTTTAGTAACTTTTTGTAAACTTTTTTATGGGTGGTTAATGCATGATTTATATATACATTGTTGCATAATTTGAGCAAGAAGTTTATAGTGGAGGTGCTCATCGAAATTTTGTAAAGTTGGGAAGTGATTTTGCCAAAAATAATATATGATATCGCAAATTGAAGTGAAATGTTCTTCTCAAGTGATTTTTCAAGATGGTTATTTTATGAATGGGCATAGAGATTTGTTGAAGATAGTACTACAATTGATTTACACCAGTAATGGATGTTTGATATTGACGGTTCTCAAAGCTACCATTATGTTCACGGTAGTATATTTCATCTTCAATTTTAGACTAAAATCTGATGAAAATCAGGATGAAAAGAATGAAGACAATTTGGTTCACTTCTTTGTTTCTACTACTTATGGAATTGCTACAATAGTCTCGTGTTTTTCTGTTGTTATGTTTTTGGCTCTTGTTATATCGCGGTATAC
>JAXCLQ010000007.1:6093906-6125250 GCA_035584115.1 Cedrela odorata
TTTATGAAAGTTAAAATTTGTGTGCTAGGGAATCGAACTTCATTACTAACTTAGTAGACAATTACAAGTTTATAAGGAGTTTTTATATGTGTGACCATTTCTTCGGGTCTGGTGTATTGATAAGTATTTTTAAGTGTTTCTATGATATGGGAAAAACCTTTGGGGGTATCCTTGGGTATAGTGTATCTTCACATTCGTGTGACGACGTATTTGTGCATGTGGGAGGACACACAATTAATCAAGGTAAGAGAGTGGCTCTTACTTTTGGGCATTAGTGTTCATTATTTTTGAAATCATATGTTTCACTTGAACTTACCCCACATACAGTATGTCATCGATGGGTGACATTGGCTCAACTAATGATAATCGAAATCCTACTAAATAATAATTAAATGAAGATATTCATAATAAATTTTGATAGAAGCCTTTGCGGTGTATAAATATTATGAAACTTTTGAAATGATTATGGTTTTCAGCTCATGTCATATCATGTGCACACATTGTACATAAAAATGTATATATTTTGTGTATATATATGAAAAATTAGTATACTTACTGATCTTAAAACTTACTATAATTTATTGCGATTCCCAAATAATTTAAGTTAAGCTCATATCGAATGGAATTGGTTGAACATTTGTTATTCCTTCATTCTTTAGGATTTAAGACTTCTGCTGTTATTAAGTTTTGCAAGTTGTTAAAAAATATTTTTGTAATTAAGGAATATTTATGAAGATATATGAGTTAAATTTTAATGCTTTTTGATTTAAACTTTGTAATTTAACAAAAATTATTCCTTAGACCTATCAAAATTTGGGGTGTTACACTTAATAACTCCAATACATGCCGTGCAAATTATAGGAGATATGAAAGTTTTCTTATAGTATATAGTTTTTGTATTCTTGTTATAGCTGGACTGCGGAATTTCGCATGTTGTTTCCATTTGTCAATATTTATATGAATATATGACATAAGAAATGAAGAGTTTAAGCAGCAGAATTTTGTAACTCTCTTTTCATCCCTCTCTATAAAAAGGCCTCTACCTGTTGTAGTGGCTCCCCAATGTGTTGGAGGCGGAGGTGGTGGTGGTACTTGCATGCCACCTGTTAATGGAGGAGACGCACCTCATGAGTGGGGCAATAAGGCGTGGCTTAGCATGACTATCATTTTCTTATTTTACGTTGCGTTTATTTTACTGATGTAGAATATATTTGAAACCTCTCTTCTCCTTCCTCCATCTGCGCTATATGGAGTTAGTTTGCTGGAAAGTGGGTGTTATTTTCATTTGTCAAATATATTTACTGAGCGTGCGTTTGGTGCTGTTGTTAATAATCTCTTTTAGAGAATCAAAAGTTGCGAAGAAAAGCTGTGGAATGTTCTTAAGTAATAGTGTTATGAGTTTAATTATAACCAAAATGTGTGCATCCAATGTTGAAGATGATGTTGGGCTGCATTTGTTGCAGTTTTTACAGAATTGCTAGGCAGAGTGACATCATATCATTAAAGATTCTTCTAAAAGAAAAGAGACAGAGAGAGAATTGCCCAAAGATCTTCAATTTTGATGCATTTTGAACGAATATATCCTCATAATTAAAGGCTACCCGAGATTTTACATATCTTAAAACATGTAAATGTATTTGTACACCCTTAATTATACCAATTTTGGCTCAAATTTCATATCGTAGTTATAGGTGTAATACAACAATCAATTAGAATTATTGATTATATCATCTTTGAAAGAACCCTAGCTTCCTTTGAAATAAATATCGTATATTTTATCATAATATAATATTTCATAAAATAAATAATTTATTTATATTTTTTTTATGCATTAGAGTTTCTTTTTCTAGTTTACGAAAAGTTTAATACTAAATAAAATAATAAAATCTTATTATAAATATTTATTATTAAATAAATCTAACCTGTAATAATAACTCATGAAAATCTTAGTTCATAAATTTTTTGTTATAACTCAATATGATTTGAATTTTATTCTTAATTATCAAACGAAACTCATAAAATAAGTCTATAATAAAAGTTGTTTCGTTAAATTTAATAATATATCTCACGATTATTACTTTTACAAATATCACAAATTTTGTATTTAATATTAAAAATAAATTTAAAATAATAAATTTAAATTAATCTCTCATTTTTTAAACAATTAAATTATAAAATAATAATAACTTAGGTTGTTAGTGGTGTTCATTTTGTTTTGGATCCAATGAATGTCCTTTTTAATTTCCTAGTCCTTTCCCTTCAATTTCTATGCCATCTGTTCATTCTTAGTCTATACATTGAATAAGTCTCCAAGTCTCCTCTTCATCAATCAAGTACGTGTTTCATTCTTTTCTTGCAAGTAATTCTCTCATCCATTAATGTGATGTTTAATCTGCGTTTTCATTGACCTGTGAACTTGAAAGATTAGTATATATACATGAACCAATAAGGTCTTTCTCGCACAGGATTTAGTTTACAATACCTACAAGTTTCTGAAGTACTATAATTAATACATCTTATTCAATTTCCTTCTTTATAAATTCACTAATTCTACCCCAGTTGTAGATTTGGTTAACTCTTCAAAGCTTGCTACTAAAGGGCTCTCTCGCAGTAGCAGAAAATCGTAAGTTCTCTCTTTCATTACTGTTTTAGTTTCTCTAACAATGAACAGAGAAATGGGGAAGGATACCTCTCCTTCAATTGGTCAAGTTTTCTATTTGTCTTGAAATATACAATCAATATATACATAATTATATTGTAAGCTAGTTCTTATTTAGAAAATCAACACTTGTTTCAACAATTCCAGAAAATTAAGGCGACAGCCAATGAGGGTTCTTACTTCTTATATCTTGTTTGGGAAGGCACAGACATTCTTGTTCTTTTGAAAATACATAGTAAATTAATCATCACGAAAGTGTCTCCTGTTGTTGTTTCTTCATAATACATAAAACCTTCTTCCATAGTCAAAGTCAACTACTATATACAAATTTCTGAATGATCTGTCCTTCATTCTGTTCGATTTTCACAAAATTAATTGTTAGTCAATTAATTATTAAAAGCTAGATAATCAATTTTGTAAGAGAACGCAACGTGGTGGAGATCACGATGTTTATTTTCTCTCATTTTCAGGAGTTGATTTTCGTTATGTACGCAGTTAAAAAGATGTTGCGTGCACCTAAGCACATGAAGTTCTCAGCCGTCTTCTTCATGGCTATTATCCTCATGTCATCTGTAGTCTCTGCTCAAAGTGGTGGAGCTGGCGGAGGTGGCCGAGGAGGTGGAGGTGGCCGAGGAAGTGGAGGTGGACGAAGTAGTGGGGGCAGAACTGGAAGTGGCGCTCGAGGTGGTACTGGAGCCAGGGTAGGTGGTGGAGGCACAATAAATCGTGGAGGCGGAACAGGAGGAACCTCCGGTTGCGGTCATGTCAGAGACAATATTTCATGGCTTAGCTTGTCCATAAGTTTGTTTTCTTATGCTGCATTAATCTTCCTGCGTGATGCCAAGTAGAATACTTGCAACCTCTCTTTTGGCTTACCTATTTATTTTATTGCCGAACTGTTGAATTTCTTATTTCAATCATTCAATTTGTCAGCATTTACTTAATAAGAATATCAACCTTATTGATCGTCATCAATTATAACGATTTTCAGATCATAGTTACGTACGATGCAGGAAATGTGGTAGTCAATAAAGATGAAAACATTCAAATGGGTGATATTGATCTTACTTATGTTTGCATATTATCAAGTATTCTGTAGATAAACTATGAACATAGAAATGGTGATGAAGTTGTACAAGGAAACAAGCAGTACCGCATATCTAGTGAATAAAAAAAGGCATTAATGAGAATAGATCCAAACAATGTCAGCGACAGCGGCGTTTAATACCTTGTCAACATTTGCGGAGTTCATACGGAGGAGAACTTGGATGATCCGCGTGGTTAATTCACGCCGAATTTGGTCCTTGTCTTGTGCCTCAATCAATTTCCAATGACGCGTGACAACACATCAATTAATATGGTTCTACTGCCAAAATTGGCGGAGTCGGCCGCCAAGGTCATTCCTGGACCAGTGCATGTACCTTTGCTACGCATGGCTTAACACCCACTTTTACCCACTTTTTATTAGTATGTAATATTGGGGCCGGTTTGGTTATGCAAATATTTAAAATAAAATTAATAATTGTAGAATATAATATAATAAAATAAGATAAAAATATGTAAAATATTATATTTTATTTGACATATAACAAAATATGATGAGATTATATATATAATTTATTTTTAAAATAATTAAAAATTAAATTAAATAATTAATTATTTAAAATAAAATAAAAAATATTATAACTCTTAAGTAAATATTTTAATATATTAATTTGAATTATTTACAAACTATTTTTTACTTTAAATATTTATCTTATGTTATCTCAAGAGTTTCTTTAATATAAATTTTTTTATCATTTCGTTTTAAAACATGTGGGTCTAATATAATTTATGTGAGCTACATGTAATTTATCTCATCGCCTGTTTTTGCTCCCAAACATCGGATTAGACTATTTTAGACTAATCTCATTTCTTATACCATACACCAAATATGCCATATATATATATATAATTTGTTATATTTTTATAGGATTATATGTATAATATAGAAAATAATAAGATATTTTACTAATAATTTATAATTTTTGGATTAAAAAAAATAAAGTCAGGGTTGAATTAAAATTTTTCAATAAGTATAAATTATCCTCGGTTGTGTTTAAGGTATTGTGGCCGACATTGAGAAGAAATAAAAGAAAAGCAAGAATAGAAGAGAAGAGAAAATGGGGAGGAATGAATTTTAACCTTGAAAATTAATAAGTGGGTATTGTGGCCGACATTGATAAAAAATTAAAAAAAAAAAAGAAAAGAAAAAAGAGAAAAGAAAAATGAGAGGAATGAATTTTAACCTTGAAACTTAGTAAGTTTTCTTCTTATTTTTATTTTCATTATTGGCATCAATGTTTATTATGAGTTAGTATGTAATTTTTGTTATATGTCCATAAATGATTATAATTATAAAATTATAAAACATGATTTGAGGTGTTTAGACATGAAGTTTTTGCAATAATGAATTAATGGTTATTGTTTGTGATGAATGAATGAAAGAAAGAGAAGTTTTACAGAGTGGATATATCATAGTAGATCAGTTCATAAATTTTGTAAAATTATGAGTCATAAATTTGAAAAAAATTATTTATGTTATAAAATTAGACATTTGTAGGTTCTTGATGAATTTTGTTTCATTCAAAAATATTAAAATTTTAATTTTTAATGAATTTCTGAATCGAAATTTAAGATGCTGAAAGCTGCTCCTTTTTGCAAATCTAAATGACAAAATTATTTTGATTAACCAAATTATTTTAAAAAATTATAAAATTTTAAACTCTGATTTATAAATGTATCTATTATATCATATTAAAAGTTTAGAGCTAAATTCTATGTTTTCAAATTATTATGAATTTTTTAATAAACATGACTCGTTGCATAAATCTGCTTGGCAGAATCTAAAAATTCTAAAGCAAAATTTATTTAAAATAGTTATAGTGAGAACTTAGTGTCAAATATTTTATTTCTTTACTGTTTATATGTCTATATTATCTCTTCAAAATTATATAATATTTGGACAAGTATTCTATTTTCTAAAAAATCGAATATTGGAAACTACTCAGCATAATTCCTGCACTGCTAAGATAAGTGAACAAGATGTAAATATGATAAAAAATAGTTTTATGTGCATTTAGGAGTCAATATATTTAAATGGACTTATACTATGATTCTTAAATATTATGCTCTAATTTCATAATAAAAGAAGGTCGTTTAAGTATAAAGAAAAATCCTTAAACAATATAAGGTCAAATGGAATGGATAATATAAGAGGTACAACTGAGATTTAATAAGTTATGTTATACTTTTTGATAGAGTATACGAAATTTATGAATGTTAATATTTGATTATAGTTCCAAGTGTTTAAGTTAACTAGGTTATAATTGTCAAGAGGTAAGTATACTAGACTTTTTTTAAAAAGAGTCACAATAAACATATATATGTGTTTGATCGTGTTTTTCAAAATATTTTTCAATTATAGTTATTATGAAAGTATTAATATTCACATTGTTACGTGTTATTTTGATTGTTCATGATTATATGTTATTGTGATGACTTTTAAGTCACATGCATTGACATCAAAGTATGAACATATACATTGTGTTTTAAGTAATAATAATAAGATTTTATAAGAAAAGTGTTCATAAAAGTTAAGATTTGTGTGCTAGGGAATCAAATTTCATTACTTGCTTAGTAGACAATTACAAGTTCATAAGGAACTTTTATATGTGTGACAATTCCTTCGAGTTTGGTATATTGATAAGTATTGTTAAGTGTTTTGTGTGATATGAGAGAGACCTTTAGGGATATCCCTAAGTATAATGTGTCTTCACATTTGTATGACGATGTATTTGTGCATGTGAGAAGACTTACCGCTGATCAGAGTGAGAGAATGACTCTTACATTCGGGCATGAGTATTCATTATTTTTAAAATTATATGCCTCACTTGTGCTTACCCCACATATGATATGTCATTGATAGATGACATTGACTCAATCAATGATAAGTGAAGTCCTACTAAATAGTAATTGAATGAAGATATTTATACTAAATTTTGAAAGAAGTTTCTACAATGTATAAATGTTATGAAACTTTTGAAATGATCATGGTTTTCAGTTCAGGTCATATTATTGCACACATTATATATAAGAATGTATATATTGTGTATATGAAAAATTAGTATACTTATTGAGTTTAAAATTAATTATAGTTTATTGTGATTTTCAGATAATTGAAGTTAAGCTCATAGTAGATAGATTTGCCTGAATATTTGTAATTTCTTGGTTCATTAAGATTTAAGACTTTCGCTGTTATTAAATTTTATAAGTTGTTCAAAAATATTTTGTGATTAAAGAATATTTATGAAAATATACGACTTAAATTTTAATACTTTCTATGTGATTTAAGCTTTGTAATTTAAGAAGAATTATGCCTTACATCCTTCAGAATTTGGGGCATTACACTTTATAACTCCAATACAAGCTTCTTAATTTTCTGCAACATGCCATGCAATTGTAGGAGATTTGAAAGTTTTCTTATAGTTTATAGTTTTTGTATTCTTGTTATTGCTGGACTGCAGAATTTCGTATGTTGTTTCCATTTGTCAATATTTATATGAATAAATGACATAAGAAATGAATTGTTAGGCAGCGACATCTTAAAGATTCTTCTAAAAGAAAAGAGACAGCGAGAGAATTGCCTAAAGATCATCAATTTTGATGCATTTTGAACGAATTTATTCTTATAATTAAAGCCTACCCGGGATTTTACATATCTTAAAACATGTAAATGTGTTTGTACACCCTTAATTATACCAATTTTGGCACAAATTTCATATGGTTGTTATAGCTGTAATACAACAATCAATTACAATTACAAAGGTCGACCCGAAATGCCAGATATTAAAACATCAAAATAAATTATAAACAAGCATGCTACAAATTTCTATACAGCTAGATGGAGATCTGAATTTGTCCTCTAACTTACGAGACGTTTCCCACGTCTAACGTCTTGAACTGCAACATAGAACAGATTATTTTAATAAAGGAAACTTCATTCGCTAGTTTCTTAAAGAGTTTGGTAAATGAACCCGCGAAACCCTGATATGATCATGATGGCAAGTGTCTGTTTAGAATATAATTAATGCAGTCAATTATACATACAAATGAATTGTTTTCGTCTGTCAGACTGCTAATGAATTAATTTAATGAAAATAATAGCTTGCAATTGAGGTCAAACCTTTAAATACAACACTTGAGATAGGACTATCACCGAATATTTAACTCTCGTCAAGTTGTTTTCAATTAAGAATATATATAACCAGACTTTACTGTTATTACTTCATGAATCAGTATGAAAATTTCATTTATATATACTAATTTTCTCTATAAATAAACCTAAACCTGTTGTGGTTTTGCGCGCAATTTAAAGCTTGCTATCAAATGGCTCTCACGGCAGCAGAAAATCTGCAAGTTTTCCCTGATACATCTATTTTTTTCTTCTCAATGAGCTGTAATGTGGAGATCTTGACATTCATTTTCTGCAGCTGAAAATATGAAGCCTTACAGGGAGCCCAAGCTCATGAAATTCTTTGTCATTCTCGTAATTATTGTCCTTATTATGTCATCTTTAACGGATGCTCAGCGCTGTGGAGGCGGTGGAGGCGGAGGTGGAGGCGGAAGCTGACCAGTTGGAGGAAGTACTGGAGGCACACCACCAGTATTGGGAAACACATCCGATGGTTGTCATGACATAGGCAGTACGGCATGGTTTTATGTGGCAATAATTTTTCTGCCTGATGCCATGTAGAAAACTTGAAAGCTCTCTTCTGCCTTATGCGCATTGGTTATTGTTGGGTTGTGGGTATTTTCACTTGTCTATATTTTCATTTGTTTTGTATTATCACAACTTCTAAAATAATAAATGTATGCGTTTGAAACATTTCAAGTATCGTAGATAGTGATTGTAATAGAGATTCACCAACATCGTTGTCATTGTTTATGAACCATTTTATGAGAATGATCCAAAGTAATTGCATTATTGAGCAGTAAATTCTCGTTGGTATGTAAATTGTGAACCATATAGTTCACAGCCAGATTATTTTTTAGAAAGACAAACACGTTCTTGTTAATTTTGTGCATAATTAAAAAGACTTAAAGCTTGTCTTCTGCCATTGGCAGTACAAATTTACATAAAACCTCTTGTTCATAGTCAACTTCAACTACCATGTATATCAATTAATTTCTCAATGAGTTGTCATTCTTTTCCTAATGATTTTCAGAAATTATCTAATAAATTTAATTGAGATCATATTCTTCTTCTTCTTTTCAATTGAAATTTCCAAGATTTGGCTTTCATTGTATGCAGTTGACAAGATGAAGCCTTACTTGGCACCTAAACTCATGAATTTCTCAGTCGTCCTCAAAGTTATTGTCCTTGTGTCGTCATCTTTAGCAGTTGCCCCCGGTGAAGGAGGCGGAGGTAGTGGAGGAGGCGGACGAGTTGTTGGAAGCGGAGGCGTTATGGATGGAGTCAAGATGGCCTGGCTTTTTAGCTTGACTATAAATTTGTGTTACTTATGTTGCACTAGCTAGTTTGACCCTCATATGATGCCATGTAGAATATTTGAAAGGTTTCTTCTGCCTTGTATATTTTAGAATTATTTATTGCTAGACTCTCTTATTTTTCATTTTTCAGAGGATAAAATAATTATGAAATGATTTATCTGAATGTAATAAGGCTGTCGTTTAACCTTATTATAAGTTTCTTATTTTATGCCGCATTGATTGTACTGCAGGATGTCATGTATGACATAATATATTCTCGAAAGAATTAATACTTGTAGTTAACTATAGCTGCTTTATGTATGTAATTTCTATAATTTCAGAAATTAAAAGCTTGGCATAACATGATAATGAAAGTAAATAATTATTCAATGATTTAAGTATTAATTATTCTTTGACTATTCATGGGTAGATTAGCCTTATCCTCATTAAAGTGTTTCGTATAAGCAAATCATATGGTCATAATTTAATCATTTGGGGATATTCTGGGATGAGCAGCTGTAGTTTCGATGTATTCATCAAATCATAAAAGAAAAATAAAAGAAGCCGAGATATATCATTCTTAAATTTTACTCCAATCAAGCTGTTTTCAATCGAGATTCTTGGAGGAATATAACTGGAACAAATATGTTTACTCCACTCACAAGATACCTGGCCAAAAATATAATTGTATCTTTAAAGGACAAAGACCCTTCAGTACAATGCTCCCATCTTCTGTAGGCTCCAAAGGAAGGCTGAAAGATTGTATTTCGCCCATTAATCGAAGAAAAATGAGTGAAATTTTGGGCCGAACAGACCAAGTATTATAATGAAGGAGTGCATCAACTTTAGAGGTGAGATTAAGAAGCCGCATGATCAGTCATGTAGCCATTTATTGGACAAAAGACTAATAAAAGACAAAAAGTTTCGAACCTTTCCTTGCACTTGCATGAAATTAACATCAACATTGCAAACTAATAGAAATGATCTATGGAAAAAGATGACTAGCAACATCTATCACTAAAATTCCAAAGAAAGGAGAACGAAATGTACAAATATAATATTGGAATTAGACTTTAACATGCTTTATGCAACCTGTCTTCTCACCATCACCAACGAATGGGAGAAATTAGACTCTCTGTGTATGGTATCAGTTGGTCTAATTCTCGGGAGCCATGAATCTTAAATATTTTTAAGGTCTTCAATTCCGGATTATATAAACGGAACCGATTCGTACAACGTCCATGGTTATACTCAAACAGATTATTAATATATCTGATATTCAGGAGCACTTCACCATTCTTGAAAGCATAGACAGGTACCAAGTAGTAAAAACAGTAATTTAGTTCTTCCAAACGAGGTATGCTCATTAACATGATCCAATTTTGCTCCTCGAAATTTTCCATTATCCACATATCAATATGGCCTGCCTTGTGATAATGAGCCATGAAAAGCCGTCCGCCAAAATCAAGAAGATCAAAGTTAGATTCAGGTATTTTGGCTACATCATTAGGTAAATGGATCTTGCTGAATGTTTGATTCGTTAAATCAAAACGAAGAATGTAGGGTCGGTTATCAAAGCCTGGATGATACATTATTGGCCAATGAAGAGCTCCACTCACTAAAGTTCCGAGTAATTTACCAAATTCAATTCGCCAAGGGAGTGTTCCCGTTTCCCAGGAATCCATATTTAGAGAATAGATCTCAAAAAACGTTTCAGAATTAAAAGCATACACTCTGACAATCTTGTAATCATTGGTAGAGTGATCGTATCCTAATCCGAATAGGCTATTCTGATATTTAGATATTGGTATGCTCTTGTATCTTCCTGTCCACGGATTCCATAAAATCGTTTCTTTCTCAAGAGTCTTGTTCTTAATAACAATACATAACAAGCCATCACATGATCCAATCACATTGCAAAATTCTGAGCATTCTATGGGAAAATCGAGCTGCACCGCTTCAATTGTAGATGATTGAAAATCAACAGATTTAACAGAAGACGAAGATAAAAGAATAAGTTTCTGATTATCATACATAAGATTGATAATGAAGAAACGCCATAGCTTGCAAACGCACTTAAATCTCACAAGTGACTTTCCATGGAGTCTCCGCAGTATATTGAAGATGAGATCATCTGGAACAAAAATGGGTCCTGGCTTCTCCTTGCTACCCATTCTCTTTCTGTTTTACTTATTAGGGTTTTGTAAATAGGCTGCCAAGTATTTACAGAAGCCCTACTTTGACTAAACTTTGCTACCACAGAAACCTTAAAGAGTCCACGGAATTCCACGGTCCTATGAATTTTCTAAGAAAAATATTAATGAACAAGAATATGTTTAAATTTGTAATTTGTTACGTAAATTAATATCAAGTCAATTTCATTTAATAGAATGTTAAATTAATGGATGCGGACTCCTGGTCTAGTTTATCTTTTTACAAATGATCAGATCAAAATTTAATGAATAAATTTATAAATTTTAATTAGTTTATCTTTTATTTTTTATGATTACCCATATCGTAAAATATAAAATTAATTGTTAATTATATCATATATCATTGAGTGCTTAAAAGATAACGATAGAAAATATTAGAAGATGATTTAGTTATAAATTAAGATGCATGGAGGCGATTATTAATACAAGAAGATCATTAAATTCAGGTTTCTATCTTGCATCATCAATGATAAAATCACACACAGATATATGAGAGTTCCCCATCTTGTTTAGTATATTAGACAAGATATGAATATAATCCTTCAAAATGTGAAATGGTTATCAACTTAGTGTTATTTGTAGCATCTTCTTCTGATGCTGTTTCATTGATGATTTGTGACACAAGCAAGCTCACATTTTGCATCAAATGCACATGTTTGTAATGTATGATTTAATATATCAGAATATAAATCAGAATATAAAGCAGTGATTTCAGCTGAATGTCACTGCTTAGATCAAATGGAAAATCTTTTCATTCCTATCTGATTTCTTCAAGAATAGAATTTTCTGAGTCCCTGTGTTATTATCCATTGCATACAAATTGTTTCAAAAGCTGAAAATAACATGTAGCCCAACAATAAACAGAACACATGATGAGCTTCTGGTTATGAAGTTCATTAACGAAAGAGTGCTATGCCTTGCAAACACACTTGAATTGCGGGGATTTTCCTTAAGAGTTCCAAAGAAGAGTTCATTAGGAAGTCTGCTCAGAATTCCGAAGGTGATTTCATTAGGAATTTGTTTCTTTCTTCGTTTCAACTCTCTCTCCATATTGTCTTTTTGGTTAGGGTTTTTCTAACTATCCTACACTTTTATGATAACTGCGAAGAGTTATCAAGGAATATATCTAAAAGAATGTTCATAAAAAAACAAAATTCGGTGCTGCTAAACCGACTTCAATAGCATAAATGGTTATCATTCTAGTATTGTCATCTTCTTCCAATACCCACATCTCAGTACTTCTAGAGCTGCAGCAATTTTCATTGAATGCATGAGGATCGAGAATGTAATGGTTTCAGGTGATCTTCAAGAATAGAATTTTCATGCCTCCATGTAGGTGCTATTGTGCATATCCATACAAACATAATTTCAAAAGCCGACAAGAAGAAAATATAACATAACTTCTCAAAAGAAATTCATTAAAATGTGCTTGTTATTATGATTAAGAAACTCTAACTAAGATCCAAATACCAGAAGAAAGTACTTTTGCACGAAATTTAGAAATTCTAAAGAGAAGCCTGCAGAAGTTCTTCATTAACAACTCCAATAACAAGTACTTATTCAGCTGTTTTATGTGAGATGCTGGCAGCAACTTTCTCCTCTCCTTGTAATGACCTACAAAATCTCAAGATGAACCAATTTTCACTCAAAAAGAGACCCTGATAAAGATAAAAATAATTAAGAAAATGAAAAGGGTTTCTAGAATCATATAATCAAATCCTTTTTTACATATTAACTTCTTATTGGGGTTAGCATACGGGATTCAAATCTTGTTTTCACAAAATATTTCTAGGTAACTCCAAGAAAACATGTTACCTGAAGTTGAAGTTCCAGAATCATATAATCAAACATGTTACCTCTCTTCTCCACCATATCTAATGGGTGAAATTAGACTCCGTGTATAAGCTATCTCTCTGATACAAATCTGAATGTCCTGAATCTTGAATTTTTTTAATGTCTTTTCGTCGGGTGAGGATAAGCGAAACTTCTTTCCCTTAAAATCTCTTTCAAGTTCAAATTCTTCTCCAAACCTATTTTTTCTCCTCTTTATCTTCATGAGCACTTCACCACTTTTCATAATGCAAACAGGAGCCAAATACATATCAAATAGCAGTTCTTCGGGACGTGGAATAGTCATCAACTTAATCCAATTTCGGTTTTCACCATCTTCTTTTTCCCAGATATCAATATGGCCATCATCATGATTATAATATACGGCGGAAAGGCGTCCCCTGAAAGCACCAATATCAAATTCAGTGTTGTTGGTTTTACCTTCAGGTGATTGAATCGTACAGAACAGGTGAGATTTTAGATCATAACGAAGAATGCCATATAAAAATTCCTTGAAAGCAGGACCATCTTCGGTGGATTCAAAATTCTCAACGTATGTTATCTGCCAATGAAGAGCTCCATTCACGAAAGTCCCAGATTGCGATTTAACAATAGAAAGAATATTCCAGGGGAGA
Source organism: Cedrela odorata (assembly GCA_035584115.1). Classification (NCBI taxonomy): domain Eukaryota; kingdom Viridiplantae; phylum Streptophyta; class Magnoliopsida; order Sapindales; family Meliaceae; genus Cedrela; species Cedrela odorata. Next base: position 6,107,775 of record JAXCLQ010000007.1, read on the forward strand.
CATCCCTTCTTCCAGGAATCGATATTTAATGAATAGATCTCAACCTGCTTTCCTAACAAAAGTTTTCGTTTTTCATTGAAAAGAAATCTCACAATCTTATAATCATCGGTGGAATGATCATAACCAAATCCAATTTGATCGTTAAAATGATTTAAAGGGGAAGATTCTTGTACTTTCTTGTACCTTCCTGTCCATGGATTCCATAACAAGAATCCTTGCTTTTTAATAGAAATGCATAACAAGCCATTACAAGAACCAATTACCTTGAAACCTTGCGGACTATTTAAGGGACAATTAAGCTGTACAGCTTTGATCTCAGATGCTTCCAAGTCAACAGATTGAATAGAATCGAAAGATGAGAGAATGAGCATGTGGTCATCATACTGAAGTTCACTAGCGAATGAGTGCCATGACTTGCAAACACAACTGAATCTCAGAAGTGGTTTTGCTGGGAGTCTCCTTAGAATTTCGAAGATAACGTCATTAGGAACATTTTCAATACTTCGCTTCAACTTACTCTCCATATTCTCTAGCGCGTGTTTGATTACGTTATCTTTTTGTAGCTACCCTATCCTATATATAGCAGCCAAGGTGCGTGTTTGATTAGGTTATCTTTTTGTAGCTAGCCTATCCTATATCTAGCAGCAAAGTGTAAAGGGATATCTACTCTCTCCAAAAATAAAGAACAAATTTTATCTACAGACTGAAGTTCTCTCAAGGAAGTCAACCAAATGCATTGGATTCTCTTAATTAAAATTAGATTATGATAAGAGCAGATATGTAATGCCGTTAATTAGGATACAAGTTCCCACGATTATCCGAGGATCCTACTAAGTGTCAAAGTTTTTTTCATTCTTTTACAAGTGCTTTGACTAAGCATAAAGATTTAGACGGGCTAAGGATGAGTTGAATTACAAGAATATTGATCTACTTACCCATCTGTTCTCTTAAATTATATATGTATGTCTTTATGGTTAACATTGCTTTTGCAGCTCTTATACAAGAAGTTACTACACTTCACTTGATTTTTACTGTAACCAATAACAACTTGCTGATTAAGGCTAGATAACAACCAACTACAAAGGAGTCAAAATTTAAAATGGCAAAGTTGTTAATAAAGGTCTCTGGACTCTAGAGAAGCCAGCTTTGAGCAGAAACAGACATGGATTTGACTGTTGAAGTTAAAAATTTTATGTTTTATTCGATAATGACATGAAGTTGTGATAGCCGTTTGATGGGGATCAAACGGCTCTAAAGTCATCAAGATATAGGACGTAAGGGAAATTTACTGGCAGAAAGTTTTAAAGAAAGCGAATCACCAGGACAGAAGAAAAGAGAGTTAATCAGAAGCATAGCATACAGTCTGAAGACTAAAGCTGTCAAAACGGCAAACATGTGAGCATGCCTACTAACTCAAGGAAACAAACAGCGCTTAGAAGGATTGCGGAGCCCTCGATGTTCAGTTCCATGGCAGAGACACCCTCACATTTCTTCAAGGTCATCCTTCCCGTCACCATTGAAGATAAGAAGCTGGTAATTCTCACTACTGCTATATTAATTCTTGCTTTCCAGAGATTATCGATGAGAAAAAGGGAAAAAAAAAATGGGTTTTATCTTATGTTTGTGATTGTTAACTAAGCTAACATACCCACATTTCCTATTGCATGTTCATTGTTTCCTGATCAGCCAACAAACTGGCATACTAACTAGCACCTGGGTTTTGGTTTTGCATGCATAGAATATTTTCTGAGGAAACAAACACATGATGCCGCCTTATGTCTATAAAAGTTTAAAACAAAGCCGTTTAGTCTTGGCTGAAATGTTCTATCTTTCAATTCCACAAGCCAGTTGATTTGTCCTGCACATGGAAGCTTCATGTTTATTTTATTTCTATTTTATTCTTTTAATTGTTGAATAGCTTGTTAATCATTTGTGTGTTGAGAAAGTTCAGCATTCATGCAACTGAAGTGTGAATATTTTTTATATATATCAGGATAATGGGAACCTGAGTAAACATGCTGAGTACTTCTGTCCACCTGGTACATCATTTCAAGACCTGGACATCGAGATTGATGATAATAAATTCTTGACAACTACACACAATCGAACTGTTGTCATATTCCCACATACCATAACTCCATATATTTGAACCTCGCATTTCTCCACATCACTCTAAACAGTGGAAGCAAGTATAGGGATTTAACTAATTAAGAACTAAAGCAAAAGGAAGTATAAGCCCTAAGGAACTAGTCTTAACCTCTTTGTTCTTTGTTTAGTGTTTGCCAGGATTCTTCAAAATGAGGAATCTTCATCCCCTCTGAAGTTCATTGCCAATGTTCCAAGTATCTCATTACTGTTTCCAGAGTTGATTCTGAAACATAAATCATAAAACTTCCTGATTTATGCCTGAATCATATATGCCTAATCATTTCGTTTCAGAAAACAGAGATATCAGCTTATGAGTTTCATAAACTCTTTTCACATCAAATTGTTTTATTTTGTAGCCAGCAATTAAATTCTTTAACCGTGCAAAAATCAAATACAAAATGTGAGCAAATAAAAAATTCAAGTAGACGAGCTCGAATCATAATTCTTCGAATCATAATTCTCGATGTCAACGCAGAACCATCTGTAGTAGCAAGAGCAACATGGCCAACGGCATAATCTAAATATCATTAACTTCAAATGAGGAATACAAATTACAGAAGATGCCAGTATTTCCATAAACTGTTCTATACAGGCATGTTTGACGGAAAGATTCGCCTTCACTGTGTGAACTGAATGCATTGCCTTTGGTACAGGCAAAACTTTTATGTGCTTTATCACACCAACATGCACAAATAATAAGATTAACCTGTCCAGATTACAGTACCAAAGTATCAATATGCATTCTCACAAGAATTCAATTTGAAATTCTCAACTAATATTTCGATGTATCAAGAAAATTACCGTGGCAAGAATGAATATGGGAATCAAATGAGGAAGCAGTCTGAGAGGAGCGCGGCACTTATAATACCAACCAGGCAAAACAAAGAAACATAATCTGCCACCCCAACAGATGAGTTTGAAAAGGAGTAAATTTTGTGAGCGTTGCTGTCCCCCCTAAAGCCTCTTACAATCATTGCCTGTCAAAACAATATAGCTGATCAAACATTTATTCAGAACATCTAGATAGATGCACCTTTCAGCTAGTTATTGTAAAAATTAATGATACTCTATAGCTCAAATACAGATTGGCATAGCAGGTTATGTGTCCCCAAAGGTTAGACTGTTGGAGCCCAATCATATGAAGATTGATCTCCGGATATGTGAACTGCCTCTAAGAATTCTGTATTCTTATAACATGTATTAGGAAAGAACTTCAGAAGAAGAAATTTTGATAGAAAAAGATAGTTGAACAGTAACTCGGACCCACTAGTTCTTGACTGTTATCTAGCAGAATATCTCATCAAAAATTTAATTCCATAACTCCACTGACCCACTTATTCAACTCATACCAACTGCTTGCAGTAATCAAAATTATTCCCAAGGCAGAGTGATCTTAAATTGTGCATGCCAGTACAATAAACAACATAAGAGAGCTATTGACCTACAGCAATTTATGAGATTACCAATGAGTTGCATATTCACAGAAATTACTACAGTCCATATCAAAACCCATCATAATTGATTAGTCAAAAGGCATAATATGTCCAATTGAGATATAAACCTGAGATATCTGTTCGGCATGGCTAAATATATTTTTGAAGATCCGCCGAATGTAGGAAGCAAAAACTGCAAATCCAATAGAAAATTGAAAAATATAAGGATTTTAGTGAAAACAATTATAACTATGAAAGTCGATGACCTGAATCTAACATACTATAGTTAGATAAGTATCTCAATGCAGATATACCAAAAATTTCTTGGTAACTCATATTTATTCACATAAAGAGCCTAAATTTCAAAACCACTCTCAATCTAAAACAGAGGAAAGAAAAATTATCTATTTGCAGATTCTTGTTCCTTGTAACATAATACATCATATAATGATGAAATATGAGCTTACATTTATGCAGGAAAACATTGAAGATAAAAGGCTGCAGGCTGCGATAGATGCAGGGCCATATTCTAAATAGACTCTAACAGATATCTCGGAAATAACACAAAATACTACACAGTTTTTGAAATAAAAATGATCTGCAGCTTAGTAAGCATCCACAATCTGGCGATGCCCGTTTCATCTCTGGACTCTGGTTCAAAGTTGGAATTTGAAACAACCAAGGCTTAGAAGGCTTCTGCTTTCAGAACTATTTTAAAGATGTTACTCTATGATGTATGTTACCATGAAGATGAGATAGACAAGGATAGTCTCGCTGGACAACCTCAATATTCAGAGTTATTCTACAGTAGAAAAAGCTAATGATGAACTTCGAACTTCAAAATACAAAGAAACTGGGATTACTAGTTTTGAAACCAGAACATCTTTTTCACAAAGCACAAACGATGGAACAGGTAGTTGAAATGGCTACCAAGCATCCCAGATAAAATTTTAAAGTTTTTTTTTTTTAATTTCTGAGGCAGAATAAAAGAATAAAACAAACTAAAATAAAAAGAAACCTTTAGTATAGATTAGCAATACAACTTACTGTCAATTGTCTCCAGCATTGTCAATTGTCTCCAATTAATCCTACGAGATACTATCCCCAATGCGACATTATGTACCTACCAAGACAAATAGTGTACATTCTTTTTTATAAAATAAATAAGCAACAAACATATATTGAGAGAAATTGAAACATCATAAAAAAATATTCACTAATATATAATTTTTACAACAACCATTCCCTCTCTTACCTCATCAAACACTAGATTGATGAACCTCAATGAAAGTAAAAGGGTAAGAATGATCTCAGCCACCGGAACACCAAAATGTGTCAAAGGGAGCAAAAACCACCGCAAAGCAAATGCAAGTTGTTCAGGGGTAGTGGTTGCCAGGCAGAGACTTGAGCTTTGGAAGATCTTTCACAAAAATAGACACCTAAATCTCAGAATAATCAAGAGTTCATTCGTTTTGTGAATTACCAGGTCTAGACTGCCCCATATATATGAATGTTTTGGATGTTCAACATATAATTTCAGAAATTAACATCATCCTTTTCTCTTTTTCATTTGTGTTGCAACAACTCCCCATTAAAGATGTGTCTCTGCGTGTGCAGGGTGATTTACAAATTCAAATGCTAGAAAGCAGGCTCGCAGGAACACGCCATCCCCCCGAAAAAAGAACAATTTATACATAAAGATAAAAATTGAGAGAGAGAGAGAGAGAGAGAAGGGAAAGAAGCCTTACTGTGAAGGTTAAGCAGGCAGCTGTGCTTGCAACTGACAAGCCTTTCCTTGTAAACTGTAATGGTCCTAGCTTCATAATTAAATATGAATAACCTCCCAAAGAAACAGGAAGATTAGGCAAACCTGTGATTGCAGGTGGTGGTGTTCTTGACTGGACTAGAGAAGGTACACCATCTGAACCTAGCCCCAACATTATAAATAGAACTCCGGAAAGCAACGAGACTCTTCCCAATTGATCCTACAAGTGTTCAAAACTTCACAACATAATACCGTAGTAGTTGCTAGTTTGTATCATGTAAATATTTCAAAAATTCACATGCATTTACTACATAAACAGAAGTAATAGGGGAAAAACATAATAGCCTAATTATAACCAACAGAAACATGCCTCTACTCATTTCAACCAGAAAAACAAATTTCTGCAACATGTAGAAAATTACATCTAGATACATATAATTGAGAGATCACTATTGAAGTATAGATATGCTGGAATTAACTTAAAAGACAAAGAGAGTCTAAGAAAGGAAAAATCAAATAAAAACATTCAGCAGGGGATGGAGTCAACAGTACACATGGCATTACAGAATAAAGAAAAGAATATTTTGCTTTTATGTAGATAATTTGAACCTAGTCCAAGAGACAGCAGATCTCAACACATTATAAAGTTATATCAATCCATCCATCTATACTATACCACTTGTACAAAGTAAGACAATTTTCTTAAGATCATCTGACAAGCATCAGAGGAATTCCCATGCAGTTAACAATCACGCTTGCAATGCTAGATCTTCATATCAATGAATTAATCACCTTTTCCCCCTTCATGAGCAAGAATGCATAATTTAAGAGCCATTTTTTGTTAAATTCCACATAGTAACAACTTGTGGTTTAACCAAATTCATAGCACAACTCTGTAATACATGTCAGATAGTTGTACATGGAAACCCATAACTTTGTACAAACACATCTGCCTCTTCGTAGTTAACATTACAAAGTACTACACTTACCATCCACACGTGTTTTGGGAGGATCCATATTGACAAAAGAGCTGTGTACATTACCAACCCAACACGCATTAATATATGTGACCGTGCTGGTAACACAACTAAAGCCAAGAGCCATACCTGGATAATCAAGATATGGGGCATCCAAATTAGAAACAGGAAGAGGTTCCATAAAAAAATATATGCACTTCTCCAATAGATTGATACAGAAAATAACAAGTTTAGAATCTTTTGCACAATTAGAACTTTTGAGTGAAATTATCTATCTATGATGCAACATTCTATCACAAAAAAGTCAAATCCTTGAGCCAATTTCTGAAAACTTTGAGTGGGGCTCTATCAGATTTTAAGATAAATAATAAGCTTAAAAAGAGAGCAATTTTTTTTAATCTTCAAAAGCTCCTCGTTCCATTCTATCTCTCTCCCTACCCCCCTCTGAGCTAGCCAAACAAGAAATGTGGCCGCTCAGCCCAGCCTGGCCTAAAAGCATAAAACCAGGTGAGCTAACTTTCATCCTCTGACCTGAATCAACTTCTTAATTTCCCAAAATCTAAAGAGGATTGCCGTGGCAGTTTGCTGCTAAATCGTTATAGCTCTCTCAGAATCCTGGCAAAATTAGCTATAAATGCCCTTGATGAAATACTAATATGAATTCTCTCGTAACACTCTATCACAACAGAGAAAAGCTAAGACTCGTATATATAAACATTCACAAACAAAACCATCAAGTAAACAAAAAATTAAGCGGAGAAATAAAAAAACGAAATTAAGACTAAAAACTAAAGATTACCAATTTGATTCTTGGGTCCACAGAATGCAAGAACGTGGAGGGCGAAGCTATGAACTGGTAAATGGGACTGGCAGTGGCGGTCGAAATCAACCTGAAAACTTTATCAGCCGCAAAACCTCCAGTCGGTAACCAGTTCACCCAGTTACCAGTTTCATTTTTATTGTTGTCGTCGTGTAGTGAAGCTCTGATTACAAAATTTCTCTTCTTTACTAAAACTCTTCCAGGGGTTTTGTTCAGCGGAAGGTATAACCTAGGGTTCGAGCAATTTCGCGCAAGAACACGAGTAGAAATTGATGGAATTACTGTTTTAGGGTTTGGGAAAAGAAAATGGAAAGATGAAGTTAAGGTGACAGTTGAATTTGTGCTGTGACTGCAATTCATGAGTCTGATTATCAAACTGCCCCAAGAAGAAGAGTATTTCCGTTCACAGCTCGAGCAGTTTTTTTCTTCCTGCTTGAGAGTGGCGGGAATACTGTGATATATACTAACACTAGCCCAGGCCCAATAGAAAATTAAATAAAAAAATTATTTTCCCAAGTGTATATGAAAAGAATGAGATGCAACTTGGCGGGGCACTAGTATTCTAGCTCTGCAGAAAAACAATGGTGGATGTTCCCCTTGACATCTTAGTTGATGTACTTTCAAGATTGCCTACAAAGTCCCGGGTGCGGTTCAAGTGGGTGTGAAAGCTATGGCTCTCTTCTGATTCCAAGTTTGTTGCATTGCAACTGGAACAAGCCTAATCAACAGTGACAAAATCATTTTATCAACATCTTACAGTAAATCTGTTTAGACTGTGCAACAATGTCTTTCAGTGAAGAAGGTGGGTTAGGAAAACTTGATTTTCAAATTGAACCAATATGATATTAAGGATGTCATAATTATAGGTTCGTGCAACGGCTTAGTTTGTTTAAAGCTTCATGGTAATGGGGATTTTGTAATTATATGGAAACATCTACAGGGCTATACAAGAAATTACCGGATCTTGCAAATTATTTCGATCACATATTTTCATACAAGTATGGTTTCGGCTATGATTCAACCACCAACGATTACAAAGTTGTTGTCATACTTATTTTTTTTTATGTGAAAACTGATTCTTGGAGAGAGATTGAAGACCACTGGTCTCCTTACACTGCCCGTCGGTACCATCGGCTCCCACAAGGGTTACTTTTGATGGAGCTCTGCATTGATTAGCAAGCTGCGGAGGAGAAGTATCGTGAGGTGGCAACGCCTGATTTTGGTGTACCTGATCAGTTGTATCGTAGTACATTGCTAGTTGTTGAAGGATGCTTTCTTAATCTCTTTTCTGCATCCGTCCCCTGATAATAATGTCGATCATTGGATGATGAAGGAATATGGAGTGAAATCTTCTTGGGAAAGATTATATAGAATTAGGAATTGTGAAGAAATTGATTGTAATATCTGGTTGCCGACACCCGCTACACTGTACAAGATATGGTGAAGTTATACTGAATACACAGGAGAATGAATTGGAAAGGTATAATCCAACAGAAAGAACTATTGAACATTTGAAGATTGCTTGTGGTCAGTTCCAGGGTCAAGCAACCATATAAATGGAGAGTTTGGTCTCACCAAATGCTGCTCTATGACCTCAATTTTAATTGTTTGGCAATAATTCCTCTCTTTGTTGGATTTAGTTCCAGTTTACCTAAGCAAACTCTAGGTTATGTTTTCAATTCATGAGTAGTAATGATCTTAGTACACTTTTTTATTAATTGAGGGGGTGCTTTATGTTCTAAGCTTGAGTTATTGACATAGTTTTGTGGGTTTGAGTAGCTATGGTACATTCATATACTTTGCATGAAAGTATTAGATATAGTACATTATGATCAGATGCAAATGCTAAAGCAGTGAAACTAATGAAGATATCAGCAATCAGGGCATCTTCTCTATTATATCCTTGCTCTTCGCTTCCAAGCATTGACATCTATTTTTATTCGTTATGCAAGTAAAATATTGAAATGGCAATGTGAATAGAGTTGGAGAGTTATTGGAGAAGTTTTATTGCTGCTTTTCAAGCTCTTTGATGCATCAAAGCCTTCTCTCGGCCAATATCACATGATTCTTACTTTACCCTTCAGTGTCAATTTATTACGTTGGCATTCCTCTGCCTATTTGGATGATACAATTATATGTAACATATGCAGGTCTCTATTAGAGTTTATAGGACAATGGCAAAATCATTTCGGCATTATGCATATTTTGCTAGTGTATAATCATTATCATAAGTAGGTGTACCCAAGTGATTGCATTTCTTTTCTGTATGACTGTCAACTTGTTTGTGTGAAGCAGTAGCATATATGGAGATTCTGATCTCACCAAATGTTTCTGTATCACTATATGCAACTTTGCTTGTTTTAATCATTGTGTTTGGTTTAGTATCAATTTGTTGCACTGTAACTGTTTGTGGGATTCAACAAATAGAGTCATTCTTCAATTGCATATACTTATACACTAGAATACGGCAAGAATATTACATGCACACTCCAAATAAAGATCAAGACAAGCTTTAAAAAATGTACAACAAAGAAATGAAACCACTCAGAACGGAATTGCAGTATTAGGATAATTTACACACAGACATGTAGAAGAATGTACTAAGCATTGTGAATCAAATTGGAAGCTTAAATTATGGCCATCTGGTTGCAGCATCTTCAAACCCGGCATGGATAGCAGCTGTGCAAAACAATTGTGTTGCACTCACGATTATCGTCATAACTTCTAGAGTGCGCTGCATACCATTACAAGAACACCATTAACCTTCCATTAGGATAATTCTCTTTTCCTAGAAACTACTAATTATTCAAGATAATACAGCTTTTGTCATACCGAAGCCTATCTGGATATGCTTGGTCACTAATCATGGTGTAACACATTGAAAGGAAGGTTTATTCATATTTCACTAAAATTGTGAATCAATAGAATGCGATATGAATAACGTTAGAGATAAATATGATAGTTGAAAAAGTTCATAGAAACATCTTTTTAAAAAGTCTTTTTCAACATGTGTTTTAAGGACACTCGCTATGTGGAACTACTGAGGCATGGTAGAGAGGTAGTTTACCAAGTTTGACTCTGTCCAGCCAAGATCAATCTCTTTGCATCCCAATCTGCAATAGGAATAATGAAACAATTATATGAAACTGCATACACCAATATTTTGTATATAATTGTTGGGTACAAGTTAAGAACAAGAAAACTAGTAAATAGAAAGGAAAATTAAAGAAATTGAAGGAGCTAGCAGAATTACTTACCCCATGGCTAGTAGAGTGAGTGACCAAGTTATAAGAGAAGAGGCAGCTGCTGCATTTAAGTTGGGAAGATCCCATTGAACGACATTGTTAAGTCCTGAAAGTGATGTGCCCATGCCCACAACACCAGCAAGGAGGGAGAATATGACAAAGGAACCGGTCGCCATGTTGCCAAATGGATAATATATTGGAAATATACGTGCTGGAAGTGAGAGAACAGATGCTGCATTTGCAAACAAGTTACAATAATAAGTTAACAATTGCTCCACAAAGTTAATTGTGTATGTTTTCAATTATCTGAAATTACCTGTTTCGTGAGTTCTTTCAATTCCATGATTAACTGCCCATGCAGCAATCACTGTTACAATGAAATAGAGCCCTAGATTGAGCATTAAGAGGATAAAAGCTGCTGATTTGGATCCTCCAGAAGCCATGGCCTTGAGATTGAAAACAAGGAAGAGAAAACTTGAACTGGACCACCTTCCTTCAGCTTAGAGAAACTATGTATACGCAAACATGTAATTTCTTCAATCTTCCATATCCGGAAAATGATAATAAATAGGGGTGGCATTTCACTTTTCACTATAAAAATGCAGTGCCTTCAATTCAAAGAAATGTCTTTGATTCTTTAACTTCATTGGTTTTGCAACACTCAAGGGGAAGGAATCCAATTGAATTTCACATTGGGTGGGATGTTTATTTTACAGGACATTACTTTATTCTGGAATAAACCTTTCTTGCTGAGCAAACAAAAAATGGAATAAAGTCTCTGTTTTTCCATCCCCTACAAATTTGTTTTCGGCAAAACCCTATTTCCAGCCTTTCCATTTTATATTGCCTGGCAAGAGAACCGAAAAAGAAAAAGAACCAAATGATGAAATTTTATAAATGTAAAATCTTACAAAATCACCAAAAGCAGCACCTTGTCACCGACCTGTTGAAAAAAGCCTGTTCAGGATTTGCTATCACAACAGTGATATTGAAGTAATGAAATTTACGATAGCATTGCTACAATGATGCAAATGAACGCCACTAAATTTTGAAAAACATCCAATAAAATAAGGTCCAGAAGAATATCAATGGTGCAAGTGCAAGCATCCAAGTAGAAAATGCATAAAATTGAACGCAACTATGAGCACATTTGATCCAAGGGGTGTCTTCCATCTGAAAATTCAATTAAAAATCTTGGGCGTGAAGAACAACTTGCTTTGGGATCTTTTATTTACATGGTTCATCCCTAAAGAACTAAAAGGAAAGGGGAAAAAAAAACTTCCCCATGTATGGACTATTTAAATTCAAGAGATTGCTTTCCAAGTTCAATCTGTTGATCTTTAACCAACATCAGACATTCAATGCCAACTTCTGAGCAGCTAGTGCTTCAGCTTCTAGTGTAGGCTTCCACAGTAATGTAGTTTACGCCAGTAAGGAGGTCACTATGTAAGGGTCCATGTTTGAAGATGGAAGCCGGTCTTCCAAGTAACCTGACATAACAGAAGTCAACACCAAGAACTGGATCAGCAATGCCGGTTGTGGCTAGGACTAAAAATTGACTAACCAAAACTAAAAGCAGTAATTGGAGATCTTAAAAATCATTGAAAAAGATGGACACTCTGTAGAGAGTAGGGACCAGTAAGAACGTAGCAGAAACAAAGAGAGCAAAAACATCATGAGGAAATATATTCCATTTGGGTTTGAGTCACAAAAGAGCAAAGCATATAACAATGTCTGTCAAATTTTATGAAAGATCAGACTTAATGACAGGATTTATAGTATTTATGTATGATAAGTCTTGTTAAAGGGCATGCAAGATGCATTCAACATGTTTCAAATTGAACTTCAAAGAGGAAATGGAATCAATTAAATTGATGAAGTCAAAGTTGATATTTATCTTTATCATAGTGAGATTATTCAATAGAGCGAAATCCAATTTTCCCATTTGCAGCATCATGAAGTTTGCTGTCACAATGCAGAGGTCTTGTTGTAAACATGTACAACTAAAGGTTAAAAGCATTTCCCACTTTACCCTATTACATAAAATGAGCATTTATTAAGAAAAGTTGTTTCATGGTGCTGTTAATAATAGTACCTTTGCATTGCTTCTCAGTTTCACGCCCCACACGGATCAAGCAACCACGATTAGCCACCCCCTGCACATTGAAACATATATTAATAAACAATTTATGCAGATATATTTTTCTTAAAAAAATGGGATATAGTAATCGTCTGAGCATACCCAAGAAAATGAGTCGATGCTGGCTGTTTCATGCTTTCCTATTAACTTTCTCTCATTTCCTTCACCATATGCACTGATGTGCTCTTTGAGGCGAAGTGATAGATTCAAGATTGCCTTCTTTATTGCTTCATAGCCTCCATCCTCCCTCATAATCTTCGTACTGCAAACAACAATAATTCAGGTATTACTTATAAAATATTAGATTATATCCTCAAAAATTTAGCATGCCCATTTACCAAAAGATTATTTCATTTAAAATCTTTATAGTGTCCAGATTACCTGTAATTGGCGTGGCATCCAGCACCATTCCAATCTCCCTGCCAACGTCAAGAAGGAGAACAGTGTAACTAATATTAACAAATAACAAAATCTGAACATGATGGAAATTTATATTACCTCTATCGGTTTTGGATCAAGTAAGAGAACAACACCACCTTGCTCAGTAATTCTCTGTCAGAACAAGGAGAAACAGAGTTACACACAGAACACCCCCTCATCCTTCCCCAATAAAAATAAATAAATAAAAAGCACCACGAAAACAGTTTATCCATAGTGGAACTTTGTTCTAAACAGTCTCATTAGGAGAGATTTCAAGGAAGAATGGCCTTTCAGCGTATGCTGCAATATCGTGCCTGACTCGAATTTTTCTTCCAATGGTCTTCCACAAAATTTCATTGGTAAAATATTGTTAGGGAAGCTAGTGCAGAAAAAATTGACGAGAAAATTACAAAAAGAGGCTATCTTGGGTGTCGAAGGAGACTTTAATTTGCAAGAATCAAATATTTTCCTACGGAGTTACAATCATTTTTCGTTAAAGTAGCTTATACGTATCCCAAAAAGTTAATAAAGATGATTCACCTAAAGAATGTATCTTGAACACCAGATATGATTTTCAGCATCAACGCCTACACTGGGACCAACTTGATATTCCCACCGCAAGGCAAGTGTGAAATTAGTACGAACACAAAGTTCATTAACAAGTAACAAAAGCCAAGGATAGGTGGTCAACCTGGCCTGGCATAACCTCCCCGTTGGTGCCACTGATGTTAATGCCAGCATACAAGCAAGCCTTGTAACGAGCATCTGAGATGTCACGGCCAAACGATTTGACAGCCCCAGCTCCACAGTAATAAGGACGCTGAAAACATATAGGAAACATGTCTGTTATAAGTTAAAGTATCATAACACAATCACACCTCAGAAAATTGATGGTTTTCTATAATTGCAATGCTCGAAAATATATATATTGGTAGGTGATTGTGAGCCAACTTATTCCCTGGGGACTAGGATAGCCTCCAACAGGCCAACCCAAAGGCCATTTCACATTTTCTTGAAGTAAGGTATACTCTTGCTCTATTCCATACCTAATCATAACAGTTACAGGACATTAGTACAATTTTTATCCTCATAATTGCAACTTAAAGTTTGATGACATGTACATAAATCTTGCTGTAATAATCGCTTAATCACTATGTACCAGGTTCCAAGAACTTTATATTTGAGAGTCGTTTAATCAATGTGAATAACAGAAATGTACTATTTAGATTATGATGTGGCTATATACAAAAACACCCACACAGAGCCTGTAAATTAATTCCAAGATTGGAAATAAAACTTCAAGGTCAAGGTAATTTAAAGGTACAAACCATGGCGTTTGTTTGTGGGGATGGGCTCACCTGCTGTGTGTAGAAGTCACCAATTACCTTTTTAAAACACATAATGCAATATTAAAAACTTGTATCGCCAATTATACTGGAAGCACTGACAATTTCATATATATAATTCTTAGTCAAATAAATAACACTTACCAAAATGTTGTTGCCTCCACAGAAATGGTCCTTAAAAATTCCTTGTGGGCTGGACAAAAGATTCAATTAAAATCATACTGTTAGGATAAATAGAAATCTAAAAGAAACTCCATTGCAGAAGATCTTACTATAAAATTACTTCACTATCTTCACCAGATGCCTGTCCAGTACTTGATCCGTCATATTGGACAGCTCTGATGGATGTTCAACAGGCTTTGAACGTGTCTCAAAATATTAAAAATAGCATTGACAAAATACATGAGAAAAAATATCAGACGCCATATTAGATGATGCAGGTATTTCTCTTTTTCAAATTACAATAATAACATAGTATTACCATATCAATAATGGAACCTCCAATCCTGTTTCAAAATGAAATAGGATAATTTAGATTATATGGGTGCTCAAATGAAAACAACCAACAAGTAATTTGTCATAAGTCCAAAAAATGAAATTGTAACATTCGGAAAAAGAAGAAATAGTTTAAAAGAGCTATGTGTGCATTTTAGAAAATTATTGTAGCAAAGAAGCTATACCATATGTATTCAGCAATGATCTTGTCAGTGTATGGAGTGATGTCCAAATTTAGTAGATCCTCTATCCTATTGACAGTGCTGTTATCAAACTTCAGAGCTAACACTCTAAACTTAGCAGAACTTCTAATTGTTCCTTTCTTGTTCTGCTTCATCAGAAGAGTACCCCACATCTTTGTTATCATAGGACTGGCAACGCTTGAGTTCTTCGGCATGCTCATCTGCCATTGTGTAGATGGTGCCAAAATCTGTGCCATTTTCACCTACTCCTCCCTTGAAAGTTAAAACAAGTATAATCAACAACCTTAAATGCACGAAAAAATCTCATCAGTTTTAGTCATCATTAAATTACAGAAAATATATCAGAAAACAGAGGGGACATAAACTTTACATCACATTTGCAACCATAAAAAATAAATCGCATTTCCACTTTTCTATAAAACAAGATCCATGAACCATTTTATTTCACCAACTCATCCTATCCAATGTCGTTTCTTTGATTAAATCATAAGCCACGGAATTTTCTGTGTCACTATCTGAACCCACTTACTTCTGATCTTTGGTTACCAAGATCTGACAAAGTGAAACTCAGTTTTTTCTTACTTCATTACATATTTAACTGAACATCAACAAATTAAAATAACATTGGGGTAATGACTACAAAACATAAATGGAATGGTTAATGTGTTTTAAAAAATATGTTTTAGAACCATTCATGCATATTTTAGGCATGATCCACAAAAAACAAGTGCAAAACAGTTGGCTATTAATTAGATGGCCGGCCATTTGGCTCATTGTCTACTATATTTTGCTTTTTATCTTATCATCTCTCACGTGCTCAAGGATGTAGTACCATCTCACACTCTTCTTCATAAATTTAAAATAAAAACTAAAATTTTAATGTACAATGCTAGAATGACGCAAGGACTCCATGATCACACAGAAACAAATACCGATTTTTATTTATTTTTAAATCTTGGAAGTTCTGCTGAAGTGGAGTCTCAAGATGGAATAAAAAAGAAAGATAACTTAAGGGTAAAGTGTAAAGGAGATTCTGCCAGAAGCTGTGGTCAAATCAAATTCTGGGAAATTGTGTTTTCGAAAATGGAAGTTAAAGAAAATAAATAAGTTCACGGTTCCAAGATGACCAGACAACTACTTCCTAGTCCCTACCCATTATGTTAGTTATTTAACCTTGCTGCATAATGTCACACACATTCAAAGCCACTATCAAGAAAGTTGACAAAAAAACTAACCTGAGAGACGCCTGAAAATGGCTTGAATAGTAAACCAAAATGTTGATCTGCCTTGGAGAAAAAGAAGAGAAGACTCAGTAGTTGGTTTTGTAGGAAAGTCTTATAAGAGGGATTGGTATGCAAAAGTTTATGGCTTTCCCAATTAGATAGGGGTGTGCATTGAGTGCAGCAAAATGCTTTTTGGTCTCTTTAGTGACACCATGAGAGAAGCTTGTACTATATTAAAATCTTCAGATAACGTTACAAGTGATTCTCTTTCTCCCCTCATGACAAACAAGTATGAAGTTTGCCATTGCCACATAATTATCCTGGCTTTGTATTAATAAATTAATAATACGATCATAACTTCTACGTTGGGTTTTTGACCAAAATAACTCGAAAATATCCCTTATTTAGGTTATGGCCAAGTTCGTTGGGGCCAAAGAACCGTTCCATGGACTAAAATACCCCTGACCCATGTTATTGCTTGGGTTTAAGGCCTCTTGCATTCGAAGAACGGTGACGGACGTGAAGAAAACCGGTGACAGCCCATTTCCTCTCCACATCATGCATGCCCATTGTCATTGCTTAATGGAAAATCTAAATATTGATGCTATTTTGTTGATTTAGGGTAGTTTTATGCAATTAAAATTTGGTTTATTTTTTATTTGGTGTGTGAGTTTTGAGAGAATGTGGAAAATGAAGCTTTGAGGACGACGAACAGTGCCACCCTCGACGAATTTCGTTAAGGGAATGAAGGAAAAAATTGTTTTCTCTTAATAAAAATCATTGAGAGAGTACAGAGATCCTCAACGAAAATCGTCTAGAGGGAGATCATTCATGCACGGTGCTCCCTTGATGATTTTTGTCTAGAAAAATCATTTTTTTTCCTTCTCTCCCTCGACAAAAATCATCGAGGGGGACAGTGCATGAATGATCTTCCTTATGATTTTTGCCTGTTTTTTGTATTTTCTAATTTATTTTTTGTATTGCATCCTTCTCTGCCTCTTCATGCATAATGCATTTTCTCTTGCTTGTTTGAAGCATTTTTCTGCCTGTTTTTGCATTTTTTAGTTTCTTCCGCATGTTTTTCCTAGTTTCTCTGCTTGTTATGCATGTTTCTGACTATTTCCTACATTTCCCTGCATTTTTCTGCTTGTTTCCTACATTATTTTTTTACCATTTTCTACTTTTTTTGTATTTTCTAGCTTTTGCTGCCTGTTTTATGCCTTCTGTGCCTGTTATGCATTTCTCTGACTGATTTGAGAAG
>JAXCLQ010000007.1:6127437-6165227 GCA_035584115.1 Cedrela odorata
CTCCTCCTCCTTCTTCCTCTCCTTGCTCTCTTCTTTCTCTTCTGGGAAAATCATATCGACACAGAGAGAAACGTCTCTGTTTCCATGTATGGTTTGTTCTATCTCCATCTTTGAGTGTTAGTTGTATAAATAATATATTATATTGGTTAAAGAAGAAATCAAAAGAACAGCTAAGAGAGAGATTATAAGAGAGAAAGAAGGATCGTTTTCGTCATCATTTTGAATCGCTTCTATGGAGCAGCTTATCAACTTTATAATTCGACCACCCAGGTAACAAATCTTCCTTCTCTGGTATTATTGTTTCTATCTTGGGATTTTCTTTTTCATTTTTTAAAATTTTACATGGCTTTGTTTTTTTTTTTTTTGTTTTTTTTCTGTTTGGTTGCTGAGAAAAGGTGGTTAGAGAAAGAGAGAAATTTAGGACTTGGTGTTTCTGTTATCTTTCTTTTAGAGAAACGATGCACCATAGAGCATAAGATTTGAGATATGATTTTTGTTTTATTTCATAAATTTTTTTCAGCGACCGAACCGGGGATTGCTGTTGAATTCTGGTGGATGGTGAATATATTAAGTCGTGTTAGAATTTTATTTTATTTGTTTGGTTGGATGTGTTCTAAACTGAGATCTTTTTGAGTTAATTTAGATGGTTACTCGAGAGTAATTTCTAATCAATTGTGTTGCTCGATTTTTGAGTACTTTTAGGGAAATTTTTTTTTTTTTTTTTTTTTGTTGCTACTCTTGTCTCTTATAAAGTGTTGCTTTTGATTTCAATAGTAATTCTGATTGACATGTGAGGCTGGGGGCCTTTTTGTTCATTTATTTTTATGGATTTAGTTATCCATTTGGTGAATTTAATGTGGTAATGAAAGAAAATAAAATATTTATCAGTGTTCTTTGACAATTTTTAGCTTGGTGGTTAACCTGACAAGGGCTGAAAATGAACTGCGGACTGTGTTATTTATTAAAAGTTTTATTGATTTCTTGAGAATCATACTAGTTTGTTGTGACATCTTTTGCAATCTCGAATTTGCAGATATTAGATTAATCAAATTGTGTTTGTTAAGGTCATGCTGGCAAACTTTACCTTTGTAGCCACATGGCATCTACCGCTTATATGTAGATCACCTGATAATCATGATGCATTGTGGGATTCAATCTGTGGTTTTAGAAGATGGTATAGTTTCTAACAGTGAGAATGACCAGAGTATTTGAGAGAACATGAAGCTTGCCAGATATCCTTTGATATCGATGCCATTTTATACTTGACATATGCTATCATATGACGAAGATATGAAAACAGTTTCGAAAGAAATTAAGATTGTGAATCTCAGGATCTGTTAGCTTCTAAATAGTTTAGTATGTTGGTTTTTCACTTTGGCATTTCAAACTATGTTTTAGTCAAATGAAGAGATTATGAGTCTGTGCATTTTCGTGATGCAGAGCTGAATACAATCCAGAACATGATTTGTTGGATCAGGAGTTCATGCTGAAAGGGAAATGGTATCAAAGAAAAGACATAGAGGTAACGTTTCAGATAATATTTTCTTTTGGTAAGAAACAAAAATTTATTTGGCATATTATTTCCTGTAACAGAAACTGTCTCAAGCTCTGGAATATGCATATGTCAGATTCCTGTAAAATTGTCCTCCCTTTTATGGATGTCAAAAACACTGTTTAACTTATCGTTATTGTCTCAACCTGGAGAACAGTCATTTATTTTAAAATTCAACTTGCTGGGAGTGTAGAATTGGCATGGCGCCATAAATTGATAGAGTAGTTGTGGCAGATATGCTTGTTTCACACATAGCACCTGGGTAAATAGACTCTCGATATTAGGCTCATGCTTGGGATATGGGAACATTCACTTGGTAATTGATAGCTTCATTTGAAACTTTAAGCAGATAAGTAAATGTCCTATAGCAATAAAGAGGCATAAATGGATAATAGGCAATTTAAAAAATGGAGAGTGTTGGTATAATATGATAGAATTCTTATTACAACTTGAAGAGCATTGTTGCCGTGATATTCCTTTTTTGTTGACTATTCCACCCACACAATCTTTGAATGCTACTTCCTTTGTCTTTCTGTAACCTTGAAGTTGTAACTTGTTATTGATTTGTCAGCTTTACATGTATGGAGCTTTGAACATTGTACAGGTTAAAAACAGTCGGGGAGATGTTCTACAATGTAGTCATTATTTGCCCATCGCTGAAGAAAAGCCTCTCCCCTGTGTTATATACTGCCATGGAAACAGGTGATAACGAATTTTGATTGATAAGGGTACAAGTGCTTAGATATAAAAATGGATTTCTTAGGCACTCGAGCACTAGTTACAGAATGCTAACAGAGAGTATCTTGATCTTTGGCAGTGGCTGCAGGGCTGATGCTAGTGAAGCTGCTATAATATTACTGTCTTCAAATATTACTGTTTTCACCCTTGATTTCTCTGGATCTGGGAACTCTGGAGGAGAACATGTCACTCTAGGATGGAATGAAGTAAGTGACCGGCTAACTAGTTGGAAGAAATTACTTATCTAGGGTTTTTTTTTTTGGGTGAAGGAGAATAAGTCTTTTTTTCTTACTAGATCACCAATTTCTTTATTGCTGATTTGTTTTCTTGTTAAATAATATCCAACTGAACTTCTTGGTCTGTTTTTCAGAAAGATGATCTGAGGGCTGTGGTTGATTATTTACGGGCAGATGGAAATGTCTCTATGATTGGCTTATGGGGTCGTTCAATGGGTGCTGTCACTAGGTTATTTTCTTGTACTTTATCTGCCTTTGAGCTTGCATATATTGAATGTTAAATGTAGATACTTTTTTCCCCTTAGCTGTGCACTTGTGCTGAAATACGGAGTTCATTGAACTTCTAGTCGATGGTCTATGCTAGCAACTTAGTTTAATAACTACTCTTTTAGTTATACAGGTTCTAAGAATCTGCTTGAATCATGTAGGATTTTAGTTGAATTAATTGTTGCGAATCTATTTCTACAAGTGCTCGGTTTGACTAGTATAAAATGTCATCTTGGGAAATGAAAGTTGATTATGGGGACTTCCAAGTTTTTTGGTTTAAAACTTAAATGTTGATCATGGATATATTTGAAACATTTACAAGTTTGAAATGATCATTTGATGTTTTAACAGTTCTACAAGTGAATGAAGGAAGAGATTACGTTATTGTCAACTACTTGGATTTTTGATAACCAAATTTGTTAAGCTATGTTGGAGGTGTCTTATTTTCAATTTTTGTGCGGTTGGTCTAAAGTTATTCTTGTGTTGCTGGCATTTGGGTGCAACCTTCCACTAAAATGATTTGAATTATGTATTGAAGCGATGCACATTTATGAGTAGATGGAAGTTCTTTCTTGGAAGACTTGATCGTAATCGATATTACTTTTGTGTACTGATTTTATTATAATTCTGTTTGTTATCAAGAAAGTGTTGTTATCCTTGCTGCCTTCATTTTTTTTTTTTTTTTTTTACTTAGTATTAGTTCATATCATACTTGTAGATATGTATCATGCTGAGGTCTCTGTGCTTAGTTATCTGCTGTTAACGATAAACATTATCTATCACAGCCTGTTGTATGGAGCTGAGGATCCTTCAATTGCTGGAATGGTTCTTGACAGTCCGTTCTCTGATTTGGTTGACCTGATGATGGAACTCGTGGATACATATAAAATCCGATTACCCAAGTTCACTGTATGTTAATCTATTGCCCATGATATATCAATTGTACAATTGATTTACAGGCCTGCAATATGTGATGACACTATACCAACCATTTCTAATGATGACATCAATTCTGGTTGAATCTCAACCTCTTAAGTTGTAACTTTCATAGGTATTTTTTTCGGAGTCCTGGATAATTGGACATTGACAATTTCTTGAGGGTCGTCTGCATCCTATTCTACCTTCTCGAAGCTGTTTGGATTTTATGATAGCACAAAGCGAGGATTAGAAGCTCTTTTGGTTGGATTGAGAGACATTGGAGGAGCTGAGGAATCACCTTCAATTGATACCATATGAAATTCTCCTTTTTAATTTCCTCCCCTATATGGGAAAAAAATGATATTAGAAAATAATAATTTTCATGGTAATGACCAATGGTGGCTCTTTTGATGGGGTGAGCAGCTTTATACCATTAGGAGTATAGGAGTCAGGAATGTTTAAAATAATACATATGTGAGGTCCCCTAGAGAAGCAGACTCCAAAGTTGCCATCTTAACCAAGCCGGAAGCTCTTTCCTTAGTAGGCAATTTTTGGAATTTCTGTCTCCTTGATTTCTTTCTTGTAGAATGTTTGTTCTCTTGGGCTTTGATATTTTTGAACTTATACCACTTTAGGTTGTTCTAAAATTCCTTTTTCCGTGCCCTGTCATCTCACTATCTTCTTTTTCGACTAATTATTCTATACAATTAAAAATTTGCTACATTAGATTGTCATCACATTTCTGCCACCATTAGCTCTAAGTTTCAAACATCCATCTTGTGACCATGATATATTAGATGGTTTAAAATTATCATCCTCTCTTTTGTTTCCTTGATTTTGATTTTAAGACATTGCAGTCATGTTTTCTGTTTGGTGAGGACCATTCAGTGTCATATATTGCATGCTGAAAATAGTGGTCTTTGTTACTTTTGCTTCTGATCATCCATTCATGCTCTTTTCTTTTGCTTGTTTTAGGTAAAGTTTGCCATCCAATACATGCGAAAGGCTATCCAGAAAAAGGCGAAGTTTGATATATCAAAACTGAACACTATTAAGGTTTTATTCTATCCATGACTTATCTTATTTTATGCGGTCTTATTCTGCTAATTACTTGGAGAATCCAGTTTTGGCTGATATTTGTACCAAGTGACTCAGACTACTTTTTATTTTTTAAAAAAAACTTTTTGATTTATTTTATCATACTTGCCTATAAGTGAAATAATATAACCAATGTAGTTCGTTTTGAGTTTTGTGAATCTTAAGTTGATTAAATTATTTGTTGTTGCTAATTAATTCAATATATTACTATCACAACATGCTTTAATTTTAACATGACAACTGTTAGAATTCAAATAGGAAATAACTTTAATCTTATTAAGTTGTTTTGTTGTTATTATTATTATTATTATTATTATTATTATTATTATACTTAGTCTCATTAGGATAGGATTTCTTGTTAGAGCAGTATTGGTTTTTCTCCTTTTATCTCTTATAAAGACATGTTTCTTGTACTTGTTATTATTCATAATTAATACAACAGTTTATTTTCTCTATCATGGTATGTGTTCAAACCCTCGCAAACACCAAAAATTAAAAATTATTATTATTTGGGTCATGTGTTGGGTCCACGTAACAAAGCCCTTTGAATAAAATAGGGCTTACACGTGAGGGGAATGTTAGAACCTTCAAGTTATGTCTAGTGGCAAATTCAATATGGTATCATAGCCAAACTGAAAGTTCTTTATTTTGTTCGCCTTCTTTATTTTCTCCCTTCAGCTCGTGCACCTTGCGTGGGGTGCATTCGCCACCCTGCTTAGCTGTCTTAACTGCCCTGCCTAGCAGCCTTAATTATTCTAGCCTAATATTTTTCTTTCTCTGTTGCCTTAGTACCTGTGTTGTCCTGTTCTAGCTGCGCTGCTCAAACCTAAACTTGTAGTCCATGTTTTTCTTGTCCTGACCGCTGCCTTAGTTTATATATATATATATATATACACACACACACACACACACACATATACATATATAGATAAAGAGGGCCCTGAACATGATAGGACAAAACCGGGGTATTCAAGGATGTGTATCCACACTTGAAGCCAGACAATACCCCACAGGGTGGATTCTGATTTTGAATCAGACTTCATTTCCCCACAGAGGGAGTCACCAATGTTACTCTTATTTCTCAGACCTTCTCGTTTTCTTGGGTTTGTATGACTAAAAAAGTAACTGAGGGAATTGATTCTGGCAGATCAGACGCAATTGGTTAAAACCATCATGGAAAAAGTGAACATAAATAAATTACAGAATTGAAATTGGAATGATTGTTGCATTAGTTTATTGTTGTTTACCATTATTCATGATAGTGATCCTTTTTCTAATATTTAGTTATTATTACAGGTGGCAAAGTCTTCCTTTGTTCCAGTTTTATTTGGACATGCTGTTGATGATGATTTTATTAACCCTCACCATTCAGATCGTATATTTGAAGCTTATGCAGTAAGTCTCTTCTGCCACCATAAAGATTATAAGAACTTATTTATGATCATATGTTGAGATTAGGTTTAACCCTACTGAGGCTCAAACTCTTAATGTAAGATCTGATCGCAACTTCGAATATGGTCAAATAGGAAATGATACTCTGAATCATAGAACTATGAAAATAAGGGCCTCTGTTTGTAAAATTTGTGAAAAATGTCGAAACCCCCTGGTACCATTTAGTATCAGCTTTACATGTACACTAATTGTCTTCTAAAAATTGCTTTGAAAGAAAAGCCCATTAAATTTTTCTCTTAGAAAACTTTGCCACTTCATTGATGTGTAAACCTCCCTCATACCTTCCTCTTGCCATTTGAAACTCTGTATCCCTCTTTTTTTTCTTTTTTTTTCCACATTTGTTTTCCTTTTGTAATTAGTAATGTTGTATTTTTGACGTATAATTTTTGTAGGGAGACAAGAACATTATCAAATTTGAGGGTGATCACAACTCTCCACGCCCGCAATTCTACTTTGATTCTATAAATATTTTTTTCCATAATGTCTTGCTACCTCCAGATGATAAGGTGGGGACTACATTATTTGGCACAATGCATGATTACTTTGGTAAGGTAAATAAATTAAGCTGCAATGCATCTGGTTGTAAATGATGGTTTTATTGGAAGCTTCAGGTTTCATATCCCTACCCTTTGCCAATAGTTGATTGTTTTACGTTTAGGGTAATTGGAGCACCATGAATGAACTAGGCTATTACCCAGAACCTTCAACTGCATCTAAAGGTATTACTTGTGTACTTCATGTTTCTTAAACTTTCATTATCCTTTATTTATTCTCCTATTGATAGGTATTTGTTGCAGAACCAGCGGCAAGCAGCACAGCAGATGCTATTGAACAAGTTCGTTCTAAAAGGCAAATGAGTCGGACTGAGGTTAGTTATTAGTTGCCTGGTTTCTTGCTTGCATGTCAAATTGTTAAATAGTACGAAAGGGTGGCTTAAGCAAATTGTCCCCAAAATTAGTATATTTGAAGGGTAACATAGTTCAGGGATGTTAAATATGAATGCATGGTAGTACTTTCATTATCTTTTAACTTAAAATTTCAACATAAATTCTGAACCGTTCATCCTATTAAATCCAATGGTGTAGATCTAAAGTCAAAAGGTACCATTTATTATTGCCAACTCCGCAACACTCTACATTCTTGGAATATGGAATTTGAGTCGAATGAAAAAAGAAATGTTAGTTTTGATACTTTAGCAACATAAGCTTGAATCTTATATAATTGTCTTGAAGTTTTCTTTAATTGTTTTTTGACTGTGTTCAGGTACCTTCAGATATATCAGCGAAAGATAATGAAACTGAATCTAAGGTATCTTCTTGCTCTTCTCTGTAATTTGACTCTCACAAAACAAAATATCCAACGTAAACTGGATATTGAATCATTTGGTTGCATGGAAGAGCTTTTATCAATTATAGGAAATACTTGGTGAATACAAATAAGAGAGTACTGTTCCAACCACCTGACTGAATTGTGACAAACTGACACTTTGGTCAAGTAGTTCAATCTACAAATTATAGAGGTTCCATATTGTTCACTCCCTTGTTTGCCTCCTTATAAGAAGTAAAAAAAAAAAAGATTTGTCAGAGCAATGAAATTGAAAATAATAAAATAGAAACAAAGGTAGGAAAGAAATGAAACCAATCAAAAAGCTCACTGAAACTGATGATCTTCAATGTAGGATGAAGAAATTGGTGATAGCGCATCAGCATCCAATATGATTAGCTTTGAAATAGACAACGGCAATCCATATGGACCTCATGTCCCAACAAACATGGATGATGATCAGTATGTGGAATATCAACTGGATGACTTGGAAGGTTTCCCAAGCAACGTGGAAGAGGAAGAAAGGGTCAGTCAAACTTGCTTAATTTCATCTCTTTCCAGAGTGTTACAAGCTATCTCATCAACGCATTGCCTAATGACTCATTGACAATTGACTCAAATCTCTTTTAGATGTTCATGGAAGCCGTGATTATGTCATTAAAAGACTTAGAGATGGGACAACCCCAAGCAGAAGAACACCCTAACAATGTGACCACTGATTCTTTGGTGTCTTCACAAAAGGAAGACCTAAATGATTGTTCTGCAACTGATGATTGTAAACCTTCAAAGCCAGAGACCCCTTCCATTTTAGTAGAGCATTTGAAGCCGATAAAGATGCAGTCCACTTCGACTTCACTAATAAATAGTCGTGATTTGGCTCCCCTACATCCATCTCCTGATACAAGTGTGTCATCAGTGAGGGATGTATTTGACACTCCTCCATCCAGCATAGAATCTGCAAGCACGGGGACATCTGCTCGTTCTGATACTTCAACAAGTCTCCAAAGCTCATTAGATGCAGATGTGTCGAGTAATACAAAAGCCACGGTGACAGTTGTGAGGAACCCAGCGGGTCATATTATGGACGGTTTAATGCGTCGTTGGGATCTCAACTTTTTTCGAAACAGATAAAAAATCAAAATGACTTCCAGTAAAGTCGGTCAGATGATGTATTGTTTTGTAACTAAGATTCAGGGATTCTAGTGGTGTACAATGATTGATCAAAAAGAAAGAAATAGGTTATGTGAATGTGTTTAAAAGCATGTCTACAGTGTTTGGTATTGAATCACAAATATTTTACACTAGTTCATTTTGGGAATTGGATGTAATTATTCTGTCATTCCTCGATGAGGGTTAACAATCTTTCAGTGCCATTTTGAGTTGTTCTTGATTTCTTATTTGCCTTGCTTTCTTAACAAAGATTTTTAGTGCAGTTGATTTCTGCGTGGTTGGGTGTCTAGTAACAGGAAATGTTTGTTTAGGATGGTGTGGCATTAAACTGAAAATCCAAGAGTGAATTAAAAGTAGACCATTTTCAATTGTTCGAGGATAATTTGGTATATTTGATACAATTAGACCAACTATGTCTGCATATAAGAAAATTTCCAACAAAGCATAGACTACTATAGACTAGCAAGCTACCCTCTCCTTCCAGATCGTGCTCTCCTCGATTCAGTCCCCCTCATTTTTCAGCCTATAAATGATCAGAAAACACCTTGATTGTTGACATCTTGTGTTGTTTTATGTCGTTTGGCTATTGTAAACACTTTCTTTTACAATGTAGTGGATGTTTAGGACATTTGTATACCGATCACAGATGCATACATTAGGAGAGGATCAAATTTTATAGAACTTTCATAGTTTGCACCACTCAGTAATCTTTTCTCGAATCCATATTCTTTAAAAAGAGAGTAGAAAAGAGGGGGAAAACTTATTATCATTTTGGAGTTCCAATTAATGGTGTTAATGTACGTACAAACATTTGAATGGAAATCAAAGTTCGACTGAAGATGATAGAATAATAGAACTCTGAGTTTCTACCCTTGCTAGATTACAAAGGATACCTTCGACAGTATGTTGCACATGCTAAGTCTTTCAATAGGGGAATCTGTAGGATAATAATTAGAGTGATTGGCATCGATGTAAATGCAGTAGTAAATACAAGGACCCAGTTATCTAATCTATTGTATGAATAAGCTGAGAAAAAGATTGACCCAAAAGTTACCATCATGCTTATCATAGATATGAAGAGCGCCGAGAGTCCAATGATCAGCTTAAGTGGTAAAGACTTCAGAAAATCATTTTCAGCAAAAGACGATGAAAGGATGGACAAAAACATCAGCATTGAGATTGTAGAAGATGACAATGTGATTGCATTTGCCACAGCAAAAACAGGAAAGGAAGTCTCCCCGAATGGAATAGGTGATTCTGTTTTGCCATCGTTTCTAGCAAATAAACTGAAGGCTGCTACCAACATCACCATGGCAATGAGGGTTGCTATAAGCACACATGATTTTGCTGTGCTCTTCATCCACTGCTCTCCATTTTTCATTAACTCTTTGTGCTCCATAGTGAATAATTCTCGTGGTGTTTTGTCATCTAAATTTTTCATTTCTCTAAATGACGGTCGCACCAGCTTTTCAACCTCCTACCATCGTTACAAAAAAAGGAAAATGTAAAATCCATGATAGATCAAAGCATCAAAGCATAAAGGCAGCACTTTCCATTGCTGACATGAGTTGTGTTGAGCAGGATACAGTAAGAAATAGAAGTTAATTTCTAGCTATTAAAGAAATTTTAAAAGTAAATATAAAACTAAGCCAATGGAGAAATGGAAATTTTTAGGTACCTTGAATGTTTGCAATTCTCGCTGCATTTCTCGTGCTGCTGCTGAGATTGTTGTGACTTGACTTTGGGGTGAATATTTAGCAGCTAGATGTAACATGTTATTGCCATATGTATCCACATAGCTGGCTAACAACTCCTTGTTGAAGCCAATCTCATATATTAGATTGAATATATTGATATGACGATGCAAAATAGCTATATGGAATATGGTTCATTCGTCTTCATCTAATTCATGAACTAAATCAGGATAAGAATGAATGAGCTCAGCCAAGAACTCAAAGTTCCCCAGTTTTGCTGCATCGAACAATATATTTGAAGGCTTTCTGATTAGTTCTTTAACATCAACGTCGTGCCGTTGCATTATTTCTTTCCAAAGACATTTCACTAGTTTAAGGGCTGGAGTAGGCATCAAGTCATCTTCTATAAACTTCAATCCTGGAACTAAAGAGTAAAAAGCAAGTTGTCATTTGAAAGTGACAATGATAAAAACAACAATTACTACTGTAATCAGTTAATTATTTTTATAGAATGCATTAATTTCCAAGTAAAATACTACTGCAAATTCAGTCAATGTAAATCAGAGGTTAAACGAAATCAAGGCATACAGTGATAAATATCATTAATATTGAGTATTAAAAGGAACTAACCTAAATTGGTAAGCCTCTTCAATAGTCCTGGACTTCTGCTAGCAAATGCTGCGGGATTTCTGGCCAACATATGCAGGGCTGTCCCATATTTCTCGTGATAAGCAACAGCCAGCTCTTTATCATCCTCAAACAACTTCAACGCCAGGACTAAGCAAAATTTATGGTGTAAAAGTTTATTCTACCATTATTGAAGCAAGTTATGGTAAATTTTTATATTTTAAGTGATAAGTAAATATATACTTACCTTACAGACATGTATTAATACTAGTAAAAAATATTACTTTCCGATCATCTGCTGTCAATCCCTTTCCACTTTTATTGTATAAAAATGATGTCATTTCCCTTCGCCCGAACACAGTAGCCATATAAAGTGGTGTCATGTTTTTACCACCTCGGATCATCAGCAAACTTGGATTCTTCTCAAGCATAATCTTAGCAATTTGTACAGCTCCAACCGCCGCAGCGAAACAAAAGGCAGTGTTGCCATTTTCATCTTGCAGCGTTAAGTGTTCTGGTTTCATTAATTTTACCAACTCCTCTACAAATTTGGTTTGCCTTGCTCCAGTTGCCACATGAAGAATTGTTTGGTGTCCCTCTGTAATGGCAGCACAAACCCTTCCAGTATCCATTATTAAAAAACTTTTCGCTGCTTCTATGTCACCTTTTAATGCAGCCTTTTGAAGACGCACGCATATTTCCAGGTATGATTTTCTGTCTATAAACAATAACACAAAACTTGTTCAACATTGTATTAAGCACGTACATATATATGTATATATATACATATATATACATATATACTTTACCCTTAATTAAGGTGGGTTTCAGGGTAGAGAGATGGATAGAGCTGACCTGAAAGTAGATGAAGAGATGGCCTAGTTGAAGTAGCAGTCTGGATACTAATTAACTCTTGAATTTTGGGTGATTCTATTGTATTGACTTCTACTTTTGGCATTTCAATCTTACATGCATCTTCCATTTGTGAAACAGAAATTGATTTGACATCTCTTGCAGCCATTGCTTCTGTTTACTTTGTCACAATGGATTTGGACGAAAGATTGATTGCCGATTTTGGAAAATTTTCAATAGAGTTTGGCAATTAATCTTGCCTACCATCAACTGCGCAGTGCGGAAAAAAAGCCAATCCTCACGCCTTGTCTTCTGCTTGTTCCACGCTTGTATTATTTTTATATTGTTTCCCCTCCGACTGAATTTTAGCATATACTTGACACAGATTGCGTTGCTGGGCTGTATTACTTATCACCTAACATTTATAAAATTTGTTAATATGTTACAACGTAGAACGAAGAAGATTAGAAACAAATTAATACCATTTTCTGATGACTTCACATGAACTTTCGGCATATAGATTTCAATAATTTAGAGCAGAAAAACCAACTATTCTTCTTTACCTGCCTATCCGCTTACAATTTTTTATATAATCAGTCTAATAGTGAGTGCCAACTGCTCCCAACTGCTACACCGGCCAAGTGCCTACCGATATATCATCGTTTCTTATATAATTGGAACCATCCGATGATCCGGATACAATTGATGAATAACAATGTAGATAGTTCATTACTGTGCTAAAGGGTTTGTCTGTCTGCTGCCAGTTGATCAATATCAAGCCTGTCTTCTGAGTTTTCTCAAGGCATCGAAGGAGTAGGTCATAATAATCTGATGCCAAATTAATTATGAGATTAAGTTGGCTGGTGTTCTGTGACTGTTGATTAATATATACTTATAATTTTTATCATTTAATTATGCCAAATTATTTAATGACAACCTGATCTGTGCCTAAGCTATCAAGTCATTGCATTATTATAAGTATATAATCAACAGTCACAGAATACCTGCCAACTTAATCTTATAATTAATTTGGCATCAGATCATTAATGACAGAAACTTGGCATCTCATTCTTATGAGTGAGAGGCACGTTTAGAAAGAGTTCGTAATGCAATGATAAGAAAAAAAATTATAAGAGAGTCGAAAAGAAAAAGGTAAATCTTGCTTTATATCTTCCATTTTTTATTACATTTTTAACTGATCACTCTCAAAAACTATGCTTTATCATATAGGGGAAGCTTAAATTTTGTGTAATTGAAAGATAATATATATCCTCCGCGGCCATTAGTTTTCTCATGAAATTAATGCATTGGCTCAAAGAAGAGTTACAGAACAACCTTCTCTTATTTAGTGTTAGTTGGATGCTAGCCTGAAGGGGCATCTTTTGTTTCTGATGTAAAAGCAGAGGCTTTACTATATATTATGAAATAGCAATTGAATTCTGGCCTATTCTCATAATTATGCCAATTAATGAAAGCTTATAAAATCGACTGTATATACGACAATGGTGGCCAATATTTATGCTGTGGCGGGAGATTAGGAAGGATAACGATGGTCATAGCAGCTATGGTACTTCAAAGTAATAAGTATAATGGGTAATCTTACTCGATTTATCTCAACTATGGTACATATGGAAATCAAGCTAAGGGGAGAAGTAGAAGCATGTTAAAAATATTGCAAGTCAAGTCAACATAGTGCAATGCACGAAGTTTAGGGGAACAAAAAGAAGCAAATAGCTTGATTTACCAATAAAAATGAAGGAATGCAGGTAGATAGGAATCCCCGACCAATTGAAAACACTGCAGTGAGATTCTTGAGGCAAGGTGTATGGATTCCAGAAGAAATAACACTAAGAACACTGCATCACAAGGATCCGCGTCAGTACAGTCGAGTGAATTCAACAAGCTCTGGTGTTCAAGGAAATTCCCATAGTATTATACCTGAAGCTATTAAGAATAACTTCCAACGACGCGGTAATACATTTCCTCCAGCTACCCGTGAAGTCACCTCCGTTAATCATGGAAATAATAACCAATCAATAGCAGCTGAGAATTCTCGTCAAGCTACAGTACCAGATACTGAGGATAATGATGGAGGTTGCCAATCATGTCTTTGTTTCAGAAGCCGAAGGTAACTACAATGGATCGTAGTCGTAGGCCTTTGGGATTGAAGTTGCACAACAGCCATGCCCGTTGGTTTCCCATATGAAGTCTTCTATCTTCTTTGAATTAAGGGTGATTTCTTGATCTTTTGTGTCATTTTCTTCTAGTTCCCTAAGCATGCATGGTTGGTTGAGAACCTATGCAAGTTCCTTTTGTTTTCGAGTTATCTTTGTCATTTCATCAATTTGCATGCGTAAATCTGATTCGCAAATAGATATAACATAAGTTCATTGCTTTATGTTGGTGTATCATAATTTCACATGTCATAATGATATATGGTCAAAGTCCATTTCTCATCAGGTAAAGATAACAACAATTCACTTGTGCATCATGCGTTATTTTGCCTGGCATTACGTTTAAGGATGACATGATATATAAAATGTGTTTGGTCATTAATGATACATGCATAAATATCATAATAATTGTTTAAAAGTATAGTTTTGACCCAACACTTGGAACATAAATGTACAATATTCCTGTATCTATATGTACTTAGTAATATCAAGTACTAAGACATAATTGAATGCCTCATATTTAAGGCATTCAATTATGTCTTAGTACTTGATACAACTTCTGTATTTACTAACTTTTCCTTTGTATCAAAAAAGAACCTTAGAACAGTAAGTCGACAGGAATACTTCTGTGAGGAGAGGCCACTGCAGCAAAAGATATAGAATGGGTGCCGAACATGCAAACCCAGAAGTAAGCAAAGGGATCCAATTTAATCTATTATGATAAGCTAAGAAACAGCTGGAGGTAAAAGCTACCATCATGCCTATTACAGATATGAATAGTGCTAAGAGGCCAACCATCAACTGAAGTGGGAGTAACCTGAGAAAATCTTTTTCTGCATAACGCGATATGAGGATAAACAAAAACATCCCTATCGCAATCGAAGATGAGGACAATGCAGGTGTATCTGCTACAGCAAAAAACTGAAACATAGTCTTTCTCAGATGAATAGGTATTCCTTTGTTATTATCGTTACCACCTGGTACGATGAACGCTGCTATAAACAACACAGTAGCAATAAGTGATGCCACAAGCATAATTTAGCTGTGCCCTTCATCCATTTTTCTCCATCTTTCAGTAACTCAAGTGTGTTCAGTGGTGAATAAGTCTTGAGGTGTTTTAGCCTCTAAATTTTTCATTTCACGATATGGAGGTTTCACGATCTTCTCCACCTCCTGCCATCATTAACAAGCATTGTTGCTTTGCTGTCACAGTTTGAAATACAAAAATTGAAACTTCAAATTTGTAAGAACATAGTTCATTTTTCTATTTCATGCGATAAATTCTGCTGGTTCGATATCCAAAAAAATATTAATGCAAAATTTTTACACTGCATTTCTAGCGCTGCACCAGACACAATTTTGATAGGCTTTGGAGGTGGATATTTTGCAGATAGATGTAGTAAATTGTTGCCATATTTATCTACATAGCTTGCTAACAATTCCTTGTCGAAGCCTCTGTCGTGTATTAGATTGAGTATTCTCTGACGACGATGTAAAATCGCAACGTGGAATATACTTCGATCATGCTCATCTAATTCATGAATCAGATCAGGATAAGAGCAAATGAGTTCATCCAATGATAGTTCAAAGCTCCCCAATTCAACTGCATCAAACAACAGCATTGAAGGTTCTTTTAAAAGTTCTACAAGATCCACATCAGGTCGTTTTATTATTTCTTTCCAGAGACACTTCGACTAGTTCTAGGGCTGGAGTTGACTTTACAGTGTGGAGGCCGAACTTCATTTCTGTGACTAAAGAGTGAGAAGTAAACTGTCATTTAAAAGTGACAATACTTCGGAACAACTACATCTACTGCAAAGATCTCCACTAACGAGTATGCAGATAGTGATTTAACGACAGCCACTTAAGTAATCATTTGTTTCCATTAGTTACATAGCAACCTGTGAGCAAACCAATTTAATCATAATGAGCATTATGTAAAGATTGAGTGGAGAAACTAACACAAGTTGGTAATCCTATTCAATCGTCCCGGAGTACTTCTACAAGAAAATGCTGAAGGATTTCGGGCCAACAAATGCATGGCTGTGTCATTTTTCTTCTGTCGACGAACCACAGCTAGCGCGGGATCAATCTCTAGCAACTTTATGGAGAGATCTGAGCAATTCACCAAATTTTCGATCATGAGCATTTGTTTCTTGTCCAAACAAATCAGCCACATAGAGCGGTATCATATTGTTTCCTCCGCCTCGGATTGTCAGCAGATCATGACTTATGTCCAGCATAATCTCAGCAATTTGTTTACTTCCAACAGCAGCGGCCAAAGAGAAGGCAGTGTGGCCATTTTCGTCTTGCAGCTTTAGGAGATCTGCTGCTGCTGCTGGTCCCATCAATTTTATCATCTCCTCCACAAAGCGTGTTTGTTTTGCTCCAGTTGCAATATTAACAACAGTTTGCTGTCCCTTTGTGATACTGGCACATAGAATTGACCTAGGATCATTTCCCAACAAACGTTTAGCTTCTTTCACGTCCCCTTTTAATGCAGCCTCGTGAATGGGCACGCATTTGTTGAAGTATAGTTCTGGTTTGACATATCCTATGTAAATTAAAAACACGAAAATACATTAATTTGTAAATTTATGTTTGTCTGCAACACAAGTAGAAGACAAACTTCAAATATATGTATATATAGATGGCTATGCATCCATCGGCAATATGTGGCTGAGAGAGAACTCACTGGAAAGTAGATAAGAGGAAGGCAGTCTAGGTTGATTACCATCTATACTATTATTTTGGGTCTCATCGGGTGTTCAATTTGGGAAGCTTGTGTAGAATTAGAACGAGTTTCTGAAATTTGGATTGAATATGATGTATCTTCAGCTTACGAGCTGTCACCGGTTGCCTCCATTGCTCCTGATTATACACATGTCATCGTCAATTTTCATATTTTCAATGGTACACGTAACACGTTAAACTTGCATCAGTTCAAATTGTAACTATGGACCAAGCAATACAAAACCAAAGAGGCTTGAAATAATAAAAACAATTACATGTAAAGATTCATGCATACATATAATTATAATACAAAGTAGTACTAGGGTGTGAACAAATATAACCTGAACAGAAGTAATTAATTAACTCGAAAAAGGTTGATTGCAGAAGGATTTTAACAGAGAGTTTGTCACCAAAAGAACTCAAGAAGACAAATCCTGAACTACAACTTCAGAGATTTGGTCGTTAACACATTCACCTAACATTAATAATCTTATATTTCTTATGTTCCAACGTAGAAGAAAGAAATTTAGAAACAAATTACTGTCATTTTCTGATGACTTCACAAGAACTTTCAGACATGAATTGTACATAATTTAGAGAATCATATGGGGCTATGTATTCTTCTTATTTGCCAACTACTCCCAACTTGATTTCTCTCTCTCTGTTTTTTTGGTCTGGTTAAGTTAATATAATGGCTTGGCCGGCCTCGTTTCCAAGCATGGGATGGTTGTAGCAGATTCCGAGACACTGCATTCTCTGTGGTCATTGCCAACTCATGCATGTATGAGAAGAATCAGGCCAAATAATATACAACCACAAAACTGGTAAACTACCTACCATATATACATATATGTATAGTAGGTTACCAAATTTCTTGTTATATAGATTATCATATACATCATTCAAAAAGATAATGGTTGCTAATTTCTATGATTTCAGAACTGCCACTTTCATGTCATTTGGTAGTTAGCAACTCTTAATTATACTTTTAAAACCAATAGCTACAAACATTATAGGAATTAGAAATTCTGTCACAATTTTAGCCAAATATAAGATAAGCGATGTGTCACATCTACCAGTAATTTGTGTTGGTTCAAAAACATGGGACTGGTTGAAGTTTGAAACCATCCATCTTATGACGATTCTTCATCAAATGATAGAAAGGCCTACCTCAATAGCAGAAGAATTTTTTATTTTTATTTTTTTGAGTAATTCATGTATGTCGTGGATCTTGCATATCTGGGAAGAAAGATCTAAATAGACTTTTCTTAATTGTAATAGCACCAGATATTCTGGCATGTGGATGCAAAAACCCTGCCCTGATTTGATGCAGTTCATCAGCTCGTATAATTGGGAGGTTTGAATCTTTCATTGTATTGTAATTCACTCAACACATATTAAGTGATAGATATAAGAGAAAGTCAGGCTGCTATCAGAGACCCTGATGGTTGCTCAATATTCTCTAACCTCGATCGGGCTCAGCAATTTGCTAATAGATTTCCAAAGTTTACATGAATTAGAAAAATAAGTTTGCATCATGCACATCTATTTTCTTTCATCAAACAAAGAACCTGTAATCTGATCATACAAAAATGGACGTCGAAAAACATCGTTCTTTTCCAGTCGGAATAGCATAAACTTGGAGAAATACAGCAACATAGACCATCAAAAGAAACAATAAGATATGTAACTTCATAAACCAATTTACCTACCTTGATCCAACATAAATCAAAAATGGCATTTTGGTGAGCAACCCAATCACTACTTCTCAACTTGCCTGATGCAAAATTTTCATTGGTTACATCTAAGTGACTGCAATGCGAGCTGCTAACTAACTCAATCACCAATCCATCTGTCAACATCCATCAACCTATCATCTCCTAAAGAACAATCGAAAATACATAACAATAACAATGATATACATTGCCATAAAAATAGTTGCAGAATTTGATACAGTCCAGGCAGGCAGACAATTTACTTCAAGCATTTCTTGAGCAGTTTTAAAATCCTCATCAGGGTTAGTTAATGTCATCATGATTATCTAAAGACAAGCACAACATATGACAACACAAATTTGAGTGAAAATACAAGAACAGACATGTCAAATGTTTAAAATATCATCATTTGGTCCATCAAATCCATATCTCAATAAAACAATGCACCGATAAGGTCATTCATGCAAAATGTTTTTAATATCTGAATATGAATATATGGATTGAGATTAACAGTTTTTCATATTTCAGTCATTATATCTTCAGCTTCACAATGTCATTATTACTCAATTCTTGCAGTTATGATTTCAGTACCAACAATTTGGATTCTAAATCTTAATACCAAATTCTCAGCTTCCAACACTAGATTTTCAGTTATATCAACAAAACCTTACATAGAAATATCATTGTGGGACCAAGACCAATCAGATAGCCCTGTAGACAAATTAAGGTTACCTACACTAACCCTGAGACTAGTTTCAGCTTCGACTGATAACAGCAGATACAACCAAGAAGTGCACCAAGAACTGCTATCTATGGTTTAACATAACATGGGTACCTCAGACTTTGATCAAGGTACACATGTTTACTCTGGGGTCTTATCATGCACAAACTCTAAGCATTCTTCGATGGAGGGTGGACATGTGAACTGTACTAGAAGTCTGAAGAACAAACTATTTGAATATGAAGAGTGGATTGAGTCCGGACCTGATAAATCTTCAAACAAGCTAAACATATGATTTCAAAGATACAAAAACCATATTCAACTCAAACCATGTTAAAGTTTACCAACAGTATGTCTTACATTCCATAACTAAATAAAAGTATACAAAAACTTGTTTTCTAATTAAAATAGATGAAAGAAGGAATTCGAAAAAAAAAATTAGTTCTCTGATAGCTAGGCTTTGTCTTATCTTTCAACATATGCAGTTTCTACTCATTAATTAAAAATTGCCTGACTTTCAAAGAAAAAACAAGAGGAAAACAGAGTAAATCTTATTCATGCAAAAGCAGTGGCAAGTTATAGCAAGTCAATCAGTTCAACTGGTAATACATGCCTGAAGAAGAAGTGAATACCTCAAAGAAAACCAAGCAGGACACCATGTCCTCATCTAATTACACAATAACTAACTCAACTTCCATGAAATACAAAACTCAACGCAAAACCGTCTTATTCTAAGAGACTACTTGTTGACTATTGGATGAGTTCTTACCACTGCTTACTACCATTAGTTTGATACCATATGACATTAACTACCAGTGAATGGTGTTTCCTTATCAACAACAAAATATCCATAAACAGCTTCAGTAATTACATACAAATGGACAGTACATATAACTTTCTATGGCACACCCAATACCTTTAGGTATGATGAAATCATTATTCTAGGCTATTCATATAAAATATATACTAACTATAGTAGGAGCAAAATGTATAAACAATGGTTCAATTCCATTTAAATTTAAAGTCAAGATTAGAAATCATTTTCCACCATCCCCCAAGTCTTTGATCTGCAGGGGCAAGTTGAACACCCAAGCATGCAGCATAAGTCATTTGCAGAGTCATCAAAACATTAATTAAACTTGTGTATTTATTCTTCATTGAAAATTATATTTAAAAAACAAAGTGTTATACCCATATGTTGAACAATCGAACTGCATTAACAATCCTAACAAGCTTGTCTATATTCAAACTACTAGACAGAATTATAAAACCAAATAATCCCTATGCTGCTACCCAAGACTTTGTTCACAAGGTATAGCTGAACGTCCAAGTCTGTACAAAAAAGACATTGTGAAATTCATTACTGCAAACCATTTAAGGACATCCATTACCACATCAATAATTTGAAACCGCTATCACTAAAATCTCTAAAATAATCGACTGATCAAAAATTACCATTACAAATGAAATGAAATACTTAAAACTACTACCTCAAACAACAAAGTCAAACGACAGCAGTTCTTTGCCGAACCTTTGCCTTCTCAGCATCAATAATAGACTCAACCAATTTTACAGCATTATCAAGCTTCCCCTCCGCATTCACCACCACATAGTCGAAATTTTTCACATGTTTCACCTCCTCTCTAGCAGTGGCAATCCTCACTAGCAACTCGTCCCTATTCTCAGTCTTCCTCTGAATCAATCTCTCCACCATTGCCATCTCAGTCTCCGCCACCAGAAAAACAAACACTGCCGAGTCCCCCAAAATCCTCCTCAACGTCTGCGCACCCTGAATGTCCACTCTCAACACTATATCATACCCTTGTGCCATATATTCTCTAATTTGCTTCTTCGGTATTCCCTTATAATCCCCATACACAAGCGCATATTCTAAAAGCTCGTTTCTCTCAACCATTATCAAAAACTCTTCCTTTGTCACAAAGAAATAATCTTTCCCATTCTCTTCACCAGGCCGCATTGGCCTGCTTGTAGCCGTCACAACAAATTGAAGCGAATCTCGCGATTCCCTCAGCTTCTTTATAACCGCATCTTTGCCAACCCCACTTGGCCCACTTATTACAATTATCAAAGGATTAGGATAAGGACAAATCGGGTTTGTATCGAAAGTATCTCCTAAAGATGCTTCAAGCGACCGTAAAAACTCTGCCTTGTTAACAGGGGCATCCAGGGTGTGATTCATTCTGATGTTAGAAGGGAAAGAACGTGGTGTTAGAGACAGAGACAACTGGAATCTTAGGTGTTTTTTAATGGGGTTTTGGATGGAAACAGAGGACTTGGGTTTTGGGACGGAGAGAGAGAAAGAGGTGCAAAGTCGACGAAACATGAGGAGAAGAGAAGAGAGTGTGCTATTATCGGGGAGGACAAACCGGGTCCTCTCTTGAATTCCTAGAAAGATTACGGCTTTTTGTTGCAGTTACTGATAATCTAGGAGAATTTGTATTTGCTTCTGTTTTGCTTTTTAGATGTACTAAACTTTTCCTGTAACTCTTTATTTATTTTTGTTATTTAATTACTTTTTATTCTCCACTGAAAGGAAAATAAAAAATAAATAATAATAATTTGACTTAATTATGGCATCACTACTCCCCTATAAACACCATCACCACCGTCTCATTGTCTTAGTCTCTGAAGAATTCTCTAAATTCTAGTCTCTTACCTCACATATCATCATTAACCCTCGCACCCAATTCCCAAAATATCAAATTTGTCCCTGCAAACCCCCGATTTTCAATCCCCCATCAACTGTCTCCGAACCCTAGTTCTCAAATTAATCCTAATAACCAAATAATTGAGCAATTTACTCACAACCCAATTCAATTCTCATAACCTCAAACCGACCCCAGTTGATGGGCACAATTAGGGTTTGCAAAGACCATACAAAACCTCCGATTACAGCGGTCACGACCTCCACCGCTAAAAGCGAGACCACAAATGGGTCGCACCAATTCAAGATCAGCGGCTATTCGCTTTCGAAGGGTATGGGCATCGGCAAGTACATAGCCTCCGATACCTTCTTGGTGGGCGGGTATGGATGGGCCGTTTACTTCTATCCGGACGGCAAGAGTGTAGAAGATAACTCGGCGTATGTTTCGCTCTTTATCGCCCTGGCGAGCGAGGGCACAGACGTTAGAGCGCTTTTTGAACTCACGCTTTTGGATCAGAGCGGGAAGGAACGACACAAGGTGCATACCCATTTCGGGAGGAGCCTCGATAGTGGACCCTACGCCCTTAAGTACCGAGGCAGCATGTGGTGAGCGTTTTTCTTGATTTTGTTGGAAATATCGTTGTAATATGTTATTGTTTTGGGTTATGAGTGAATTCAACTCGATTGTTCGCTTTTGGTTCTTCGTTGTACATATTTTGGAGGGCTTTCTTTTTCACTTATGTGACAAACGTTTCTGTTATGTGATAGTTTGTTAGTTATTCTGTGATTTGATGTTAATTGTTCGGGATGCAGGGTGCAATCACGGTAACTTCATGTGGTTGAAGGATTGGGATTTTATGTAAGAAGAATGTTTTGGGCGAGAACTGCTGATTTTTGCTATAAATGTTTAAACATAAGTATTAAATTTATGGATGCTGAAAGTTTTTAGTGTTGGGTTGTTGATAAATTTATGTAAATGTGGTTTGAAGATTGTTTATAGCTCTGGATTTGGAGGAATTGATTCTTTGATTTTTGTGAAGTGCTTCTGAATTTCTTCTATGTTTCACTTGGAGAAAGTTCTCTACCCAGAGTTGTTGTGGCAAATGTATAGCCTAGGAGGATGTTTTGGATATGGATATTCAATGAGTGCGATACTCAGCTCTGTGGGTCTGGCAGTATCTGCACTGGACCACATTGTTCTATTTCCCGTCTTGTCATAAAATACCATGCAAGTTTCATTATTTTATCTTCTGTCAGTAGCTTTGTGGATGAAAACATAATTGTTAACTGAATTCCAATGTTGGGTGTTTCAGGGGTTACAAGCGCTTTTTCAAAAGAACTCCTCTAGAGACATCAGACTACCTTAAAGATGATTGCCTCTCAATTCGCTGTTGTGTTGGTGTAGTTAAGTCATATACGGAGGGACCTAAGACATATTCAATTGCTGTGCCACCTTCTGATGTTGGCAATCATTTTGGGAAGCTTTTGGAAAGTGGAAGATTTACTGATGTGAATTTTGAAGTTGATGGAGAAACATTTGCTGCCCACAAGTTGGTTCTTGCTTCACGCTCACCTGTGTTCAAGGCACAACTTTTTGGTCCATTGAAGGATCAAAACACTCAATGCATTAAGGTGGAAGACATGGAAGCCCCAGTTTTTAAGGTTCCCTCTCCCTCTCTCTTTCTCTCTCACGTGCCCCAAACACTAGACTTATGCATACTTTTTGGTTACAATGCATTGTCTAAAGTTATTACGGGATTACCGATCTGTATTCTAACATGAACAGATGTTGGGAAGCAGAAATCATTGTCGTTGGTCAGCAATGGCATAAAAGCTTTTATTATTTCTCTGCATACTATATAAGTGTGGTTAGAGAACAGCATTATTTGGTTCCTTGATGGGAGCTTGTTCACTTCTTTTGGAATTTTCTTTTTGGCCATATCAATCTCATACAATTTCCTACCCAAAAAAAAAAAAATGAAATATATATACACACATGTATATAGGTATATGATTGGGGTCTCTGTTTTTTCTTTTCCTTATCCCACAATTGTCACATTGTTGTTAAATTGCTGGATGGAAAATGGTATTCTATTTGCTCTATTATTTCGACCTCATGTTGTGAAAAGAGAACTTATATCAGACAACAGAGAAGAAAACTTCAACCTTATTGCATGCTTTTGTTTATCTGCTTTTGTTATGCTACTTTGGCAATCTTTTTAATGGGAGCTATTCTTTATCCAATCACAATGATGTTTGAATCTCGATGTGTACTGACTTTGGTTTGGCTGATGGGGTGAAGGCCCCTTGCATTGTCTTCTTTTGTTTATGAAAAGGCATTGATTGATCTTTAAGCTCAATATTTTCTTACTTTTCAATGTAATGTTTTGTTGCATTTTGGCCGTTAATAATTCTTAGATGGTCTGTTTCCAGATTACAATATGTAGGTGGTTGTTTTCAGATGTTGTGGTGCATGT
Source organism: Cedrela odorata (assembly GCA_035584115.1). NCBI lineage: Eukaryota > Viridiplantae > Streptophyta > Magnoliopsida > Sapindales > Meliaceae > Cedrela > Cedrela odorata. The sequence continues at coordinate 6,151,850 of JAXCLQ010000007.1, forward strand.
AATGAAATATATTTTAGTAGTATACTGAGCACTTTAGGAGCCTTTAATTAATGACTTGTATGTGATCTGTGATAAGCTTTTTATACATAACATTTAAGATTTATAGGAAGAGGTAGTTTCGTCTGTTGGTTGCCTTTGTGAGGTGAGTAATTGCATTGCTGTACAGGATGACATAAACAAATGTACATTTGGACCCTTCTCCTAAGGCGCTGCTCCTGTACAAAAATCTTACTCACCCCACCTAAGGTTTACTATCTTCTTGCTTCTCTTCCTGACTGCCACTGCTATGTGCATTTATTCCATGCCTGGTTTGTTTGATGGTATAATTATTTGTATCGTGGGGTGTTGTATAAATGTTGTCATAACTGATATATGATTTGGTATCACACAATTTTTGATGATTTTTGTAACAATTCTCAGCTGTCTCTAGCAGTGCTCTACCAAAAAGATACTTTGAGAAACTGCCTTGGGACAAGTGTATCCAACTGTTTATGTTATGCTAATTTCAAGTTTTCTTAATTGAATCAACTTTCCTCTGGTTTTTACTGGAATTATTATTATTATAATTCTGTTTCTTAAGACATTACCCAGCTTGCATTGTTGGGAATAAAGTGGAATGAAACAAAATCTTTAGTGCTTTCTGACACTTATGGAACACAAATGATATCACAGTTCCTTTAGGCTTGGTGAAAGTTGGAATAAGAAAACTGATGCCAGCCTATGTTTCTGTATTCCCCCTTTCGCCATTTGTGTTTCATCTTTTTCATCTAGGCACTTTGACATCTCCTAAGTTACTGCTGTTGATACTCTATTTCTTATGTCATTCTACATTTATGAGCAATGCAGGCTCTGTTAAAGGTTTAGTTGCACCTAGGTCTTGCATGGTGCACAAGCAACCTTGTTTGTTAATATCTTCTTGTTAATATGATTTGGATGTGTGCAGGCGTTACTCCATTTTATCTACTGGGATGCCCTACCAAACATGGAAGAGCTTGTGGATCTGAGCCCAAAATGGGCTTCTACGCTGATGTCTCAGCATCTTCTTGCAGCAGCGGACCGATATGCACTTGAGAGGCTCAAGTTGCTCTGTGAGGCTAACCTCTGTGAGGATGTTGCTATAAACACAGTTGCTACTACATTGGCCTTAGCAGAGCAGCACCATTGCTTCCAACTGAAAGCTGTTTGTCTCAAATTCATTGCTTCACCTGAAAATTTAAAAGGTAAATAAACAATTTTGTTATGACTTTTGTCATGTCTTAGATAGCATATTATCATTACTAACATCGGGAGTGGTATATTGTTGTTTACAGCTGTGATGCAAACAGATGGGTTTGATTACTTGAAGGAAAGCTGCCCTTCTGTCCTCAGTGAACTGCTGCTTTATGTGGCCAAAATTGGTGAGCGCTCTGTCATTGCTTCAGGATCAGGTCATGGAAATGAGACATTACCGGATGGCTGTGATGTCAGTGGGAGGCGGGTCAAGCAGAGGATACAATGATTCATGAATAACAGATAGGTTTTCCATTATCCTCGAGGCAAACAAGAAAAAAAGAGCTTGTTAGGTTCAAACATTTTGGGATCATTCTAACAGTTGATGAATTTAAGATTAGTTCATTGATCTGTTCCATAATTTTTGAACGTCTGGCGTCTTAATTTTGTTTGCTGTGCAGTTTCCGTGCGTGAGGTTATGATTGGTGGATTACTTGTAGGCTGAACCTGCAGTTGTTGTTTGTACTCTTTATAAATGGTCATGTCAGGCTGTATACCATTCACATTTCACACTATGTAGTTAAAAATTTGGCTAAAAATGTTTTGATACATTTATTATTATTATTATCATATTATTATTATTAAAGTTATAACACTAAAATAAAATTTAAAATTTAAAACATAGAATACAAAACTTGGTGTCTTATAGCTCAGATTACCCAAGATTCTGTAGAGTGGTTTCTGATGTTAGTAAATGAGACTGGACGCATGCTTGCATTATAACCTGGTAAGCAAATGTCTGAACACGGCAACAAATCCCAAAAATGCTGCATGCATATACATTAAATGGAAGTCACAGCAATCTTATACTTCAAATTAAATGCTTGTCTCTAATCTAGTTATTGATTATGCAAGATCCGCTTATCTAAATTAAATGGAAGTCACAGCAATCTTATCCTTCAAAGTAAATGCTTGTCTCTAATCTAGTTATTGATTACGCAAGAACCGCAAGATAAGCGGAAATAAAGCAACGATAGAAAGCACTTATTTCATGTAGAAAAACAAAGTCAGGATACAACAATTGCTGTCACGGTGGAGTTGAGGCCCAAATGAAGACAAGAAGAAGAGAAGGGAAAGAAAGTGGTAATAACTTGATTGTAATTAGCAAAGAATTAAGAGAAAGCAGAAAAAACTTCAAAGAATTAGGAGAAAACAGAAAGAACTTCGTAACCAAAGAATTGCCTTGCCTTTTCCTGATTCATAACATTAGACATCCCTTTGTATCTTGGGTTATTGATTTGATCAAACAGGAACAGCGTTGTGGGCGATGTGGTGCGCCTAATAACCCTCCACCTTTCCAGTTAGTGCTAGATATTACAACTTTAGGACTTGGTCCAACATAAAATTTCATAACTTTCAATCCTCTAAAGCCATGTACTGGTGTGTAGCACTGGGAAAACATACCGCTTGAACCTGATAATTCCTTTCCTACTTGTGAGCAGATCAGCCTTAAGATGATGTGCAAGTAACCACCATCATTAAACTGAATATAGACAGTTCAGCTTAATGGAGTGACACAACATGGAACTAATACCAGCTACTTCCAGACCCACCTTGAGCAGCAGCAACTTTCCGTGCCATATACTGAGGCTTTGGCTGCAATCCATTAGAACCTTCCATAGGTTTATCATCCACCCTCTCATTTTTACAAGCTGGGTTTCTTCTTGGATATGAACTAGCAACATATTGAGTTGAAACAGCAGGATTCCTAACCATCCTCCGCTGATCCAGAGCCTCTGCTGCTACTGCTGCCCCACAATTGTTGTAACGCAAAACGGAGCTGACAACTTTCCCAGGTCTTGCAGCACCTGCTGCATTGAAAGGCCATTTATATTAGCCATTAATATTATTATAGATGGTGATGGCGGAGCAAATGTATCCACCAGTATATGACACCACTAAAATTATAATTATTTTTCTTTTGCACATTGAAGAACTTCTGCGCTAGGGAGAGTGTGAAGAAGCTGAATAACAAGGTTACAATCCAATGATGCCACATAACCAAGTGTTTAAAAAGCATATGTATAGACAGTGTATCATAGTGAGGGTTTAGTACATAACCTTGAGCCATCACGTGTTTAGGTCTGTGCCCTAATGTAGAAATGTAGCAATGAAATTAAACCTTATGCCTTAAGTATCAAATAGAAGATACTATACACCAATTTCAGAATGATAAAATTATTATTATTGAGTGTGTGTGCATAGAGAAGGAAAATTAAGATTTTTAGGCAAGACTATATAAAAATTACAACAAATGTTGTAAAGATATTTGTTTGATGAGCACCTAGTGAAACAAACAATTCTCAAAAATAATGCCATAAGTTGGCTGCAATCAGATGAAACAATACTTACCTTGGGTAATTTGAGGAACTTGAGGAGGGAGCCTCGTCGTAGGCATCCCAGATGTTCTATCCATAGGCAGTTTTTCAATTTCTTTGATAGAACATTTAGAAAGATTTTCCGTAACCTCTGCAGATTTCTGTACTGTTTTGTCGGAATACAATACACATGGCCTGCATGCACAAATTTTTATGAGGATACTGGAATATGCCAGAAAGGAGCGAGAGAGACAGCTGATGGCAGCATTACAGAAGCATGTTGATATTATAAACAGCAAAAGCCCATGAAATGATAACAGCATCCCAAACTCTTGATAATTTTCGTACCTGGGTAATGATGCATGTTGTCTCTCAGGTGGAACAACAGTTGAGCCATTTCCATAGTGCTCCTCAAGGTAAGCAAATTGCTTCTTAAAATGATCAACAGCACTGCATAAGAAATATTCAAATAAATAACAACTTTCACAGCAAGGATACTTTTAACATCCTTTCAAATTAAAGAAAATTTCAAAACCAGGCCATTTTAAGCTGCAAGAAATTTCAATTATTGGATTAGATATGCCAAATCCACAGGAATTTCTCAGAATTAAAGTTCCTGATAAAAATCAGATTTGTGCAATCAAACAGATAAATTTTCACAAGGGAAAGTACGCTAAAGCATAACAAAAAAGATATTATACAAAGTATTTATCAACTAAGTACTTTTTTAAATATTTTTGAGGCCAATGTCATTTCTTTTATTGGATCAGCAAGGCGTTCAGATAGTATAGTTCATATATTAAGATCCTAGGCCTTGTCATTAAAGCTTTCACAGGTAGACTAGCATGCCCATATAACTTGATCTTTCTGATTCAACCGAGGATGATTGATTTATTTTTTCAGCTTTATGCAACTAAGAAAGGCATCGATATAATGTTTGAACAACCAAACCACTGGGATCATCAACAATTTAGAAGGATAATGCGTAGTAAAGTTCCCAGAAAAACATACGAGGCTGGTGTTGAATGACTAAACAATGCAAGTCCCCAACTACGTCAAGGTGGAAGTGAAATCAGCATGAAAAGAGTGTTTCATGCAGTAGCATAATCAAGATGTTTCCATAACAAACCACCACCATAATATTTTAGACATCAATACCTAGGATACATGAAGCCTGTTGGCTCTGAACCTTCCAAGAACTCTTTCAACATTTTAGGATGGTATTCAAGAGTTTCTCGATATATGAGCTCTCTTACATCTTCCTTTGTTATACGTCGTCTCTCAAATTCAAACTCCATCTTGGTAACTGGTTGAGCAGATGGCTCTCTCTCAACCTTAGCTAAACCCTTAAAATATGGATCTGCCAGAGCCTGGCACAATGAAACAGGATATCTATATCAGAAGAAGGGATACATAGTAAAAAATAGATAAAGCAGCATAAATAATCACCTCCTCAGCGCAAGGCCGATCCTTGGGTTCAAAAGCCAACATTCTTTCTAATAAACGAAGTGCAAGGGGATTTGCATTGGGGAACTTCTGGGAGAAAGGAATGGGCTTCTTCTTTCGCATGCTGCTCAAGTATCTCCGAGCTTTCTCATTGCGTACCTGACCGTATAATATAAACAATTCAGCAAACAAAATGCCTAGAAAAGGATGTAAAGAGTGTAATTATGAATATAAAACAACCATATCCACACCAAGAACAAGTTTAACAGTAAACAGACCCTGGCAATGGCTTCAAGAGAAGGTGTTCCCAATAGATCAGTCATGAGATCTAATTGATGGACAACATTTTTCCCAGGGAAAAGAGGCTTCCCTGTTAGAAGTTCAGCAAAGATACATCCAATGCTCCATATATCGATTGCTGGTGTATACTGTGAGTAAAACAACAATGATTTAAAACAAAAGATCAACGCATATGCTCCAGTAGATTACAGTGGAGGCCGATAAGCCAAAATATATATATATATAGTAAAGAACAACATTCTGTGATGAATAAGCTGAGCTAAGCATAAATCGCCTCATTAAAAAAATAAAATAAAAATAAAAATTATTAGACCTAGGCTAGACATACCACAAAGCATAAATTCTCCTCCCGAAAAAGTGTTACACCCATCATCAGGCCAAGTTCCTCATAAATAGCATAACTTTGGAGCAATTAACCGTAATATTCCAACTTAATAAACCAACAATGAATGGGGAAAAGAAGATGGAGCTCAACTACACTTTTGGCTGAATTGTTTACAAAACTTTACAAGACATGAATATCAAAATTTATCAGAGTATATACTGCCAGAACGAGTCAGTATTTGATCTTAGGGATGCTCCAAACCTTATACACAATCAGGTGAGTTCAAATAAGTATGCTGAGAGCAATTACAGATCCAACTTATACAGCAAAATGCATCCCAAATAACACTTAAAGAAAGCAGCTTAATGAGAGTAAAGGGAAAAAGAAGAAGAAAGATGGTGGTGACAAGGCTTTTCAAAACTTTATCACAAGTTTACACTGTCAAAAAAAGAAAAAAATTGAGAAGTACACAACAAAAGGAAAAGATGGAATCTATTTACAAACAAAATAAAAAAGATCACTCATTGACAATCATTTCAAACAGAACAAGAATAATGATACCAGATGCATAGATCAAGGACAAGCAAATGGTAAGTGGAAGTAATTACTGCACCTTTGAGAAAAAGGATCCACATAACTCAGGAGCCCTGTACCATCTTGTTGCGACATAGTCCTGTTGTTACAAGAACCCATAAATACCATTTCTTACAGCATTGACAAGAACCAAAATCATGTATACCATATGTAAATTATTTCATATAAAATTGTGATTGGATTATAGAAAACTTACTGTCCAAAATATAGCAGTAGGACTATCATTGAAAGCTACTCTTGCAAGACCGAAGTCACAGATCTTGAGTTTACAATCAGCATTTGCTAAGATATTTTTGGGCTTTAGATCCCGGTGAAAGACATTTGCTACAAAATCATAACAGATACAAAAAAAAAAAAAAAAAAAAAAAAAAAATCAGACTGTATTGTCCATTAGTAACTACTAAGAGTAACTTTCTTAAATGAGTCACATCCATAGACCACAAACAAGTAGATGAAGACATGTCCTACAGTAAAAGAATGAGATCTAACCTGTGTGGATGTACTTCAGACCTCGTAGAAGCTGATAAAGAAAAAACTGGTAGTGTTCTGGGGTCAAATCATCATTTGCTTTAATAACCTGGTGTAAATCAGATTCCATGAGTTCAAAAACAACATATATGTCTTTGAATTCCCTTCTTGAAGGAGGTAACAAGATATGTTTGATCTCAACAATGTCCGGATGACGCAAGAGTCTAAGAAGTTTAATCTCCCGTAGGATGCGGGTGGCATCAGATACATGTTCAAATATATCATTGATTTTCTTAATTGCAACCTTTTCTCCAGTATGTGTATCATATGCTGAGCAAACAACCCCATAACTACCTTTACCAATTACTTCCTCTATTCTGTACCTGCTCCCCTCACCATATTCTGTGAAGAAGTCTACATCTGCAGATGACTGCATCACCACAAGAATATCAAGAAGCCATTCCAGGTGTAATTAATATCAAATCAAATCACCTTGTGCATTATACAAATCCAGTAGTACTGAAGATCCAGCAACTACTACTAAAATTAGTAAACATGCTAAGTATCTCCAAAAGTAACAGACATTGTCCACGTATTTGTTGATTTTATGATCCATATAAAATCAGACACTCTATTAAGAAATCCAAGAACTTGAATAAAACTACACGCCTTGTTTGCCATTTCTCATCATCAAGGTTTAGCTTAGTGGTCAATTTGAATTCAAGTATAATAGCAGGTGAAGTATCTGGTTCACATTGTCTACTTCACCGAATGATTACCAAATTTCAAATTAAAAGATAAATAATTGCAATAAAAAAGCTTATAAATCGGAATTCCTAGAATTCTATCACTGAGATGAAGTACAATTGTAGATAGTGAAAGTAAATGTAAAAGGAGTATCAATCATTCAATATGATGACATTAGTTAAGGACTCTCAGAAAAGGAATATTTAATTATCATTTTAATTCAATATGGGAAACTTTGTAAACACAAAATGAGAGAAAAGAAAGGAGGAAAAAATTAGAACATAAAATTGCGGTTGACAACTTCCACGAACTGGAACAAGACATGTAATATCTCATACGTCAAATAATATACCATTTACAGTTCCTCAACCAATTCTACACCCAAATCACAAGATGAAGTGACCTAACCATGCAATTCTTACATGGCAAGAATGTTGCAGTGGGACCTCCCACAAAGTTGTCGATGGAGACAACCATGTGGCAGAGAGGATGAGACATGAAGATGACTTGCTGTTCCTTACTTACCAGATACAGAAATTATACCCTCTATGCAACAAAAATTTCCAGTACAATTGGGCCACAAAAAATGACAAGAAAGCTATAGAACAAATTGAGAATATTTTTAGTAACAAATAATACAAATAATGACCAACGCATTAGCATCTCATTAACCCTTAATGGACTCATTTAGATCTTGCACCAACAATAGCAGCTAATACAAAGCTATACAGATACGTATACATACACAAGACGCATACTGAAATGATTGAACTTACCTTTTTTCTTTGATCAGGCTGCATCTTAGCAACAGAGCATCAAAATCCTTCAAAGCAAATAAATCAACAAGTTGAACTCGAACTGCAACTCCAGCCGCAAGATCACACAAACCCAGATAACCAACCCCAAATTCCACTGAAACAAAAATACCCAGAAACCAACAGACACTAAACTCTCACAAAAACTCTAAGATCACGAATAAAAGTTCATAAAAACAATAAAAAGAAACGACTAGCCAAGTTATTTTGCGGCTAAAGCAACAAACTTTAGTAAACAAATAAGGAACAAATGCCAAATGTTTTAATTTTTAATTTTTGCTTTCACTGAAATGGAATCAAATAAAGAGAATACACAGTGTGGCCAAAAAATTATGGCGGAGGAGTCTAAATTACAGATCAACAGCGTAAAAAACTAAACTTTGGAGAATCTGTCAAAGAAGACGATAATCACTATTTTCTTGTGTTGTGAGAAAACAAATAAAACTATGAGAAGCTTTTTGCTTTGGAAGTTGAAGCTCTTCGTTTATATCAGATGAAGAGAAGAATGGAAACACTTCTGATTCCCTGAAAGTGCTTTTGATGTTTGGATCTTAAGAGATAAAAGGGTATGCAAATCTACGTACGCTGTACTTGTTCAAGTTAGAACCTTTTTCTGAAGCAGGGAGAAGAACTACAAGGGATCAAATGTGATTATTTTTAATTTCATAAATTAATATATAGTACATATATATATCCTTAAAAGACCTCTTTGCCACTCAACTTTTGTCAAATTTACCACTAAATACTTTATATTTCCAAGCGTTCGGGTCCGTAATAATATTAAGATTGGTTTCACAGATAAGATAGGATATAATAAAATTAATTATTTAAAATAAGATATGATAAAATTATATGTAATATTATATTATAATTAGTATATAATAAGATATGATAAAATTAAATATATATATATATATATTTATTTTTAAAATTATTAAAAAATAAATAAAATAATTAATTATTTAAAATAAAATAAAATAATATTATTACTCTTAAATAAATATTTTAAAATATTAATTTAAATTATTTATAAATTATTTTTTAACTTCAAATATTTATCTTATTATGTCTTATATTATTTCAAAAGTTTTTATGGTATAAAATTTTTTAACATTTTCTTTTAAAACATGTGGCTCGAATAATTTACGTAGATTCTATATAATTTGCCCTATCTCTCATTTTGCATCAAAATAATTCAATTCCCTTATCTTGTAATCAAATGGGACCTTAATGTTATCGCCTTTGTCATTATCATCGTACACGTGGTTTCACCTCCTCCACTCCTCAATTCTACATGTTGTCAAGGGATTGATTCTTCATAAATTTTCTATTTATTGATATACAAATTAATTATATACTTAGATAAACATTGTGTTATGTATTCTTCTTAATTGTTATTAGTAACATAAATATGGAGTATATGATAAAAGGAATTGGGAAGGACATGATTGTTATAAATCATTGAAACCAAGGGTGAATTTGGAATGAAAACAACAAAGGAGATGAACAATTACTATAAATTTGGATTTGGAGCAACGACTACAAAGTCCACGCGCATTGTTTGCCTGTGATGATGCAAGCAAACTAACTGCCATTTTCATAGCAGACAGCAGAGGAAGAGAACAAATACAAAGTACACTACGCGTTGTGTGTAGAATAATGCAATCCCTGACACCAACTGGCCTTTGAGCTGTTCCCAGTTACTAAAACTCCATGCCTCTTACATCCTCTTATATAGATATGTATGTTCAACAATGGACAGCTTTGTTTTGACCTATTCCTATCAAGATTTTGGTAGAATTTGCTTACAATGAATTACTGTTGAGTTATTCCCTCTCTCTATATATTCACATACTAATTTGGCCAAACATTCATGCCCTTGTTAATGAACAATGAAAACAACCATGGTTATCAGATGCTCCAAGAACCCAGGAACTGAAAATAAAAAATAAACTGTTATACATCCATCATTCGCAACTGTATATCATATGTCATATCTTCTTGCTTAGAAGGGTTTACATATCACAATTCCACTACCACAAATAACTTTCTTCATGTCCTTGGTTTTCATTGCCTTTAAGAATTTAGATTAGGTTGTGCCGGCGGCAACTTAATGCAGTTACTTTTATATATGAACACATACATGATGACGATACATATACAAAAAACAATCGAATGATTACGATAAGGTCACAGTTCAATTCCCACTATAATCAAACACCAGACAACTCTTCAATTCAGCATCTTTAAGAAAATATACATTTATATATAAGTAGGAAAAATGGAGAGCTACGAAGACCCCTCAAACAAAGCCCGAGTACATCCATTCCAATACATATGGTGCCAATTTTTCATTCAACAGATGATTTTATTCATTTGTTTTCCATAACATCACATACATTAAAAGTCTAGGTAGTTTATTTAATCATTCATGATAATAGATATCCTAGTTATCACCAGAGACCAGCACTATTATGCGTCCAGATTCTCACTTGACATACTTGGAGAACCATTCCAGCATGTTTTGATGAGCTTCCTCTGCAGACTTCACAGCCGCTTCATCTTCTACATTGTATCTGACTGTCCATCCATGTGCAACTTTAGGAAATATCTTCACGTAGCCATCAACCTGTAAGAACCAAAGGACGGAGATTTCTGAACAGAAATATAAATCTTTTGAGACAGGATGGGAGAGAGTCCTCTGAAGTGCTTTTACCATAGTTAAAAACAGACAAAAACACAAATCAAATGACTCAAAGTTGAACGTGCTATGGAGCCCAAATATATGGCTGTGAAAGACACAAGAAAAAAGTCAACAGACACAAGAGGAAGTGATCTGATGGCTGATCTGTCCCCATAAAGGCATCAACTCTTGTTACCTCAGGTTTAGCAGTTACGACCTCTTCAAACTGTTTCAAGAGAGGTGGTGGAGAAAGGTGATCAATCTCAGCTCCCAGTACTGCAATGGGAACTTCAACCCCTGGAAGTAATTCAAATCATCATGATTTGGTAAACCGAAAAGGAAAGAGCAGAAAATTTAAAAAATTAGTCCAACAATCACCCCCAGGTTCCTCCCAAAATAAAAATGCACAGCCATCCCAACCCAAGGGTGGAAACAAACAAAAAAATATTTCCCTCTTCACTCCTCTAATCACCCTGTGTCCATATGCAATGACCAGAGCATGATGTAAGAAATTGTGTGTTTAGCATATTTCATGCAAGTTCAATTTTATCCATTTATTACCGCAAAACACACCCTGAGTTGCTAAAATACAGTAAACAACTAAAACTAGACATAGCTGCTTCAGAATATCTAAAAATCCCTACCTTTGATATCATCTACAGAGACAAATGATGGATGTAATAGCACAGCAGCTTGGATGAATTCACTCTTCGCTAATTGAACAACTACTTTAGCTGAGAAGAAAAGTAAGTTGATATTAGTCGGCTCAAGGAATAATACTGCACGATCAACACTAAGGAATTTTATATTAAGCTTCTATCTTGTTGGGAAGATTTAATAGTGTTGCAATATTGTCCATATTATGAAAGACTATAAAGAAACTATCAAAAACAATAGAAGAGTAAAGCAAAAATATATACTTACCGCCCCAGCAGAAGCCCGCTGCCCCAATTGAGGATATACCTTTACTCTTAAGATCTTGAATAACTTGCTTGGCATCTTCAAATCCCTTATCCTATTGGAAAAATTAAATGGCTCAGGTACTGAAAAGCTAAAATGGGTACTATAACTGCATAACAATTTATGGAACATAAGGCCGTCATAACTGTGAATTTTGGCATGAACAACAAAGATGGAATACAGCCAGGCAGTTTATAGACTTAAGATGGCAGCAACATTAGACAAATAAGGCAGCAGAATCTAAACCACTAATCTATTAGGAAAGCTAAAATATCAACCTCTATAACGACCCCAAATGACTCAATAAAGTCAAGATGGCCCTTTTGTAACAAAATTAAATGATAAATAAATTTTGTCTTGTCTCAGAAGTCTAGAACCAACCATTCCATGATCTTTTATCCAATCTTGTACAGTTTTTCCAGCATTAGGTGCAAAGGGATCTCCATAAAAGAAGTCGGGAACTGCCACATAGAATCCAGCTGCTGCAATCTTGTCTGCGAGTTTCCTTTATGTAGAAAGCATCTGGCATTAGCTCCCAGAAGAATGCTGGGTAACAGTATAATAGCATACTAGCAGATAGTTACATATGAATATGCAGAGATACCAAATCACAGAACCATTAGTTAGACCACAGTTATTGTCAAAGTCACCAATAATCCTCCATTAGCATCTTGAAATATGCTTCACTGGATTTATATTTCCAGAATCAACAGACTGACTTGACAAAAATAATTTTTCATTCACTACGCTCTTCTTTGGTGAAATAAAACTACATATGGTTTGAAATTGTCTATTAGGTAGCCGTATATGTTTACCAATGATTGAGGATGGGTCCAAAATGTATGGATTTTCCTCTATGTATGCTATAAAAGTACAAGCAGAAAAAAAAAACAACAAAGACAAAAACATCTAGAACTACATATCAAGATAAGTACTGAAAACACATCAATTAGTGTATAAGGCAGAAATTAGAAGAAGCCACACCTCAAGTTTGGAGCTTCATATCCTGCAAGAAGAGGCCAAGACAAGTAAAAACAATAAGATGAAGGAAACAGGTACAATCAATTCGAAAGAAACCATACATCATGAAAAGCAGGACATGCAATCTATACAGAGAACTCACATAAATTTTATACCAAAAGGACAAACACCCTAAAAAAACAATCGAAAGATACTCAAACACAAGCAACCCAGATGATAAATTGAAGTATAAAAAAAAATGAAGAGAATCCGCATAAACCATTTCAAAATCAAAAGGCAAACACGCCTAAAAAACAACTACAAAACTCACCCAAATTATTCAAACACAAGCAACACAGATGATACATTGCTCGAGCAATAAAAAAAACCCAGATCATAATTTGAAGTGAAAACATAAAAAAAAAAAAACGAAGAGATGTGCTGAGATGAATGATTAGGTACCATAAATGTCGGAAACAAGAAGAACTCCAAG
>JAXCLQ010000007.1:6167521-6183086 GCA_035584115.1 Cedrela odorata
TTATGTCAAGACCACTACTAATCGCTATAATAATTATTGATTAAATTCAAAATAGGTATACATATATATAATAAAAATTTATTAAATAAGTATAAAATAATCATTTAATTAAATTATGTCACGAATTTAAAAAAAATTTAATGAGTTTATTTTTAGGTGACTAGATTTAAAAAAAAAATTATGTTAATCACACTTAAGTTAATAGTTTAGAGACAAATGTCTTAAAATTTTAACTCTTTAATTTTTGTTGGTGGGTTAACGAGGAGATTAGTGATTAGTTTGGTGGCATTTCCCAATAATGGAAGTAATTAAAATTTATAATAATAATAATAATAATAATGCAAGAAGAAAATGAGAAACATGATGCATAATTAGAGTGGATTGGATTTATTCCATGTGGCAGCACATGGGCAGCCAAATTGAAACAAACGGTCATTTCCATAAAGGATGGGCCCACTTTATGACAGCAGAAGAGAAGAGGAACAAATAACAATTGCACTACGTGTTGCGTGTTGAAAGTCAATAGAATCCTTGACTGAGCGTGTTCACTACTTTCCTTGGAACGCGTTATCACGACTATTACAAGAGAGCTGTTTTCTGCTGTCCGTTGAGCTGTTCCCATTCATACCTTTCCTGAAGTTCTCAAGACATATTACATATTAGTCCTACAGCGTACAGCTTTGTACTTTTGACCTATGGTTAGAATGAAGGAATTACTGTTTCAGTTATTAATGCACGTTGAAAACCAGCCATGATTATCAGATACTCCAACAACCCAGGAACTCTAAAATATAAAAACCCTATTATCAGACATCTAATTTTAGCACTAGAAGTGCTTGTTGATGTTGAGAAAAGCACTTTTGATGCTTATTATATTCTGCCAAACAGACTCTAATTTCTCTGATACTTGGGCCCTCCAAAGCATATGTCTAGTTGTGGATAAGAGAAGCTGTGAAATACCCACCACACAAGAAAGACACAGCAGTTCTGGATAACAAATCATCTTCTCTTTCTGTCTGCTTCAAATTTTCCTTGTGTTTAGGGGATCTCTGGCTTCCTTTAACAATACGTGTAAAGGAGGGAAGAGAGTGATAGACATTGATGTCTAATTTAGTGGATAAACACGCTTTAAAGTAGTCAACGCTATAAGTTGCAGAGGGCATATGATATGTCATATCTTCTTGCTTAGAAAGGTTCACAAATTACAATTCCACTAACACAAACAAACAGCTTTCTTAATTGGCCTCGGTTTTCATTGCCTTCAGAATTTAGATCAGGTTGTTTTTTTTTTTTTCCTACTCTTCGAAAGGCACTCAGCAACTTAATTCGATACATACATACAAACATATAGGAAAAACAATGGAATGACTCCGATAAAGTCACAGTTCAATTCCAATACATATGGCGCAAGTTTTCATTCAACAGATACATGCTTTTATTCCTTCTTTTCCCTAACATCACACACATTAAAAGTCTAGGTAGTTTATCCAATCGTTCATAATAATAGATTTCCCAGTTACCATATAAAACTAGTAAGATTCACACATCTTCTCATTCGATACATGAGAACCATTCCAGCATGTTTTCGTGGGATTCCTCTGCAGGCTTCACAGCAGCTTCATCTTCTACATCGTATCTTGACTGTCCATCCATGTGCAACTTTAGGAAATAGCTTCACTTAGCCATCAACCTGTAAGAACCAAAGGACTGAGATTTTCAGACTGAAATATAAATCTTTTTGAGACAGGATAGGGGAGAGTCCTCTGAAGTGCTTTTACCATAGTTAAAAACAGACAAAAGCACAAATCAAAGGACTCAAAGTTGACTTGTTATGGAGTACAAATATATTTCTGTAAAAGACAAGGAAAAAAGCCAACAGACACAAGAGGAAATGATCTGATGGCTGATCTGTCCCCTTATAGGCCCAAGGTAAAAAGCAACTTCATGAGTCACAAACCATTAAGTAAATAAATAACTACCGTATCTGCAATAAGGATGAGAGTGAAGATAGAGAGAATAAAAGAGACATGTTTAAAAACCGAAACAAAACAAAGCAAACCCAGCAAATAATTGGGATAACAGCAAGACACCACAGACAGACACTTAAATATTAAAACAGCAAATAATTGTTACCTCAGGATTAGCATTTATGATCTCTTCAAACTGTTTCAAGAGAGGTGGTGGAGAAAGGTGATCAATCTCAGCTCCCAGTTCTGCAATGGGAACCTCAACCTCTGAAAGCAATTCCAAATCATCATGATTTGTTAAATTCTGAAAAGGAAACAGCACAAAATTTAAAAGAGATAGACCAACAAAACTCCACCGGATTCCCACCAAAATAAAAATGCATCCACATCCCAACCCAAGAGCGGAAACAAACAAAAAAAAAAAGAAATCCCCTCTTTGCTCCTCTAATCAGCCTTGCCCACGTGCAATGACCAGAGTATGATGTAAGTGCTTGTGTGTCTAGCATATTGCATGCAAGTTCAATTTTAGTCATTTATTATCGAAAACACACCCTGAGTTGCCAAAATACAGTAAACAACTAAAACCACACATAGCTGCTCCAGAATATCTAAGAATCCATACCCTAGACATCATCTACAGTGACAAATGATGGATGAAGCAGCACAGCAGTTTGGATGAATTCACTCTTCGCTAGTTGAACCACTACTTTAGCTGAGAAGAAAAGTAAGTTGATATTAGTCAGCTCGAGCAAAAAAAATGCTGCATGATCAACACTAAGGATTTATATATTCAGCTTTCGGCTATCTTGAAACTATCAAAAACAATATAAGAGAAAGGCAAAATATCTACTTACCGCCCCAGCAGAAGCATGCTGCTCCAATTGCGGATGGACCTTTACTCTTAAGCTCTTGAATAACTGGATTTGCGTCTTCAAATCCCTTAATCCTATAAGAAAATTAAATGGCTCAGGAACCGAAAAGCTAACATGGGTACTATAACTGTGTAAGAATTTATGAAATATAAGGACATCATAATTGTGATTTTTGGCATGAACAGCAAAGATGGAATACAGCCAGGCAGTTTATAGACTTAAGATAGCAGCAACATTAGACAAATCAGGCAGTAGAATCTAATCAACTAACCAATTAGGAAAGCTCAAATATCAACCTCTAACGGCCCTAAATAATTAAATCCCAAATGACTTAATAAAATCAAGATGGCCCTTTTGCAACAAAATTAAAATATAAATAAATTTTGTCAAGTCTCAGAAGTCTGGAACCAACCATTCCATGATCTTTTATCCAACCCTGTATAGCTTTCCCAGCATTAGGTGCAAAGGTATCTCCATAAAAGAACTCGGGAACTGCCACATAGAACCCAGCTGCTGCAATCTTGTCCGCGAGTTTCCTATGTGTAGAAAGCATCTGACATTAGCTACAAGAATAACGCAAGGTAACACAATAATAGCATACTAGCAGATAGTTACATACGAATATGCATGGATACCCAATCACAGCACCATTAATTAGACCACAGTTATTGTCAAAGTCACCAATAATCCTCCAATAGAGTCTTGAAATATGCTTCACTGGATTAATATTTCCAGAATCAACAGACTGACTCGACAAAAATAATTTTTTTTCACTACGCTCTTCTTTGGTGAAATAAAACTACTTATGGATTGAAATTGTCTATTGGGTAGCCAGATATGTTTACCAATGATTGAGGAAGGATCCAAAATGTGTGAATTTTCCTCAATGCATGCTACTAAAAGTAAAAGCAGAAAATTAAAAAAAAACAAACAACAAAGACAAAAACATCTAGAACTACATATCAAGAAAAGTTCGGAAAACACATCAATCACTGCCAAGGTAGAAATTAGAAGAAGCCACACCACATGTTTGGAGCTTCATATCCTGCAGGATGAGGCCAAGACTAGTAAAAATTAGAAGAATGCAGTTAACATAAATCAGGTGAAGAAAACAGGTTTAATCAATACGAAAGAAAACATACATCATGAAAAGCAGGGCTTGCAATCTACAAAGAGAATTCACAAAAATTTTATTCCAAAAGGACAAACTCCCTTTAAAAAAAAAAATCGAAAGGTACTCAAACACGAGCAACCAAGATAATAAATTGAAGTGAAAAAACACAAGAAATGAAGAGAACCCACAAAAACCATTTCAAAACCAAAAAGCAAACACGCCTAAAAAAACAATCACAAAACTCACCTAAATTACTCAAACACAAGCAATACAGATCATAGATTGCTCGAGCAAAAAAAAAAAAAAAACCCTGATCATAATTTGCAGTAAAAATATAAAAAACGAGGAGATAAGATGAGAAGGATGATTAGGTACAATAAACGTCGGAAACAAGAAGAACTGCTCGTATGGAATAGGAAGTCCATTGACATAAATGTTGAGTCCACCAAGTTTCTCAACATGACCTGCTCCACTGCTGGGATTCAATGTTGGTCGATTCGCACAACACTGAGGACCTGACATTTTGTTCTAATTAACCCTGAAACAACAACTGATGATAAAAAAAAATGTAAGTATCTCAAATTCTATCCACTGGACAGACCTATAAAATATATAGTTTTCTGTCGGTAGTCAAAACTTATTGAAAGACGAATCATCTGGTGCAATAAGGTTCAATAAAGTTGTTCCATCTCTGGCGTCACCATATATGTACTTAGTTTCCATATCTGTACTTATTTACCATATATTAAATGATTCGGGCAATAAAGTTCAATAAAGTTGTTGCATCATCTCTTCTGGCGTCACCATATATGTACTTATTTACCATATATATAAATATTAAAGATTTAAATTAGATGAAAATGGAGGAATTTGTTTTGGAAGGCATAATTTTGTTTGGTACATGCCACTTCCTTTGTATATGGGAATATATTTGCCTGGTTCATACCACAGCCATTGCGTAAAAATAAATAAATAAATAAAGCAAATTTTATGTACACAATAATTAACAAGTACTTTCTGCTCAGATAGGTGGTCTTAAGAAGATAAGTGGAATAAAAGAAAGAAATTCCTCTGTCTCTCTTCGGGTTTGCCACTTATCTGGGTGCCAATTCTTTCTAGATGTTTACTTATGCCAATCAATTGATCCGAGTGCATCTAGTTATCCAAACTTAACCTCACATTCTTTATCTATCATAGATTTTTGTTCTGCTATGTTCAATTGAATGATTTTCTCTGATTAGAACTTAATCAACACCATGAATGTATATGGGTGCTTATATGTTTGTTCCCAAATTTGGTGAGGACTCAAAACTAGTCGTTAGAGACTTGAAGACAACAAAACTTACCCACCGGGCTGCCTTCAATATTGTTCAAAGTTCAATTCCTATGAAAATCTAAATTATTCATCGGAGACTATAGCACACTAATCAACCATTTTCTATTCAGCATCTTTAAGAGAAAGTGTTTCAGGGAAAGGAGTAGCAGTACAAGCGGAGCGCCACAAATTCCCTTCAGGCTTCAGCAAAAGTTTTGATCACATCATTGCCAAAACATACAGTGAATAATTTTCATTCAGACACTTTAATTCAACTTTACAAAAACTTAACACAGTACCCTTCAGGCTTCAGTAAAAGCTTTGATCACATCCATAACAAAACAAACAGTGCCAATTTTTCATTCATACACTTTTATTCAACTTTTCAAGAACTTAAACACACAATACAAGTCCACGTAGTTATTCAATCAATCACTCATGATAAAGAGAATTCCGAGTCATTCCAAGTCAGGCAGTAGTGTTATCCATCCAGTTTCTCACTTAACATATTTGGTAAACCACTCCAGCAAGTTTTCATGGGCTTCCTCTGCAGACTTCACAGCAGCTTCATCTTCTACACTGTATCTGACCGTCCATCCGTGAGAAACTTTAGGAAATATTTTCACGTAAACGTCAACCTGAGAAGAATCAAAGAGTCATCCTAGATGCATTCAACAAGGTCGAGACAAACATAAAACAGAGATAGAATGATTCAAAGTGAACTTGCTAAAAGTCACAAATATATAGCCATGAAAGACAAGATGCCTTCTAGTAATTAATTGGAATAGCAGAAATCAAACACTAGCATATTAGAACAAAGCACTGGATTTTCATACCTCAGATTTGGCAGTTAAGACCTCTTCAAACTGTTTCACGAGAGCTGGCGGAGAAGTCTGATCAATCTCAGCTCCCATTATAGAGATGGGAACCTCGACCCCTGAAAGTAGTGCCAATCATTATGATTTTTCAAACCAAAAATCTTCAAAACAGACACTGATTTGCTGAAAATGTGATAAGCAACTAATATTAGAACAAAGCTTCAGAATATCAAGCAAGCCATACCCTTGATATCATCCACAGAGACAAGTGAAGGATGTAACAGCACAGCAGCTTGAATGAAGTCACGCTTAGCTAGCAGAACAACTACTTTAGCTGAGAAGAAAAGTAAGTTGATATTAGTCAGCTCAGCAACAAAATGTTGCACAATGAACTCTTAAGGATTTATAAATTCAACTCGTATCTGGTTGAAAAATTGTTACGGTGCAAGAAATAGCAACTAAATATGCAAAACCATGATGGTACAACTTATCAATAACAATAGGAGAGTAACAAATATGCATATCTTACCACCCCAGCAGAAGCCTGCGGCACCAATTGCAGATATACCTTTACTCTTAAGAGCTTCTACTACCGGCTTTGCATCTTGAAATCCCTTATCCTATTAGAAAAATTAAATGGCTCAGTAAATTGAAAGTTAATATTGGTGTATCATTAACAACTGCATAACGATACCAATAGTGCAGCCAGTCGGTTCTAAGCTTAGGAAAGCTATATGAAATGCAAATACATACTCAATCTAACCTATTTACCAATTGGTACAGCTCAAATAAAAAATGCTAATATGTCCTTAAAGAAGTTGATTTTAGATGAAATCAATCACGTCAAAAAAGGTCTTTTCCAACAAAAATTAAATGTAAAACAAATTTAGTCATGTATCAAAAGTCCAGAACCAACTGCGCTATGATCTTTTAACCATTCTTGAATGGGTTTCCCACAACCAGCTACATAAGGATCTCCATGTAAGAAGTCAGGAACTGCCACATAGAATCCAGCAGCTCCAACCTTGTCTGCAAGCTTCCTGCATTGTAGAAAGTATTTGACATCAGCTCCCAGAAGAAATGGCAGGTAACAGCACAGTAGCAAAGCAGCAGACAGGGTTACATATATATGTTTACCAATATAATAGCAAAGCAGAATATGTTTGCCAAGGGTTGAGGTTGGGTCCAAAATATTCAAAAATCACAAGACTATCTCACACTGCTACTAAAAGAAATAACATACAAGGAAAAAAACTACAGAAGACCAAAATGAGAATGAGCCACACCTCAAGTTCGGAGCTTCATATCCTGCACGATCGAGCAAGACAGGTAAGAAATTATAAGTTTGCATTTAACAAACAAACAGTAAGGTAAACAAAACAAGAATAATCAATATGAAAGAAAGCATAATTCATTAAAAGCAACACTTTGAATCTACATAGAAAACCCAACAAAAATTTCATAACCAGAGAACATGCAAGCCAGATGATAAATTAAGAGAAAATACCAAAGAAACAAAGAGAACCAGTTGGCCATTTCAAAACTAAATAGCAAACACTCGCAGAACTCAATCACAAAATACTCAAATACAAACAATCCAGAAGACGGATTGCTTGAATACAAACAACCCACATCATAAACTGAAATAAAAATACAAAGATTGAAGATAAATATAGAGATGGGTTCATTACCAAAAACGTCAGAAACAAGAAGAACTGCCTGCTTGGAATCGAGAGAGCCAGTGACATATGTGTCGAGTCCACCAAGTTTTTCAACTTGGCATTCTCCACCGCTTGGGTTCAAGGTTGGAGGATTCGCACAACACTGAGGACCTGACATTTTTGTTTCCTTTTTATTTTATAACTGCTGATCAATATACACTCTCTGCAGTACAGTCTCTGCAGTACAGTCTCTGCAGTAAATCTACTACTTAATCCTAGAGACACGTTTGGAAGGACTGTCAAGAGAACAAATTATCTTGTTGACAAATTATTTCTTTTTGATAAATTATAAAATTATGATTTATGGAAATAATAATTTGTTGAATAATTTATCTAAACAACAAATTGTTCTTCCGATGAATCAACAAATTTTATAATTATTTGTCGAGAATATATTTCGACATTTCTTTTCTTCCCTTGAGGAGTATTTTTATTTAAATTAATATTTTTTAAATTAAAATTAAGTAAAATTTTTAGAATAAATTATAAACAAGTTTGGTCCAAAAATTAGGTCATACTTAAAAACCAATAACAATCTGGTGCAATAAAATTCAACAAAGTTCTTGCATCATTTCTGACGTTTTTTTTTTTTTTGTGGGCACTAAAGAATCACATCTGACATTAAAATCATAAATGAGGTGATGCAAATTATGGGGCTACATTATTTTTAGCATCTGCCATAAATATGTCAGGAATTGGTTATGTAAATAACAAACAAAACTTGAATGTTTCAGTACTCAACTTTGACCAAGCAGATAGGATAGCTGTTTGCTGGCCGATGGAAAAAGAAATATTTTTCTCTGACTCTTTCCATTTTGGTTGGCGATAAAGAAAGAGTTATGCCGTCTTTTCTCTTTAAGTGCCAATCCAACTAACGATAATATAATATTCTTGAATCTTATTAATTGTATGAGAACGTGCTGATGAATGATGATGTTGATTGATAACTGAAGTTTTCATTTTGGGTTGGTGACATTCATAATTCCAACTAAAGAAATGTTGGGCTGTCGTTGGAGTATGCAGTCTGAGCTCTTAAGGAAATTATCAGAAGATACGGATAAGAAAAAACTACTGAAACAAGTAAATTCATGCTTGCAATTAATGATAATTGCTTTGAAATCTTGAAATACAAAGCGGGTTTTACCCACTTAAGAAATTGGTGATGTTTTCAGTAGCAATATAACCAGCAATGACGATAATAACACACATGAAACTCCAAGGATAATAACAAGAAGCCAGCTTATTGGTCTAGTTTATTACAGGGGAAAATAATACCATATTCAAGGTTCGATCACCTCACTTGAGATGTTTAGTAAACCAGTTTATTGTGTCTTGATGCGCCTCATCTGCACTCTTGACAGCAGATTTGTCTGTTTCGTTGTACCTCACTGTCCATCCATGTTTAACACCAGGGAATATTTTGATGAAGTAATCAAGCTGAAATTTGTGATCATAAAAAGTAAGTTTCAGGTTGGATGTGTAAAGCATATACTGCAAAACCAGATTACACTCGTTGTTAGAAAAATAAAAATTTGAAAATCTTTTGAACTCTTTCAGGAAAATTAGTTTCTCCATTATTGTAAGAAATGATTCTCTTCGCACTGCCTAGAATTTGAGATTTTTTATAAAACAATCAAGGAAAAAAATTGTATTTGTAGGGTATCTGACCTTAGATTTTGCAGATAATATATCTCCAAATTGATTCAGTAGAGCCGGTGGTAAACCTTTATCTAGCTCAGCCCCCAAAATAGCAATTGGAACTTTAACCTCTGTCACAAACAATGGTTTTTCAGTGACAAAAACATAGAGTGAGCTCGGGAAGTTTAAAATTTACCTTTTATCTCATCAACAGTGACACGACTAGGATGCAACAGAACTGCAGCCTCAATATATTTCGAACCTGCCAATTTAACAGCTACCTTCCCTGATCAAGATGCAAGCAATGAAAAACATATTATCTACACTGATCACTCTAGAATCTCACCACTATAACACTTTACCATAAAAGACTGCAAAAGAGGCTCACCTCCCCAGCAAATCCCTGTAACCCCGACAGCAGATACACCTTTACCTTTCAAAGCAGCAATCACTGGTTTGGCATCATTATACCCTCTATCCTACAAGGAAATAGATTTGATTAAGCTTAATGTAGTTCAACAAGGCTATGAGATCACATTTTCATTTGCCACGACTCATGCTTTATCTTACATTGTGATTCCCTAGAGTCTAGCCAAGAGGAATTTACCACTGTATATGTTCAAGATGTTGAATACTCTTAATTGTCCAAAGAAGGTTAACATAGTAGTTCCATCCACTGGACATGGCATTTTAAATGAAAAATATTTATACAATTTTTGAAAACGCAAACTGTTAAGAAATTATATATAGTAGAATTTTTCAAATCAGCAAACTGGTAAAAATTCTACTCTCAGTTTTGTATTCCAACAGTATATTCTACAATAGTATCAGTGCAGCAAGAAACTAACAGCGGTATGATTTTTTCCCCATGCAACTCGATCAAAAGTAGGGTCATTTGGATCAACAGGGTTGCCATGAAAGAAATCAGGAGCCACAACTAAGAATCCAGCACCTGCAACTTTGTCTGCAACTTTCCTGTATGGCAAGATACGCAAACATTTAATCTAATGAAAGCAGAAACTACTGGTACATTCATGGATAAATAAAGTTTATAAGAGTTATTAGAGGATGGAGAGGGCTATGTGCAATCATATCAAAAGCATAGATTATTTTCCTCTTTCTTTACCAAAGAAGCTGTTGTATACAACTGATACTCAGTTTTTAACGGACATTGAATTATGTCCTGGCATGGTGTTAAATGTAACATATGAACAGTGTTTGCGGTAGGAGAATCAGTGTCGGTCAGAATATAATTCAATGGGATTTGGCTCTTTAATTCTTTAGTTGGAACTGAAAGACAAGTTCAAAGCATGAGAAAAAGTTTCTCCCCTTCCTAACTTTGCTGAATGATTTAACTATTGAACAAATAGTAACCTGATGAATGCTATATGTATCATTTGGCTCTTTCTATTTTCAATTCCTCAAGTCTATACATTAAAAAGAAAGTTCAAATAAAGAGAAAAACTTTTTTAATATCTGGTGACTGGGATGAAAATTGAATGTTATGAACTAGCGATTAGCAAAATGACAATCTTCCAATATATAAACTTATAAAATAACAGTGGGAACATTATGCAGAAGCTACATCAATAATCAACCAACACACCTGAAAATCGGTGCTTCATAGCCTGCATAATGTTCCAAGAAAAAGCATTAACTTATACTTATTCAATCAAATTAAGCTTCAAAATCAACCTAGAGTGGAAAAGATTGAAGAAACAGAGATGGGTTGTTTACCATAAATATCAGAAATCATAATAACTGCGAGCTTGGACTGGGGAGGTCCGACGACATAGGTCTTGAGGCCACCAAGTTCTTTGACAATCCCTGCTCCGCAAGTTGGACAGAAAAAGCTCGGCGGATTCTTAAAGCAGTCAGAATGTGACATACAACCCACAAGCAAATTTGATAACAGTAATAGTTGTATAATTGTCTTCATGGTTGCAGAGGCTGAGAGAGAAACTCGATGTCTCAGGGAAGAAGACGATTGACTTGAAGCAAAGAGAAGGGTACATATATAATGTCTAAACATAAAACATGCGTTGGGTTATCACCGAATACTTTGATTATTTCCTAATTTTTTATATTATTTCTTACGTAAAATTTCTTCCAATCCAAGCGGCCGCAAAAAGGGAAAGTCAATGCATGAATTTATAGTCTTATAATTAAATAGTAATATTTGGTAACGGCTGCATTAACAATTATTAAGCTAATTATTAGTAATAAAAAAGGGAATATAATCGGAAACCACTTACAGTTGGGGCGCTTTTCATCTCCGGTTCAAAATGAACATAAACGGAAAGGCAGTCATGGTTGGGCGATTTTCTCGTCTTTGGGTTCAACTCCCATAATTGTAGTGGAAGCATGGGAGTAAATATTTTTCTTCAGTTGAACTAGATATTTGGCTGAGCTATACCGATTACTAAATGAAGATATTTTGAGCCCTTTACATAACCATTCATCCTGATCTGCGGGTTGACTGGTTTTTATTTATTTATTTAATATTCTAGAATTATCAAGATTAGACAAATATGGAAACAGTGGATTTGACGAGCAGATACAGGGGAGAAGATTGACTCATCGGCGGGTGAATTTGAATGAGTGCATGTATGCATGGAAACATGCTGATTAAGTTAGTAGACGATTCTAGTTTTCTCCCTGGGCTGATCAGATGAAATTCAGTTCATAATTCCAACTTCACAATCCAAGTAAATATTGGGGGCTATCGGTGGAGCTTGCAGTCTGGCTGCAATCAACAATGCATCACATTCCAATCCTTTTCCCAATTGATCATATTTTTGGTCCAAGATATTGATGCTAGTAAATTCATGCTTGTAACTGATAATCTTGTTCTGAAAGCTTGAAATACGAAAGCAGGTTTTACCCACTGAAGAAAATGGTGATGTTTTTCATTGGCTAAATACCTGCAAAGATGATGACAACATTATGAAATTTCAAGGATATTAATATTACGCCAGTTTTTTGTTACTTGTTTCCTGCAAGTGCAAATACAACTCAAAGTACATTCATCTCACTTGACATGTTTAGTAAACCAGTTTAACATGTCTTCATGAGCCTCTTCTGCACTCTTGACTGCAAATTCATCTTCGACATTGTACCTCACTGTCCATCCATGTGACACACCAGGGAATATTTTGACAAGGCATTCAAACTGCAATTAGTAATAGTAACAAAAGTAAGTATACCGTTGGATATGCAAAGCATATACTGCAAAATCTTACTATCAGTTTTAATTGAAGGAAACATATTTGCATCTTTTGAACTCCATGGAAAATTAGTTTCTCCATTTAATTTTGAAGGAAATTATTCTCTCTGTATTAAAGACAAACACAGGTTTCATCACGGAATTCAAATCACAACAAATTAAGTTTTCCCCGCATAAATTTTGAGATTTTGATGAGACAATCAAGGTCTGAAATTTGTATTTCCAGATTATCTTACTGTAGATTTTGTAGATAACATCTCTCCAAAATGTTTCAATTCTTCCAGTGGGGAAACATGATCAGTCTCGGCTCCCAAAATAGCAATTGGAACTTTAACCTCTGAAACAAACAACGATTTGTCAGTGACAATTACATGGAGTGAGCTTGGGAGGTACAAATTACAAAATTTACCATTAATGTCATCAACTGTGACGCGACTAGGATGCAACAGAGCTGCAGCCTGAATATCATCAGAACTTGCCAATTTTACAGCTACCTTCGCTGTTAGAAATGCAAGCAATGAAATCATATCATCAAATATTGATCACTCCAGATCCCCAGTACCACAGCATCTCCAAAGAAATGTACCATAAAAAAAAAAGCAAAAGAAGTTCACCTCCCCAGCAAAATCCTGCAGCCCCAATGGCAGATACACCTTTACTTTTCAAAGCAGCAATTACTGGTTTGGCATCTTCATACCCTTTGTCCTACAAGTAAATAAATCTGATTAAGCTTAATGTAGCTCAACAAAAGGCTATGAGATCAACTTTTCAGTTGCAAAGTCTCATGCTTTACCATATATTAGCACTCAAGAGTCCGGCCAAGAGAATACCAATGTATATGTTCAAGAGGTTGACTACTCTAATTGTCCAAATATGGTTAGCATAGCGGTTCCATTCACTTGACATGACATTTTAAATGGGTTTAATTCCCTTCGAAGGCATTTATGTCAAGTAAAATCAGTTTGTTCTTTCAAGAAAAATTGTCAAATGTAATTGTTTTTCGGAGCCATTTATTAAAAAGATCTCAATAACAGACTTCAGTAGACAACATTGTTTTCTGTTCATCTTGGTGACCTCCCACCATTAGGTTGGTTTATATATGGGTAAATTGCCACGTAAATGAAAGCTAGTCCTTTCATCTTCACATGGATCTAAAGTAAAGCATACACATATGTACAGTACTATCTAATACAATTTTTAAAATCAGCAAACTGCTAAACAAGAATATTTAATAGAATTTTCAAATAAGCAAACAGGCAAAAATTCTACCCTTATTTTTGTATCCAACAGTGTGTTCTAAAATTGTACCAGTGCAGCAAGAAACTAACCGTATTATGAGCTTTTATCCATGCATCTCGATCAAAATGAGGGTTGCTCAGATCAATTGGGTCGCCATAAAAGAAATCAGGAGCTACGACTAAGAATCCGGTAACTCCAACTTTGTCAGCAAGTTTCCTGTATAGCAAGATATGTAAACATTTAGTCCAATGAAACAGAAACTACTGATAAATGTGTGCACGAATAATTTTTATCAAGTAAAAATTAAAGGGCGGGGAGAGCTATCAGGCATGGTATCAAAAGCATATATTTCTTTCCCTCTTTCTTTACTCAGGAAGCTGTTGATTGCATACAGCCAATACTACCAAACGTGTATTTCCTGTGGTATGGTCAATTAGTCACGCTCGACGACAGAATTCAATCGGAATTGAATCTTTTAATTCCTTAATTGAAACATAGAAAGGTAAGTTCAAGGAATGAATATCTTACAATATCTAAATTTAAGTAACAGTGAAAGATTTTACGCAGAAGCTACGTGAATAGTCGATCACTGTACCTGAAAAGCGGTGCTTCATACCCTGCAAAATGTTGAAAGAAAAGGCATTAGCGTATATTTATTCAAATAAACGTAAAAACCCCTCCTCGAAATCGGGTAATTTGACATAATAACACAAATAACTTGTGATTTTTCATTTAAAATCCTTAAATATTTATCGATTGAACTGCAGCTGGTTATCCTGGGATTTGATAATTAAAACACGGTAATTTTCCGTCATGGCCGAGAATTCACAGAGAATCGGGTAATTTGACAGAATAACACAAATAACTTGTGATTTTTCATTTAAAATCCTTAAATATTTATCGATTGAACTGCAGCTGGTTATCCTGGGATGTGATAATTAAAACACGGTAATTTTCCGTCCTGGCCGAGAATTCACAGAGAATTCCATGCCTATGAAAAAAACATTACCTGGTCGATACAGATGACAGCTAGAAAAATTATGGGTTTAAACTCAGACAAACTTAGTGTAATTTAATCAAATCAAATCACCCACTAAAATCAACCATATAAGATGTTCCATAAGTGGAAAAGATTGAAGAAACAAGAATAGTCTGTTACCAAAAACATCAGAAATCAGAAGGATAGCGAGCTCGGAATCCGGAGGACCAGTCACATACGTCTTGAGACCACCAAGTTCTTGGACAGTTCCTGCTCCAGAAGTCGGGCTGGGCGTTGGTGGGTTCTCCAAGCACTGAAAAGTTGACATACTCACACAAAAAATTGGTGATAGTATCAAGCTTTAACGGCCGTTGTTGTTTCAGAGACTCGGGGAGTGTGAAAGAAAAGTGGAGGGAATATGACAGTTTTACGGAAGGAAATGATTGAATTGGAGTAACGTCACTGCTTTCGTCAAATGAATGCTACACGTGAAGTGATTGGAAATACTTTAATTGTATATTAGAAATTTTTAAGGATATTTTGGTAATTGGATTTCTGATTTAGTATACTCATGGAACTATTTTCAAAGTGAGCACAGTCAGGCAAATAGTAAATTTGGAATATATTTATACAAATTACAAACAGAGGCAAAAGAAAAACACCAAATCACATCACC
>JAXCLQ010000007.1:6191924-6214280 GCA_035584115.1 Cedrela odorata
AATTATATATATATATATATATATTAGAGAGAATTTAAACTAGACAATTTGAAACTATTGAGAAGAGAGAAAATAAGAAATTAAAAATTAAAATAAATAAAAATAAATTAAATGATAAGACCAATTTTAATTTTTTTATCACTTTATAATTTTCTTGTTCCTTACTAAATGAAATTTAGACTTAAATCTCGTAGTCATATACTCCTTTAAGAGTTTTAAATTAACATTTACGTAAAAATTTATAATTTAATTTTATTAATATATTTTTAAAAAATACATACATAATCATCTCATCTCATAAGGAGATATTAGATGATATTGCTTATAATCAAACTAAAGCTAAAATTATTTTTAAATGAAAAGTTTGGATTAACATAAAACTTTAGAAACTGTAAGGCAAAGGGAAAAGGCCAAGCTTCTAGGGTTGTTGGAGATAATAGGAATTGACTTCTAGAACCCCATTAAAGTTGGGGGTTGGTGGATGCCATTGCTAATGCCAATGCCATGGCCTATATCTCAACAAGGGAATGGAATGGGACAATGGGTAGTTTCCATGTCCACCTTTCCTATGCTATGCAATTTTAATTTACTATTGAATTTAGGTGTTTTGTACATATATCTTTGAAAATAAAAATTGGGGTAATTTATTCCACTTATCAATAATAATTACTCTTACGAGTGTTCTACAAGTCTTTTAGGATACGATGTCGAATGTCATAAGAGACTTGAATTGTACTCTTATTACACCAATTAATTTGAAAAAGAATGACGATTTGGTGTAACACTAACCAATATATATTTTATATTAATATAATCATTTTTTTCTTAAATTTATATTTTTAACACTACTTTTTAATATTTTATAAAATAAACTAATTAACATTCAATTAAATATTATTATTTTAAACATAATTAAAAAAAATTAATATCATATTAAGTTTTTAAATTAAATAAATAAGAAGGAGAAAACCTTTGACAACAAAAATAAATTATTGTAATCTTAACAAGCTTTGTTTAACTAATAAACTACGTCACTTAACGCTTGTCATGGAATAAATTTTTATTCCACATTTACCCCTCGCTGTTTGACTTAAGCTATGCCACGCAAGCAAGCACCCACCCACGTCCTCTTTAAAACCGAAAGAAAAAAAAAAAAAAAAGACAGGGCGTAACTGATAACACCAACTGAAAGAACAGATCAGTTGTGAAACTCCTCGGGACAGCTCGTCGTCTCCGGCCGTAAATGGCGGCGATACTAGGTGGTGACGGCGGTGGAGGTGCAGTGTGGGACAGTGTTATGGAGATAACAAAGATGGCGCAAGAGAGTGAGAGTGATCCGCTTCTGTGGGCCGTACAGTTGTTTTCGAGTTTGAACTCAGCGGGAGTTGCTTTGCCTTCAGTTGAGTTGGCGCACATGTTGGTTTCGTACATTTGCTGGGACAACAATGTGCCCATTCTCTGGAAGTTTCTAGAAAAGGCTCTCGCGCTCAAGATCGTCCCTCCTTTGCTTCTTCTCGCTCTGCTTTCTAGCAGGTTTCTTCTTGTTGTTTTCTTGAATTTTTATCTGTTTTCATGTTTTTGATTCGTTGGTCTTTTGTTGTTTCTTGCATTGAAATTTGAGAAAAAGAACAAATTATGCCACTTTTCTGTTCTCACCAAGTGAAAGAGACAATCAGATTGAGCTAGCTGGCAAAGTAGTTACTTCAGGATCATCTGGGTTGTTTACTTTTTTCTGTTCTTCTTCAGTAATAGTGGATGAATCGTTATTTGTATGTTAATTTTAGTTTATTTTAGCGTTACACTTCTACCAAATTCGGAGCCCATCTTCATCACATGTTACAATATTCTAATGCTGTGTTTTAAGCAATCTTCGTATCTGCCTTTCTGGTGCATTCTATTAAATCATGAATCATGTTGAGATAAATTTATGAACACAAGATAGTGCCAGTATGCATCATTTTTTTTTCCTTTTTATTGATATGCGTGGCATTAAGATGATTTATCTAGCCCATATTTCCGGTCATTCCTTTGTTGAATTTTTTTTAATATATATATATTTTAATGTTATACTATATTTTAGACTTTTCCCTCTTATATTTTCTCTTCTGGAGAAACTGAAAGTTTTTACAATAGTGTTTCAAATTGGCATTTCGATGAGCTAATTTACTTGAGGATAAAATTTCGTTTACTTCTGCGTTCTCTTTTTTATGGTGAGTTGTTATGCCATATTTATGGTATTTCCATTTCCTCAGGGTCATTCCAAGTCGACGTTTGCAGCCTGCAGCTTATAGGCTTTACATGGAACTTCTTAAGAGACACACATTTACACTTAAATGCCAAATTCATGGTCCAGATTATCAAAAGTGAGTTATAGTTTTTGCTTTGTTTTTCACTTGAGAAGAGTAGTCATTGTTGCTGCTTAGTTTCATGTTTTCATTTTTAAACATATTCTCCGTGCAGGGTTATGAAATCGATAGATGTTGTTCTTCATCTTTCTGAGATTTTTGGCCTGCCAGCAAGTGAGCCAGGCATTCTTGTGGTTGAGTTTATATTTTCAGTTTTGTGGCAGTTGCTAGATGCATCATTAGATGATGAAGGGTTGCTGGAACTTACCCCAGAAGGGAAGTCTAGATGGCCAACTAAACATTTTGAGATGGAAATAGATGGCCGTGATGGTTATGATGAGGAGATGGCCGACTATCACGAGAAATTGCGGAATATGAATACTCTGATGGCAATCGAGATAATTGGGCAATTTTTGCAAAACAAAGTGACTTCTAGATTTATTTACTTGGCACACAGAAACTTGTATTGTTTTCTTAACTTGAGCTTTGGCTTCTCAAGTCTCATGCATTATACTTCGACTCTCTAAAGATTTTGATTTTCATTTCGCTATTGATTTTTCCAAGGATGGACTGGGCATCAGTTGGAAAGTGTTGTATATATTGATCTAAAACTTTTCAACTGACTCTCAATAAAGTTTCATCTAATTTTTCTAGACAGTTACTTAATTCTGTTTTGCCTTTCTGTTCTCTTTGCATTTGATCGATATGGAAGACCATAACCATCATCTCTTTTCACTTTCACAAGTACTGTAATAAGTTATCTTTTTGCCATCATACTAGATATATTGCTTAGCCACCTTTGCCATTTTGTCAGGCACACTCATTGGGTAGGTTTCATCCAGAGATTACAGCTGCTAGTAGCAAATTCATCAGCACTGAAAAATTCAAAAACTTTAACTGCCAAGGTTCTTCTGCAGTTGACATCAGATACTCGTATCATCTTGTCTCGAGAACGCAAAACAAGTTCACAGCAAAAATTCCATACAGTTATAGCTTTTGGATCTCTAGCTTCTTCTGCTGGTCTGTGCCATGGGGCTAGTCGTTCTGCTCTTTGGCTTCCGCTTGATCTGGCATTAGAGGATGCTATGGACGGATATCAGGTTAATGCAACAAGTGCTATTGAAATAATAACCGGTAAATGCAGATTTTCAACTGGCCTTAAAAGCATTAAAATGATATAATTTCAGTCTTAAGAAATCAGTATCTTAATTAAGAATCCACACTTAAGGTTTCATATTGAACAGGTTTGATCAAGACACTCCAAGCAATTAATGGCACCACCTGGCATGACACCTTTTTAGGCCTCTGGATTGCAGCTCTCCGTCTGGTTCAAAGGGTTAGAATCTTTTGTGGCTGATTGAAAACTTTGTTTCTTTACTCTCTCTCTCTCTCTCTCTCTCTCTCTCTCTCTTATGTGAATATTTTTCTTTAAATTTTTTATGCCCAAATATGTTGTTTCCTTAAAGCATTCCTTAAAGATTTTCCTTTGTATCATTCAGTGTCATATATTGTCATTTCAAATTTTTACTCTTTTTGAGGTTACTCATATTTTATTCACTTTTGACAATTAGGAAAGGGATCCCATTGAAGGCCCTATGCCTCGCCTAGATCCCCGCTTGTGTATGTTGTTTTCTGTCACAACTCTTGTGATTGCCGATCTTATTGACGAAGAGGAGAATGCACCAATTGATGAAGCAGAATGTGGCTCCACCAATCACAGGAGAGAAAAGAAGGTTTCAGGAAGGCGTCGCAATGATTTGGTCTTCAGCTTACAGGTACTGGGTGATTATCAGGGATTGCTGACTCCGCCACAGTCTGTTGTTTCTGCAGCCAATCAGGCTTCTGCAAAAGCAATGTTGCTTGTTTCAGGCATCAGTGTTGGAAGTGCTTACTTTGAGTGCGTCAATATCAATGACATGCCAATCAATTGCTGTAAGTTAATATATTTTTCTCATTCATCATGGTCCAATCTCTGCCCTTCTTCAAGCTTCTTAATATGTGACCCAAGTTATCATCCTCTCGGCATTTATCAATTTAAACCAGTGTGCATCTATTTTTCCTATGAGTCACCAGGCAAAGAAAAGATGGTAGAACAGAAAGTTAGAAATGTTGGAACATTTTCAAAATAGTAATATGCTAGTCAAAATTGGAAATTATAAAAGAGTTGATGCAAGATAAAGTAATAAAAAATAAGTGGTTTCTCTGGGTTATGATCACACCCTGCTCCTTGCTAAGTCGTGCATTCTGTAAATGCCAATATTTCTGCTGTAGAATGCAGACATTGATAATCAAGGATGATTTTAGTAAACAGTTTTGCCCCTTGAAATCAATGAGAACACACATTAGATCCTTCTCTGAAAAGTTTCATGACATGTTTTGGAAGAAATTGTATGAAAATGTGTTTGTAAATGAAGAGATTAGAAAGATAAAAAGAAAAAAAATAATAATAATAAGAAGGAAGAGGTGCTGGTTAACATCTGCCACATTTGGCATTGTGGCCGACTGTGTAACATTTTTCATGAGTTCTGAGGTTTGTGTTCAAAAAAGTTTATTTATCTAGAACATTATAAATAAATTTCTTATGCTAAACAACAACAGTTGAGTTTCGTGAAGTTTGAGAAGGTTGATATTTTTATTAATCTGTAGTCTTCCGTCTTTATCTGACTTAAAAGTTGGTGGTATGTCCTAAAAAATTTTGTGGTGCCATCATTACTCCTGGTAGTATTGAGGCTTTCTAATCTAAGTTTTATATCCTTGTTCAGCTGGAAACTTGCGCCATCTGATAGTAGAGGCATGTATAGCCAGAAATCTTTTGGACACATCAGCATATTTGTGGCCGGGCTATGTGAATGGATGCATCAACCAAACACCTAATAGTGTGCCAGCTCAGGTGCCTGGTTGGTCATCATTCATGAAGGGGGCCCCACTTACACCGGTGATGGTTAATGCTCTAGTTTCGAGTCCTGCTTCAAGGTATACTTAAATTTATTCTTCACAGAGTTGGCGTGGATGATCATACCATGTGGTGTTTTTGATATTGAAACTTAATCTCCACAAAAGTTATGGTCCTACACACTGAGTTCTTCCTATCAAATTTTATTTTCTTAGGCAACCTCAAATTTGTTGGAACAAATTCTGGGTTTTGATTGTTTCAGTGATGATAGTTAAAGGTTAGGAGGATGAGTTTATTTGACTAGATCAGCCATCATTAGGTTTCCATCAATGCCAACGATGATATCTTGACTTCAGGAAAACATGCGCCACACAATAGCCATGCAGGAGGTTGACATTGTAGTTTGCAAATCATTTGGCACAATTATATGGGTATAGGATAGATCATCCTCTATGTGAATAGATTTAGATTTTCTTCTAGTTTCTTTGACTTTGGCCTGGTCTTCAGTTACTCTTTTTCTTTCCTGAAGCCAGGTATATCAGATGCTCTTTTTTGTAAATTTACCAAAGGTAAAGGAACTGAATTTAAGCTCATGGATTTGATGGAAGCTTAGCAGAGCTCGAGAAAATTTTTGAGATAGCTGTCAAAGGATCTGACAATGAGAAGATATCTGCTGCCACTGTACTCTGTGGAGCCTCTCTAATTCGAGGTTGGAATATACAGGTAAGGAGGTACTAGTGCTGAATTCCTTGATTAGGTTCCCAATCATCTCTTTGTGGTTCTTTATTATTGATTTTTCTCCTAATTTTTCTACTTGGTTTGCTGAATTACCTAATAGGTCTAATTATGTGCAGTCCACATTTTGTGCAGGAACACACAGTTCAATTTATTACTCGATTATTGTCTCCTCCAGCTCCTGCAGATTATGATGAGGGTGAGAGCCATTTGATCGGTTATGCTCCAATGCTGAATGTACTAATTGTTGGGATAGCATCTGTTGATTGTGTTCAGATTTTCTCTCTACATGGATTGGTATGTTTACTTTCACTTACCTAAAAGTAAGTCATTACATATAAAAAATGACATGAGTTGAACTTAAATGTCTCAGGCTTCGATACATCAATTCTACTGGAGGAAAAGAGAGGATTAAATTCTCTTTCTTATTTCTTTGCTTTTGGTGGTATTTTTGAGGTTTGGGATGACAAATATTTTTTGGATTTTCTACTTCCTTTCCAGGTTCCACAACTTGCGTGCTCATTGATGCCCATATGTGAGGTTTTTGGATCATGTGTGCCCAATGTCTCTTGGACTCTTCCCACTGGGGAAGAGATCTCTGCTCATGCTGTTTTCTCAAATGCTTTTGCTCTTCTTTTAAAGCTATGGAGGTTTAATCATCCTCCTATTGAACATGGAGTTGGAGATGTTCCCACTGTTGGATCCCAGCTAACTCCTGAGTACCTCCTCTCAGTAAGAAATTCCCATCTAGTGTCTTCTGAAAGCATCCACAAGGATCGAAACAAAAGGAGACTGTCAGCTGTTGCAAGTTCATCATCTCCACAACCTATATTTGTGGAATCATTTCCAAAATTAAAAGTCTGGTATCGACAGCACCAAAGGTGTATAGCTGCAACTCTCTCCGGTCTTGTTCATGGAACCCAAGTTCACCAGATAGTAGATGGGCTTCTTAACATGATGTTCAGAAAGATTAACAGAGGAAGCCAGGGTTTAATTTCTGTTACCTCTGGAAGTAGTAGTTCATCTGGACCTGCAAATGAAGATAACTCTCTAAGACCTAAATTGCCCGCCTGGGATATTCTCGAAGCAGTTCCTTTTGTGGTTGATGCCGCTTTAACGGCTTGTGCTCATGGAAGACTTTCTCCACGTGAACTGGCTACAGGTTAGTATTGTGTTTTTTAATTTTATCTTTATACACCGACACAGAGAAGATGAATGAACACTTTGGATTACTGTTTGAAAATACCATGCCTGGGAATTTTGGATGTTGTTAACAAAAGACTTCTCTGAAGTATATCAGACAATGTATCTTATATTTTCTCAAATTGGTGTTGTTTGACCTGGGAACTTAAAACAATTAAAAAAAATGCTGTTGTGTTAGTTGATGTGGCTAAAGTTATTACAGAAATTTAAAATTCATTATTGGTTATTGGTTTAGTCGAATATATTTTGCTATAACATAAATCTTTTTATCTCAGGGCTGAAAGATTTAGCTGATTTTCTTCCTGCATCTTTGGCTACAATTGTGAGCTACTTCTCAGCTGAAGTAAGTCGAGGTGTTTGGAAACCAGCTTTTATGAATGGTATAGATTGGCCCAGCCCCGCTGCAAATTTGTCCAACGTTGAGGAACATATCAAGAAAATCCTTGCTGCCACTGGTGTTGATATCCCAAGCCTTGCTACAGGTATTCTTCTTGATAGTTAAGTTAAAAATGCTTGTATAGTTACTATTTATTTTAAAAGTATGCATGCCATTGTGAGGATGAGAAAAGGGGCGCTGAATGCCAGCCTAATTTTCACAGCCTTTTTTTGGCACTTTATGTGCATTTGTGTGGGTCTCTTTGTCCTGTTTATTCTCATTTTAACAACACATCCACTGTCAGAAAACTAAGGACTTAACATATCTGATCTACAATAAAATTTTGATGCCTGTGTCTCCGACTTAAGCTGTGTTATTTTTTTCAATTGCATGCAGCTGATTAGAACACATATTAGCAATCTAACTTTGCAGGAAAATGGTTTCTCTTAAAACATGCTAGAAACAATTTCCTCAATGTTATGGCTAATAATTGTTGTTTCAACAGGGGAGAGTTCTCCAGCTACACTTCCACTACCTTTGGCTGCCTTTGTAAGCCTAACTATTACCTATAAGATTGATAAAGCCTCAGAAAGATTTCTGAATTTGGCTGGCCCAGCCTTGGAGTCCCTTGCAGCAGGGTGCCCGTGGCCTTGCATGCCTATTGTAGCTTCCTTATGGACCCAGAAGGCAAAACGATGGTTTGATTTTCTTGTCTTTTCTGCACCACGTACTGTTTTCCTTCACAGCAGGGATGCAGTGGTTCAGCTTCTCAAAAATTGCTTCACTGCCACGCTCGGCTTGAACACCAATCCTATCTCAAGCAATGGTGGTGTTGGATCTCTTCTTGGACATGGATTTGGATCACATTTCAGTGGTGGGATTTCCCCTGTTGCTCCAGGGATTCTCTATCTCCGTGTGTATCGATCCATCAGAGATATAGTGTTCATAACCGAGGAGATTGTTTCTCTCTTGATGCATTCTGTGAGAGAAATAGCATTTAGTGGGCTTCCACGAGTGAAAACGGAGAAACTGAAGACAACAAAGAATGGAATGAGATATGGGCAGGTTTCATTAGCTGCAACAATGACAAGAGTAAAACTTGCAGCTTCTCTTGCGGCTTCTCTAGTATGGTTATCTGGAGGTTTAGGTTTGGTTCAGTCATTGATACATGAAACTCTGCCTTCTTGGTTCATATCAGTTCACAGGTCTGACCAAGAAGGATCAGATGAGGTAGTTTCAATGCTTGGTGGATATGCACTTGCATATTTTGCGGTGCTTTGTGGAGCTTTTGCTTGGGGAGTAGATTCATCATCATCAGCATCAAAGCGACGTCCTAAAGTCCTGGGGATTCATATGGAATTTCTAGCAAGTGCACTTGATGGGAAGATATCACTTGGTTGTGATTGGGCTACTTGGCATGCCTATGTGTTATGGTTCGTGAGCCTGATGGTAGGTTGCACACCAACTTGGGTGCTAGAGGTGGATGTAGAAGTTTTGAAGAGAGTGAGTAAGGGGCTGAAGCAGTGGAATGAAGTGGAGCTTGCCCTGGCTTTGTTGGGTATTGGCGGGGTTGGTACAATGGGTGCAGCTGCTGAACTGATAATTGAGAAGGATTTATGACTTTCTCCGCCCTCTCTTCAGATTTCTAATGGGATGGCAATTGTACTCTAAAGAATGTAGCTGTGTGAAGTTGTGCAGAAATTAACTTCTTTTGTAGGCAGTCCTGAAGTTTTGCTTAAAAAGGAACATTTTAACCTTTGGAAAAGGACATCGTTGTATATAATAGGCCAAATTTTGTAACTCAAGGTCTTAAGCTATGATATAATTGTTGTTAACAAAGTGTCATCCTGCCAGTTTAATGCTTTCTAATAACTTGCTTGGGGCAGGGCAATTCTCATGGAATGATAATAAATCAACCGAAACCCAAGCCCGGATTTCCTACTAGACTGATGCATATGTACTAAACCGAGCAACAGCAAGCTACGTCTATGCCAGAATACAAAGTTCAATCCCTCTTAATCTTATCTATTGCATTCAGTGCTTATACAAGCTAAATAATTTGCTGTATTGAATGCAAAACATCTAATTGTTTTATGTTGGATTCTTATGCTAAACAGTAAGCAACATTATGAACCATCATCACCGGATCAACTCATCAACAGGAGATGCTACATACCCCATTCACCATAAAGTTTAACTTACATCTCAGAAAAAAAAATGGCTTTATTAATAATAAAAAAAAAGGTGTCAAAATTTTCCAAAATTTTATGTGTGGAATCTTGTATGTAATACATGTTGAATTACAGCTGATGATAAAACTAAAGCTATGATAAAAAGTTCTTTTTTTTTTTTGTCAGGAGCAAGCATGCATATGTTAGCTGAAACTATTGTATAGAATACAAATCCATCACTATAATTATATTAAACCACGCCACTGCACCCTGGTAATCTCTTCAGTCCATGACTTTGCATTGCTTTCCTCACTAAAAATGCATCCTCCCACCTCCCAGCATCTGCATAAATGTTAGATAAAAGAACTCTACTTGGCCCATGAGATGGTTCCAACCCCGCCAAACTTTCTGCAGCCCTTTCTCCTACTTCCACATTTCCATGCGTTCTAGATGCAGCCAACAATGTGCCCCAAATGACAACATCTGCCTTCATGGGCATGCTCCTAATCATTTCCTCAGCTTCTTCTAATCGCCCTGCCCTGCCCAAGAGATCTACCATACAACCATAATGTTTTATGTCAGGTTCTATATTATACACACTCTTCATGTTCTTGAAGTACCTCTCCCCTAGATCTACCAACCCAACATGGCAACATGCACTGAGAACTCCAATGAATGTAATTGAATTAGGTTTAATATTTCGCCTTTCCAAGTCTAAATAAATTTTGAGAGACAAATTTGCATGTCCATGCACGGCTAACCCACATATAATTGCATTCCATGGTGAGACAGTGACGACCCGGTCTAGGATCTGATAGAAAACTTCCAAGGCAGTATTGATGCTGCCACATTTGGCATACATGTCAATGATTGCTGCGCTTAAATTGTCATTAAGAGGGATGGTATTTTTAAGGACAAAATCATGTGCCCATCTCCCTTCTTTTAATGTGCCTAAAGAGGCGATCGCAGAGAAAACACTCACCATTGTGATTTGATTTGGTTTCATTCCAGCATCTACCATTGCGTGAAAGAGTACCAAAGCCATATTAGGTTGCTCATTTTGTGCATAACCAGAAATCAAGGCACTCCATGAAAAAACATCTCTTTCAGGCATGTCATTAAATAATTTACTTGCTTTTTCAATCATTCCATTTCGTATAAACCCGGCAATGAGGGCATTCCAAGATGCAATATGGTCCTCAATTCCCAATTCAAATTGCAAACAAGCAAGGTTGATCCTCCTGCAAGCTGCATAAAAATGGATAATTGTTGCCTGTATAAAATCATAACAATCAAAACCTGACTTCACAATTGTACTGTGAATTTGTAAACCCTCGCCAATTGCCATTGCTCGCCCGCAAGCTGAAATCAAATCCACAATCATTACATCATTAGGTGCTACTCCATCACATAGCATTGCACGATACATTATCAAAGCTTCACTCAACCATTCCACTTGTACATACCCACCGATCATTGTTCCCCATGAAACCACATCCTTCATAGGAATCCTCTCAAACAACTCTCTAGCCAACTCAACAAGCCCTGCTTTTGAATATCCATTTAACATCACATTCCATGAAACAATATTCTTTTCCTTCATCTCATCAAATAAACTTCTTGCTTCCCCCAAGCTCAAACAAATGCAATACATGTGCAACAAATTCGTCGAGATAATAACAAACCCAGCAATCATCAATTTAATCACCAATCCATGCAACATTCTACATTCCCAAATCCCACCTAAATGCGCACAACTTGAAATCACACTCGCTAAAGTCACCTCATTTGGTATCACACCCGCATTTCTCATTTCCTTAAAAACCTGAATTGCTTCTATCCAACGATCATTTTGAGCAAACCCCATTATCATATTAGTATACGAAACACAGCCTTTATAAGGCATTGTATCAAACACTTGGCGTGCATCGTTTAACCTACCATTTCTAACATACCCAGATATCATAATGTTACAAGCAACAGGATCCAATCTAGAAGACGATTCAAACATAGATTTGGCATGAGAAATGAACCCGCATTTTGCGTACACGTTAATCAAGCTGTTTTGAATGAAAGTGTTTGAATCAAGCCCCGATTTCAAGATTAAAGAATGGATTTGTTGGCCTTGAAAAATGGCCAAATGGGCTGAACAATACTTTAGAGCTGAAACTAATGCCCGCTCGTAATCTGAGTTTTGATGATTGGTTTTGTCTGAATAGAAGAGAGTATGGAGGTGGTCTAGTGGGGACATTGAGGATGTAGTGGAGACCCATTTGAGATTTGGAAGAGGAGATAGAGAAAGACAAGGAATTGAGGTTTTGAGTTTGGGAGACTTGATCATGAGATGAGATCATGGAAATGACTTGGAATAACGATGATCTCACTTTACGAAATTGAGTTTTGGAGGGAATAAAATGAAGCAGTTAATCTTTTGTTGCAAGTACAAACTCAGGACGTTAGAATTCGTTGGAGTTACAGTTACATACACACGTGTGGATATCCTCCTTGTTAACTAACACCTACAGTGCCAGGGATAAAAAACCCAAGGCTAACACGACTCATTAGAAACTGAAAACCGTCGTCAAATTCTTTAGCACATTGTCCAAACTCCACGGTTGTATTGTTGCGTTGTTTTAAAATTTTTTGTTACACTGTTTATTTTAAATTTTACGTTATCATGTTTTAAATTTTTTTTATTATATCGTATATTTCAAATTTTACATTAATTATAAGGTATTTCAAATTTTAAATGTACATATGAGAGTAGCCATGCCTCCAACTCTAGACTAGGTCATTTTTATTTTTCTTGTCGCTTTAAACTCTCTCCCGTTATGATAATCACAGCTTTAAAAATGATTCAACAAAGTATTGAACTATAAACTGGTTACTAGTTAATGTGGGATAACATGTTAATAATCTACACCAGTTTCCCATTAAAATACAAGGACAACTAGCTCAAATACCAGACTCAGCAGCCTAAAGCATAATTCAATGACAATGAGCAGTTGAGCACCCTATGCAAGAACCAGTACTTCTGGATATAGAATTCAACTACTTACTAGGTTCCTCTTCTAGCTATTCTTACTATCCACCACTAAGATCAGCAACACACAGCAAAGAAAATCTATGATTCAAATATAATATACCCTGTGGAAAAGGCCAAACGGATATATATAACAACTAAGATTTGGCTAACTACTAATGCAAGAATATCTCTATGGCATTTCATATATATTTATTCCCATTCAATTGTGTATATCCTTCCAGAAACAAGAGAGCGGACACAGTTTGTTACAGACACTGAAGAAGAGGTACCCCGGACACTGGACTAGATAATCCTTATGGTTGAATCTGAAGTCTTCCAAAAGATGAGTGAACATTTTGAAATCTGAAAGGTGAACAAAATAGTAAAAAGGTGATCTATATAACGGGAAGCCCGTTGAAGAAACTATCATGAATAGTCAGCGATGATCTCCTCCTCCATTTGCAGCCACATTAGCCAGAGCCCTGCAAGTGCAAGCAACATATATATCATACTCATACCAACGAAATAAAAATATTCAGATTGATAAAAAATTTGGTCTCAAATATCAGAGAGCATAGAATCATATCAACTCTGTTAAATAGACGATTACTGAATTCAGAACTATAAAAACCCAAAGGAAGAAACAATTTAAATGTCATTCTACCAGCAGGTCACGGTAGATTATTTGTCTTGTTACCTCTTTCAATTGATTAAGCAAGAGCTAAATGTCTTATAAGGTTCAACCAGCATAACCTATATATATTGTTGTAAAATATAGTCCCACCCTGAAATTGCTGAAATCCACAATTTCAAGCAGTGATCATTGCTCATGACATTGAACTTTTAGATGACTAGATGCAATACATTTAACAATCAATTGATTGACCTTGGTTCAGTTTTATACAAATGGACATGATGCAGGTACTTACGTTGCAAAGAAAAAATTCCCAAACAGTGACATGATAAAGTGAGCCAGACAGATAGGAGGTCCTTCTCAGTTAAACCAGGACATATTCTTGTTTTTGAAGAAGACTGGTACCAAGTTCCCTACAAACTGCACATTCTGTTTAAAATAACAGAAGACCAAGACAAAACAGGGGTAGAATCTTCCTACATTGTTACTAGTGTTTAACAATTGTGTAATTGACCCAATAATGATACTCCAAATGCTCAAATGCTTGCTCCAACATTACTTAACCTTACAAATCTTGCATAAAACAAACATAATTATTCGTATCCACATGAATAAGAAAACCTGTAAACTACACATCCAACAGAGGGATACTTTACAAGAATGAAATTAATTATATTCTCTATGACTATGCCTCATTCAATTATTGAGACACTAATCCACTTGATTATAAACATTGGTTGGAAGTTCATCAGGGCCCAAACTAATTCCAATCATTAGTCAGCCAAAGTATCAACTAGACATCAGGATGAAGATCTTTCCAGGTGTAGTAAGGGTATAACCTAACACTATCACAGCTCAAAGGGATCTAGAACTGGCAGCAGTAAGGGGCTTCATAGGGATATGCCATAAGTGGGATACAAATAGAAAGTCATTGTCAGATATTTTGAGGGCAGAACCATATATTATCTAAGGTGTATTTATGATCCAACACATTCATGAAGAAAGTGACATTTATCTTTGCTGAGTTCACTAGCGACTGTTTCAGAAAAGTCAGCACTAGACCATCCATATTTGTGATTATTGCGAATCTTAAATTTATAAAGTCCAAACATTGCCCCTTTAGAATACCTTGTAAGATACCCATTTTGACAGAAAAACAATTAAAGACAAGATTTCCAGCAAAAATGAATAAATATATATATGCAAATGACAGGAAGAATGCAATTGTCATAGGCACACAAAAGTGTGCCCAATTAACAGCAGAATATCTGACAATAGGACAAAAATGACCATGTATGGTTGATAGAGAGGGAGAACTAAACTGAATTACTCAACAACAGTCCGTAAAATTTTGTAATGAGAGCTGGAAAAAGTTTGATTGAGTGGAGCTCAGCAAGTAAAGGAAAAAGCCAAGCAAGGAAAAGCTCAGCTCATCCACTTGTATACGTCCATCTTATGCAGTTGCAGACACAATACAGATATACTGGCAAAATTATTGTAGAACCTCTAAAATAAGACAGTTGGAGAAACTTCTAAAGAATTTCATTTAAGGCTTTCATCATCATATAATTGTAAAAGAGCTGTACTCTTAACATCAAATGTGCAGCAACTGGCTTCTACAGAGAGCAAGCCTTACCAATGCTTCCCACTACTACTGAGTTGACGCCAAGTTCTAACAAAGTCATGCTAAATGCAAGCACACAAAGTGAAAAATGAAAATTTTCTGAACTAGTCTAAACAGCTATAATTGTATTACAGATTAAACTGTTCACAAGAGTTACAAGCACAAAGTCCAGATCCCCATCAAGAAATTAGTACATTCTTCATTAACATTGACTAGCATTCTAGAATACCGTTTAGCCAAAATGCCAGCAATAGTTGCAGCAAATACAGTTTAGGTGATCATGTCATCAAGAATAAGCAATCCAAAATACCAACTCAATGCAATAGGGAAAGTCAACATACAATGTCAAATAGCAATCTACAACAAACAGCTGAAATCTGGCAAACAATCAACCGATTAAATTTAATCACAATTGAAACGATCACAAACCGGAAAAAAAAAAGAAAGAAAGAAAGAAAAAGAACTCACTTTTTATGCTTTCTGCCGCGTTTG
This sequence comes from Cedrela odorata, assembly GCA_035584115.1. NCBI lineage: Eukaryota > Viridiplantae > Streptophyta > Magnoliopsida > Sapindales > Meliaceae > Cedrela > Cedrela odorata. The sequence goes on from JAXCLQ010000007.1 coordinate 6,207,423, forward strand.
GGACCCCATCCCTCGAGCTTAGCGACGGGGCAGCCACATCTAGCCCGAAACAACAAGACGGCACGGCCATTTGGCGGAGCCATCTTGCGTAACTCGGCACGTAGACACTCATAATCAGGGTTCCCTTCGCTACCTCCTTTCCAAGGCAACCTTTCAATAATATCATCAGCGCCGGCCGATCTCAAGCAATCATCGGTCTGAAGCTGCAAATCGAATTCCATAGCCTTTTTAAGGCCCTTACAATTAGGGTTATGGCATTTTCTGGCGCGGGGACCGCAACAAAACTCGAGGGTGAGAAGGACGGTGACGAAGAGGAGGATGAATCCGAGAATGTAGGGAAAGGGAGGCAGGAAGTGAGGAGAAGAGTGGGAGAGAAGGAGAGAAAGGGAGCGAAAAATATACAAGAAGTAGGACAAAATTAAGAAGGTGCCGGAGAAGAGGACTAGGATTAGAATTAAGAGGTCAAGAGTCGCGGAAGGGGAGTGTTTACAGAGAAAAGGGGTAGAGGAGGATGACATGGCCGAGGTAGAGGCAGAGGGCATGGCGACTACGGTGGGAGTTGAAAGGAGGTGGTGGTGCATGTTAAGGGGGGGGGTGGTGTTTGTTTGGTTGTTGAGAGATAGTGAGGGGGACAGATACGGGGTTTGAAAAGGGAAGAGGAGAAGAGGAGAGAGTGGAATGTGGGAAACACGCGCCTTCAGTGAGAGTGAGGTCAGGCTTTCCTAAATCGTAATCTTATCTTCTCCAATTAATTAATCTTTGTTTAATGAGTTAAAATTACATTAACCGCTGCCGTTTTAATCTCCCATTTGAAGGAGCTTGCTTGCTAAGTTGGAGAAAACAGAGAGTGAGAGAGAGAGAGAGCAAATTGGACTATGAATCAGCAGCAGCCACATGAATTGTGACTTTGAAATTCACTGCATAATGCAGAATGTTCATGGTTATTAATGTGATACAATGACACTGGACAATTAACATGGCAACTCTTTGAATAACTTGACAATGAAAATGTTGAAAGACACCGACAATAAACCAACTGGTTCCATCATTCAAGAAATTAACTGCCCAATTCAGCCAAGCCAAGCCAACCAGAGCATAAGACATTGACAGCTTTCTCTATTTACATATACATGCACAATGATAGATTAACAATTACAAATCCATTTCTAATCTCTTCTAACAACCAGAGCATAAGACATTATCTAACAGAAGGAATCCATAGACTATTACTTAACACTAAGAGTTCAGATATTATGAGCGTCTGGAGCTGCTAGGAGTGTCATGAACAGGATATCTAAAAGAACTCACGGTCGGGGAAAAGCAAAGGGGCTAATATTGTCCAAACATAGAGTGCAGCAGTGACCCATTCAGTGCAGATTCGAACCCAAACTGTTGTCCAGCCAACGTTTATCAGGTCTGAGCTTTCTGATGAGTTGGTCCATCCAGAGAGAAGCATAGCTGAGTACATACTGGCAAGTGCAAATATCAAGTGGAAGAATGAATAGGAATAAGAAACTGGCCGTGCTTCTGTTTCTTTCTTCTTCTCTTTCCCTTGTTCCACATCTTCTCCTTCAAGAAGTGGCTTCTTTCCAGCTGCAACACAAGATTTGGCAAACATTTGGAATGGCTTAGAATGAGATGCATAGCAACATTTGCATTAGTTCAACACCTCCAACAAACAATCATGTAAAGCTAGCAATTTTACTGTTCATTTCGCCATTAGAGTAGCCAATACATCAAAATGGTTGCTTCATCAAAAGTATAAAAATTAAAAAACTTCCTTGTAGATAGAGCACCTGACTTCGGCGAAGATGGTGGCGATAGAAATGTAGTAGAAGAACCAGCACGAAGAGCAGAATATAAGACAGAGAGCACTGTTGTGAGCATCCCAAGAATAAGGGTACTTGTGGAAACTGCTTTGGATTTACCGCTGAGGCCATTGCAGGCATAGTCACGAGGTTCACTAGAGAGACCCGTATAGCATACATAAGCACAATAAACTGATATCACGGAAGCAGGCAAGAGGCTGCCGTTTACCTGTTACAAAGTTTCATCATATTGAAACTCGCAGAATCTAGTCTTTAAAACTTAAGTTCAATAAACAGTACAGCACCTCTCTGGTATAAACCTACCAAAATCTTCAGTCTTTAATACACCAAGTATACTCACAGGTCATATACATAAGAAGCAATTCCCATTTACTTAGGGAACAGCTCTCATGTTGAACATATTGGTAGAACAAGGAAATCCACTTAAGGGAATATTTCAGTAGCTCACCGGTTGTGGATGGCAGTGGAATGAGGACTAACAAATGATGACATGACTTGAGACCTAGCAATTGGAAGACCATACGAAAGAGAAGTTGGCATTGGCCCCCTAATTAAATGGGAATAACAAAGTCTGCTCTGGTAATGAAACTTTGTGTACTACTTAAATCAATCAGCTGATAGGAAATAGTCAAAGCTACATTCAATTCATGAGTAGATTGGAATCATTTAGTATGCCATACGTTCAAAATTTATCATGATTTGGTGCTTTCGTCCATCATATGTCACTCTAATCATTAAGCATTGTTCAAACATTGATTTGCTCAAGAGGCATTGATGAATAGAAACATAAAGCATGATCCAGTGCTTACCGCAGGGTGCAAGACAATAACAGCAAAAGCAAATGCAAGAATCATGGTCATGACAATGAAAAATACATTCAGGGCGCAGTCATTTCCAGAGGGATTGAACCATATGAACAAAATTCCTGAGAACGCAAATGCCACAAGGTAGCATCCGATTGATATAACAAGCAAAGCAACATACCTGAACAGCCCAATTAAATTGTTAGAAATCAATACAAGTAATGAGAGAAAAATATGATGAGATATTGGAACTTGAGCTAACCACTTCTGCTCATCTTTTGCAACCCATGCATCATTCCACGAGTGTACAAAGTCTAGTAATATTAACACTTGAACCAATAAAAACAGTCCTGCCCCAAACTTTGATATAATTCCTGCAAGCATAGTAAGCTTGGCATTAGATGTCTGGAAAGAATTTTATAGTACAAAATGTGGAAATCAAAATGGAGAAACAGAGCCATGGTAAACCAAGACATCATCATTGAAGATAAGAAGTAGCTAGAATCCTCTTCCCCCTTTTTCTCCAATATGTGCATATGGTGCACTTGTGATTGATAAAAACCCAATGACAATGAAATTTGAAGGTTAAACTCAGTTCAAAAGAATTAAAAAAAAAAAGTATTCAGTAGATAAACGAGCGATCTCCAAGGTGGACCTCAATGAGAAATCATTCCTTATTTTCAATTTTTAACAGTCTCTATTGGAATTGATATTGCAAATAAACTGTGAAACTAGTTTTACTTCTATCAATTCAGTTCGTTCAAATCTAATCTTTACAAAACTAACCAAAGGACATATGGCACTCTACCACTGCTCACCAGCAGTCCACTATCAGCATTTTTGAATATGAATCACACAATTAAATGAATAGAATAATAACATAGTCCTCTACTAAGAATAATTTAAGAATCAACATTAACAGCAGGAGCTAGACTGACCATATACCGAGATGATGACATTAGGGAGGAAAAACATGAGGATGACAAGCAGAAACCAGATAACCATCTTTGCAACCCATCCACCATGGTGCCATGAATCACGTTTATCATTTTGGTCCTTCACACCAATCATTATAAGGGAAAGTATAGCGAAAAATAAAAAATTCCCCAAGCTCACACGGAGAACTGCTTGTATTTGATACCATGCCTTTGTATGTGTACCAGAGGTATTTATCCCTACAAAAATGCAAAACAGGATTTAGCCGCTATCGAAGAAGCCTTACCTTGATAGCGCTACTCAATTATATGTACTTCCAGAAGTTTGACCGATAAACTCTGAGTACCTATATACCATATATGATATTACATGCAATTTAAATATAACAAGCATGTGTCAAGAGTTTATCATATAATATTTTCCATTCACAAGTAAAAGAAGTAAGGTTCACTATTTGGGCTCAATAATTTTTCCAAGCCAAACTCAAACTTCTCTGTATATTTCAAATACAGTTTCAAGCCTGGTTTTTCAAGCTCATACAAACTCAAACTGAAACCAATTTACTGTTAAATGTCTTGGGCACAGACAATTATATATGGACTTGTAAGATTGTGCACAACACCCATAAAACAAATTACAAAAATATAATGGAATAACAATCTATGAAATCGAATAAACCCAATTTATATCTGAACAACTCGGCTAATTATCAAACCTTTAGAGCCAAAAAAAAAGGACCAAAAATTCAATACCCAATTCAGAATTTGCATAAACATTAAATGGGGTCATAAAGAATCACGCTCACTTGGCAAAACAAATGTGAACTGTATTTCACAAACCGTCATCATCACCATCTAATTAAGCAAAGCCAGTAAAAATTTCGATATTTAAGTGGTTCACGAAGAATCAAACTCACTGGGGATAACAAATTCAATTCGTCTATTAACTGATCAAAATCATCTGCATTTTAAATCAATAGTTCACATTTTTTAACAGGAAATTTGAACAGATATCAGCAGGAGTTAAATCAGCAAGACAATCAAAGAAGAAAAGAATCCCAGTTATGATAATTGTCAATCTATGAAGCTAAATTAAAAATATTTGACAAAGAAATGAAAAGGGGTTGGGAAGAATGAGACATACAAGGGAATTTCTCCAAGAGAGGAGCAGCAACTTCTCTGAGGATCCAAGAAACGATAATTGAAAGACCAAAGAGGCCACAGTAAGCTAGTCTAGCCGATTTTTTAGAGATCCCTGAAGCCACTGATGTGCAGAGGCCGCAGGTCATCGCTGCACAGCATGACGCCAAGCAAGACATGGTTTATCCTTCTCTCCCTTATGTGTATCGATCGAGAAACTACTAGTTACTAACTACAACGTATGTACAAACAAATAAACCGAACAAGGGTTAAGTAAAGGAGGTAGGAGAAAGAAATGACTTGCTGTTGCTGACTGGTAGTTATTTTCAGTTTGAATATTTACATACTGTTGTGTACTTACGCACGTAATCTATAGGTTCTACTCTGTAATTAATATAATTTTTAAGTACTGTTGGTGAGAACACAAAAATACTAAATAATTAAACTTAAAATTAAATAAATATAAGGTGAAGCGGTCCCATCTAAATGTCCAATGGCTCCAAGAAAATGATAACACTGGACTGCAGCAGTGACCCAAAATAATAATGAAGAGAACTTCATCCCGATTGCAGACATGATACTGGACTGCAGCAGCGACCCAAAATAATAATGAAAAGAACTTCATCCCGATTGCAAACATGATACTGGACTGCAGCAGCGACCCAAGATAATAATGAAAGAGAAATTCATCCTGATTGCAGACATTCACTGTATACCTTGTTTCTGCATAACTATGGACTTCAATTCGGGATGATCAGCGTGCAGTGCCAAGAAGTACAAACATTGATTATCAATAACTGCATAAAACTGTTTTCATCATTCTCATCACCAGAAATAGCACTGATAAATTTACTGTACATGACTTTATCTTGATGTTGAAAACTATAAAGAGTATACAGCTTTAATAATTTATCAAACAGTTGAAATTTGAATTCACTTTTGGAATTGGATAAGATAATTATCTCTATATATGATACATCCATCTCTCTCTTGTAGCCACATCTCTTAATTTCCATGTTATTTCTATCAAGGGAATGTTGTGAATGTGGTGTTTCAGTTAGTCACATTCTCAATTGCGGATAAAACTATGCTTCCCACCATTATTATTGTTCTTCCCTGACCCCAACACACTCTGCAATTAAAAGATAGAACTCCCCACCAGCTTGGAGTTTTCCTCTTTCTCTTTTTAGTTCAATAAAAGCTAACACACAGCACAACATTCCAATCTTTCATATCACTTGTCTCCAAGTTTCTGATTAAATCTGTCTGCCACGTGTAATTCATTTCATTAGTAGATATCTGAACAATGTCGATGTGTTCGACCCCCATTGGTCTATACACTAAGCCATCAGCTGGGTCCAAAACATTGTTCTATTTGGACCCCATGTATTAGCTGGAATTCAATAGTTAAATTATCAACAAAAGATCCACAGAGATCTATCTATTAATATTTAAGATCTTATCTTTGATAAATTTATGCTTTAGGATAAGGTATAAGACCTCCCTTTGTCACTCTTTTGCATGGCAAATGGGACATGGATTCGACGCGTGGATTTAGACCCAAAGAGATTGTGATTTTGCTTGCTTTTGTTGGGGCCATGCATAACATTCTTGTTCTTGACCCCTCCATCAATGGCAACAAACAGATGAAAAATGTGTCCTTAGGAGGAAGTTGATAATATATCAGAGATAACTAGCTACTTAGCTGCTCATGTGAGGTTGTTGTTCTAGTTTGATGGGGTCTTCAAAAAGTTCCCTTCCTTTCACTTTCTTAATTAATTTGCTATTTCTAGCTAATGTCCAACAAAGGGCAATCCTGTGGGTTTGGCAACTATACAAGATAAGGTTATTGTTTGGTACCTAAAAACTGCTTTACTAAAATAGAGGTGACAGTAACCAGTGGCCGGCAACTTCAAATGATAAAGAAACTAAACGTTTCAGATTTTGAATCTACAGATAGAGAAAGAGCTCTCTTGACATTGATACAAAGTGGACCCTGTGACAAGGTCTAAGAGTGTACATGTGGATCCAATTCGGCTAGAGGAGAATTTTCAGCCATGTCTATTATATATAGAGAAAAGATCTCAATGAATTTTACCCCGTAATTGTTGTTTTGCTGCTGAGTGCAATATTAAGGATCGAGTTTATGGG
>JAXCLQ010000007.1:6274474-6294622 GCA_035584115.1 Cedrela odorata
TAAAATTGTTCGGGTCTGTCATTCTTTTGAACTGGCCCGGCCCAATTCCTTTTCACAGACCGAGTCTATTTTATATTTTTTAACCCACAATCCAAACCTACCGAGTTGAGCGGTTAGCCACCACTAGTTTTACTATGCTATTCATAAAATATATATCCACCCTTATTTAAATTGAGCATTGCTTAAAATTAATGTGAATATGATTTTATTCTATATTGTTTTTGAACAGTAATAATAATAATAATAATAATAATAATACAAATCTAATACGTGAATCTGGAGCAGTTGCAATCAGAACTATCTTGTTATCACCGAAACCACCGACAAAGCTTTCTAACTTTTGAGTTGGATCTCATGGAATGCCTTGTAACGGAGGATACAAAAGAGTTAACAATGGAAAGAGATGGATTCACTCCTTTTATAAAAGAGTTAACAAAATTGTGGAGGACAATAACTCCTCTTCAATCCTTCCAATCCGATAATGTGCAATTTAATAAAGAATAGTATATTTTTTTATTTTCTATTCTTACATCATAATAAATCACAGTCAATAATCTCATAAATTTTTTAATTAATATTATCCTTAATTTTCTCTAATATTTAATTTATATATATTTTTATTAAAATAAATAAATCGTCATATAGTATTTTGCATAAATTATTTATGATTTTTTTCGACTAAATATATGTATAAAAACTATATTAATTAGGGTTAAAAAAGAAATTTAAATTAATTTAAAATATGATTTTGTAAGATGGAGCTAAGTCTTTTTTAGTGTGATAACTCCAAATAATTTATTAAATATTTTAGTCCTTATTAGAAATTTTAGAACATGAAATGTCTAAAAACTACTCCTTTCCTAAATGTTGTTATTAAGAATGAGGTGCAGCCAAATGTGAATTCAACACTAATTTAAGGGGTTTAAATGGAAGTTAAAAAATATTAGTTAGTAATGGTAACTTCTAATAATGGGTTCTTTGTAACCCAAGGCAAATCCTATTTCTCTTCCAACTAAACTTGCCTTGCCTTTGGTCTAATTCTCAATTCCTGTCTACCATATCATAACCATAGATCCATTTAAGAAATTCCAATTCCCTATCTCTATCTCTATGCACTTACTCAACCCATGCCATGCCGTTCTTCTTAACATGTGTGGGTGCAGAGTACATGCATCAAGATCAAAACCCAGCCTGCTGAGTGTGAGAATGTGTTCCTGGTGCTTAATTGCTTTGATGGGTATTGAACTGTGCAACCATTCCCCCCATTTTGCTCCTCAATTGAGAGCAACCCACAACCTCCATTTTGATAAAAATGGGTAAACAACAACAATCTCACTGTAATCTTTTACAGTTTTACTTATGATTTTCTCATAATTTATATTATAATATCATAATTACAATGAAATCTTTCTTGCTTCCAAATTTTCAAAAGTGAACTACAATAGTAAGTACCTTTTACTTTTAGCTAAGCTGCCAATTTTGATTATTTCATGTGACAGCAACTGCCCTAGTGCGCCGAACCCAACCCACCAACCGATGCAAACCATTTAACAATGCCTTAAATGACATTATTACCTCTCCACCACACTCGCCGATGCTGTCAGATCAGCAATTTATCGCCCTGTCGGTGGTGCCGCGTTATCTACCAGTAGACTCAGCACCTCACTGTCATTCAATAATAATCAAGGCTACTTTTGGCAATACATAAAAATATGTAATTTAGCGTCATTCAATCCTTAATGAAAATAATTTAAGAGAGCGCCGTTTAATCCTTAAATTAAGCAAAGATTAAATCCTAATACGTATAGAAATAGGAGGGATTTCTGATTTAATCGTCTTCAACTTCTAACACACACACATATATATATAATCTCTCTGTCCTCTGTTACTGTTACTATTTTGACAGCTTCAATGTACTTTCTTTTAACTGTCTGCAGCATATAATCTCTTCTTCTTCTGTTACTCTTTTGACAGCTGAAATCATACCCCCGCTAAAGGAAAAAAGATAGACAAAGGCAATACCTGAGAATTGTATTGCCTTGTTTTCGCTTCTCGTGAGCTCTCTCAAACGGCGAGAACTGAAAAATTGCAGCAGAGTTCAAGTGTATATCGTTGTAAGTATTATGTAATAATGAAGTTCCTTGTATTATGTGTTATTGTATAGTTTTCTTGAGAAATTAAAAACTTGAACTGTACTAAAATTTTCTTGGAATGTGGTTTGTTTCGAAGTTTTTCTCTTTCCTGTTAAAACAGGTTGAAGTTTTGTTGTTTTTTATTCTGGGGTTGTTTATTTTGTTGTTCTTCTTGTTGTGTTGGTTGGTTTACAGATGCCGGAGAAAGTAGCGGTATCATCACCGAAGCAGTGGCTTATTTTGGGGCCCATGAATCAATGGCGATTCGGTTTTTTAACGGCACTGGTATTCGTCGGGATGGTGGTGGTGTGGAGCATCGATGGCTGCACTGTAAAGAACTTTGTTGAAGCTTGGAGGTTCAAGCAAGATCATTATCCAGCTGTAAAAGTCAATGTCACTGTTGATCGATCACAAATCCAGGAAAATCTTGCTGTAAACACCAGCAATGTGGGAAATTTTTCGACCCAAAGCCAAAACCAAACTAATGTGAAAAACTTTACTTTCAACGCTTCTCCCAGTTTGAATCTGACCCAGAAGAACCTAACCAGCGTGACAAGTATTACTTCCAAAAATTCAGGCAATTTAGCTGAACTGGAGTATAAGCCAAGTGGGGTTTTTCCAAATCGAAGTGAATGTCACGTTCTGCAAAGTTTAAGTTGGGTTGCAGTTGAATTGGAGCCCGACTTGACTAGAAATCTTCTGGCTCGTTGGTTGGCTCCAGGAGGTCAGCCGTGTAAAGATTCGCGGTCGGTGGAGATTGCAATTCGTGGCCTTGAAGGAGGGAAATTGGTGGAGTTGTCAGCTGGTGAAATCCATGAATTTTACTTCCAAGCATTGGATGAGTCCGGGAATCCTCGCTGTTCTGGTGGGGATTACTTTGAAACCGATCTTTCAGGGGAGTCATGGAAATCTCGGCCTGTGGTCAAAGATTTTGGCAACGGTACTTACTCGCTTTCGCTTCAGGTTCATCCAGATTTTATTGGTGATTATAATCTAACTGTGATTTTGCTCTATAGACATTTTGAGGGTCTTAAGCGTTCATCTGCCAGGTTTGTCTATGATAAAGAATTACGTCATATACCTATTAGGTTCTTTAGAAGTAAAGCTCAATTGCCAGGGCTAAAAATTTGTCAAAAATCTGATTTAACTAGAGATGTTTGGTCTGGGAGGTGGACCAGACATGGCAAGAATGATGATTGTCAAATTAGCAACGATGGTCGGTATAGGTGCCTACCACCAAATTTTCCATGCCAAAAACCATGGTGCTCTGGTTCACTGGGGATGATAGAAAGTAATGGTTGGGTGTACTCTAGTCATTGTTCATTTAGGATGTTTTCAGCTAAATCTGCTTGGAACTGTTTGAAAAATAGGTGGATTTTCTTCTGGGGTGATTCAAATCATGTTGATACAATAAGAAACATGCTCAATTTTGTATTAGATTTGCCTAATATAAAAACAGTTCCCAGGAGATTTGATATGAATTTTTCAAACCCCAAAGACCCTTCTCAATCAGTTAGAATCACAAGCATTTTCAATGGTCACTGGAATGAAACACAAAATTACCAAGGGTTGGATTCTTTGAAAGATGAAGGGTTCCGGAGTTTGTTGAAGAAGTACTTCTCGGAGGACACAGTTCCAGACACAATGATCACGAACTCTGGCTTGCACGACGGTGTTCACTTCTCTAACATTAGAGCATTCTCTAAATCGGCAGATTATGCAGCTTCATTTTGGAAAGAAGTTATGGAGTCAGTAAGACAGAGGGGATTGGCGGTGCCACAGATTTTCTACCGGACCACAGTTGCAACTGGTGGGTATGCACGATCACTGGCATTTAATCCTAATAAGATGGAGGTGTTTAATGGGGTGGTCTTAGACAAGTTGAGGCGAGCCGGGCTGATTTCTGGTGTGATTGATAACTTTGATATGACTTTTCCATGGCATTTTGATAACCGCTGCAATGATGGTGTGCATTATGGCAGAGCTCCATTGAAGATGAAGTGGAGGGATGGTGAAATTGGCCACCAGTATTTTGTGGACCTAATGCTAGCTCATGTGCTGCTCAATGCTCTTTGTGCAAAATAGTAGCAAGTGCATTTGAGGTAATTAAAGTGTTTAGGAGATTTCATGGAGTATCATCACCTGGATTGTAGCATGTATGACAAACTACAGAGTTGCTGGAAATTCTGGCCTTTGCTAGAGTAGGCATGGCTGGAATGCATGAGATTGGAGTGCTGGAGGAAATTTTTTGGGGCGGTTGATTCCATATATATTGGTTCATATTCATTGTGAAGGATTATCATTCTTTATTTGTTTGTATAATTGTTACCACCTATGGTTTTGATAGATCAAGTTCTTACGATTGTAGATTATGAGAGGTCCTACAAGGACAAACACGTTAGTGAATATTTGATTATATGTAATGAGATGTATTTGTTGAGAACTATGCATTGTTGCTGCCTTCTTAATGTCAACCATGTAATAGTGTAGAACTTTAGATAGTGTATTCATTAGATTGGGGCACTCTATATCAGTTTGTAACGTGTTATGACACCTGCAAATTCATGGAGCTGGTTAACAAATTAATTCCAAGGAGAGGCAATGACATGCTGCAAACCATAGCCAATAAGCAACAAATTATAGGCTCTCTCTTTTCCTTTTGTCTTTCCACTTTATGTCAAAACACAAGGAGTCAAATTTTTGGCATCCCAAGCATCGTCAAAAGACGCATAAATTTGTAGTGGGGAATTGGCTCTTTATGCATCTTTCAAAAAAGTCTCTTATTTACCTCTCTTTCTTTTTTCGGTAGAAGGGAAAGTCCCTACTTTCTAACAAGCCATATAATGAAACCGTTAATATTATCAAATGGTCAAAAATCTTTCACAAATTCGATTGCATTTGCAGACTAAAAGCAACAACATCGTACCACAACTCCTGTTATGTATAAGGTGGCTGTGTTACTGTATGTATGAAGATTCATATGAAATGAATGGTTCCTATATTGTTATTAATTAGAAGCAACGAAACGTGAGTGGGAAAAACTTGATTTTGAAGGAGACTTGTTACTTGCAGCAATTATGGACAATGAATTACCTCAAAATTATGAAAGTTGTTACTTGTAATATTACATGCATCTGATCCTTTACAGTTTGCACCCAATAATATGAAGAATATGTATGGATCGTAATTGAGCCCTGAAATAGCAGGACTGATTGGGTGGGTCTAATAAAATTGTGTTTTAAGGACATGGATGGACACCCATGATCATATAGAATATAATTTGTTGACATTGTAAAAGTAGATATAGTTAAACAATAATAGGGTTTATTTAGTGGCAGATTATTAAAAGTTAACAACAACTCAGATACCTAAAAATCTGTAAATACAAGACAAGAGGATGCAAACGTAAAGTCAACTAAAAATAGAAGAGGATGGATCAGTAAGTAAGCTCCCTAAAACCTTGGCAAAATAATTACTAATATAAAGCATTGAAGGGGATTTCACAAGCAACCAAAACTAAAACTACACGAAATTACGCTATCCCGACCGGGCACAAAGCAAAAACCAACCGAACCGACCAAAACCAGCCCAACCCCGCGAAGCGCAACCGAGTTCTCTGCAATTAATCAAAGGCAAACACTTGTTGATTGATGGGATTAATCCTAAATCCACATCGGCAACGAAACAATAAAGCAAACCCAGTTGGTACATTTTTGTTTTTGTTGGTGCTAGAGCTGTGTTAACAGAGTGTCAAAAGCGTGTTAAAATCTGGCAAACTTAGGGGGATTGAGAGCTCGCTTGTCCTTGAAGCAAGCAACCTCCGAGTTTGATCACGACGACGAAGACTGCAGGCCTTGGCGACATAGATTGTCCATGGCTTTCACATGGGGTTCTGCTCTTCGGATCACTCTTTTGCTTCTCCTTATTGCCGCTGTTGTCACCGCTTGTTTTACTCTCCCGGTCGAAAAGGTCTTATTTCTTATCCTCTTATGCGTCTCCGTTACCTTTTTTCTTCTTGGGTTCCTTGGATATAATTTTGGCGTTTGTGTTTGATTTTGATTATTTCTTTATTGGGTTTCAATTAAATTAATTTTTAGGGCTGTTTGGTTGCTTTTTGTTTCGATTTGATTACGGGTCGTTGTTTGTTTTAGTGTTGAGTGGGAGATCAGCTGTGGAGAATTTAAGGTTTTGCCTTTCATGTTGCATATATAATTTCAGATTGAGAAATTAGAAATATTTGCTCGAATTAAGCCCTATTCAATTTCCAATGATGTATTCTCAGTACCCTATTGAATTTGTATTTGGTTATACTTCTATGATCCCACATGGATATTGCTTAAGTTTTCCGAAATTTAATCCCTCTTTGCATCATCTTCTTGCCACTCAAATTGTGATCGGTGACAATGTGGTAGCATTTCTCATAGTTTATGCCATTAGTTCTATGAGTTTGTTGTCTGCAATGAAAGGTTTCAAAATTGCGTTTCTTACCTAAATATTTTGATGCCTCAAGTACTCTGCCTCTAAAAGGGGGCTTTTTTTATTGACGAAGTTGCTTCCTCTTGCAGATGTTGAAGGACTTTTTAATATGGGTTGAACAAGACCTTGGACCTTGGGGTCCACTTGTGTTGTGAGTTAATTGCAATTCTTCCTTGTTTGATGATTTGCCCTTTACTTAAATTTTAATAAATATATATATATATATATATGTTTTTGATTCTTATTTCTAACATGACATAAGGCTGAAATGTTTTGACTTTATTTTAATAAGATTTTCTTTGGGTTATATGCAGGGCTGTTGCATACATCCCTCTGACAGTTTTGGCAGTTCCAGCATCAGTGCTTACTGTAAGCATTAAACTCCTTCTTTGATGCTTTAGCTAGCTTTGCTACCTATCTGTAGTTACTTGACACAATGCTAATTAAAATATATATAGCAATAAGAATTAAAGTGTTTATCTAATGTAGGATGAAAAATTGCATCGAATCATTCCTTGTTTTGACCCATACATGATTATGCCTGGTTCTATTAGGCATTAGACAATATCTTGAACATTTCATGCTTTTGTTTAATTGTAAAAAGAAATATTGTAGGGAGTTGACATGTCTAATACTTTTTCTCTATGTTGAAATGCAAATCATTATATCTGACATAAAATACTATGGTTTAATATTGATAGATAAACAATCTAATAACTGGAGGACTTTGGATGCTCTTTTCAAAGGCATCTGAAACAATAAATAACAATTGATCGGTGCATGAGTTGTGCTCATTGTGAAACCTTTCAGCTAATCATACACCACAAATAAATAAGGCCTCCAAGGTTATCATTCCAGAGCAGTTGGAAATTTTTTTTTTCCAACCGAAAGCTTTATTCATACATGGATGCAATTGCGATATCTGTAATGTATCTTTCTGTGCATCTTGGTTGTAATGCAATCAAAAATTTAGATCTTATGATTTTAATTTGAGTGGATCACTAGGCCTTTCAACCATCTGGACTTGTCATTTTTAAGGTCATAAACCTCTGGTTTGGAGTAAATAAGGTTGCATGACCACAGCTATTGAAGAACGCATTGAGCTTTTTTATGTCCAGCTCCTTAGTTCGTGAATCACACTTGTCCCTGTAATAAAACAAACGTTATGTGGTTCTTCGTCTTTCAACCATCTGAACTTGCCATTTTTAAGGTCATCTTTCCACCATCTGGACTTGTCATTTTAAGGTCATAAACTTCTGGTTTGAAGGAAATAAGGCTGCATGACTGCAGCTATTGAAGAACTCATGAGCCTTTTTATGTTCAGCTCCTTAGTTCTTGAATCACACTATTACCTGTAATAAAATAAAGGCAACCTTATGCGGTACTGGTCTTCTTCTTTCAGCTTGGTGGTGGCTATCTTTTTGGGTTGCCTGTGGGTTTCATCGCTGATTCTATTGGTGCGACTGTTGGTGCTGGGGCTGCATTTCTTCTTGGCCGAACGGTAAGTTTATAAACTCTTACAATGCTATGTGCTTCACAATTTTCCACTTCCAGGTTGATATACATGGTGGCTGTAAATACTATTTTGTTTCTCTACTCAATATTTACTGATGATTGTGATAGTTTGTTGCCTAATCAACATATAGTGCATTTCCTTTCCTCAAATTTTCTTTTTTTCTTCTTTAATTTATTATTTCCTTCCATTTCTTAAGTCATTTGAGTTGTGTGTTTGATATTGACCATTTACATTGGCATTGGCATTGTGTATATCTCATTTGAGTATTCTTTTACAGATTGGGAAATCATTTGTTATTTCTAAGTTGAAGAATTATCCACAATTCCGTTCGGTCGCCATTGCAATTCGGAGATCTGGTTTTAAGGTTTGTGTGCTTCTTAGTGAATCTTCTGGAACTGAATTGATGCTATTGATCTACAAGTGTTACCATATTTTTGTTATTTTAATTATTGTTTTTGTAAATTTTTTACAAAAAGTTAAATTTATGTGCTCGCATTTAAGCAAGTAGGTTTTAGTGGAGTTATGTACGTCTCATTAACTATTTAGTGCAAGGATGAATCTAACGTTAGATTATTATTGATATAACTACTATCCTTGAGAGTTAATGATTTGAAGATAAAAATAATGATATGAACTAGATCTGAGTTAATGGTAAAAATAGTGAGTATGTAGACCTTTGTTAGTCTCTTTTTATATATACTGCACCTCAAGTTGGAGCGTGCTAATGGATTGTGATCTAGAATCACAATCTAATATTGCAGTAATAGTTGTTTGAAAAGTTTTCTTTATGAATAGTTTAGATGTAACTAAGAATCTGGCATTGACTATTAAATAGATGGCAGTTCAAGATGTTGAATTTGACTAAAGTTCAGACGGATCTAGAGTTATGCAAGAATACATATTCTTTAAATATGTTTGTGAACATTTATGCAGGATATTTCACCTGAACCTTCTTTTCTTGTTCAACAGATAGTTTTGCTGCTTCGGTTTGTTCCCTTACTTCCATTTAACATGTTGAATTACTTGCTGTCCGTGACCCCTGTTTCACTCGGAGAATACATGCTAGCTTCCTGGTTAGGAATGATGGTATCTTCTTCCTCAATAGTATTTACTCTTGAGTTAAATCCAATGATTTTGATGTGTCTAAAGAATTGGGTCATCACAAATTTTGAATGTAAAGGAGGCTGTTAATTTTAGTAGTGTAGTAATGTGTCTAATCTGGTTTTTGTTACAGCCAATAACTCTTGCATTAGTATATGTTGGAACAACTCTCAAGGATCTGTCTGATGTGACACATGGATGGAGCGAATTCTCAAAAACTCGTTGGGTAAGAATCTATGTACCCTTATTCTTTGCAGGTTTGCTAACAATTTTCAATTTTTCATAGTATTTGGTACTCCCTTGGTTTGCCAAAACTAAAACTGAGGCCCTGCTATTCTGAAGGTGTATTGCAATAGTTTTGTTTTTGGTGGTCGAAAGGTCCCCGAATGGTTCATTTTCTTATTCCTTAGTCAACTTAAGGATATGTTGATGCCTTGTTTGTCTTGGTTTGATCATATATTCTGACATATGTTCACTCCTTTGTTGTGGATGTAGGCATTTCTCATCTTGGGCCTTGCCGTATCTGGTATGTCATAATAACTTGCAGTCATACTAAGGAGTTTTTTTTTTTTTTTGCGCTTCTTAAGATATCCATGGCAAATTAAATTTTCTCTCTATTTAATCGTTTATTAAATTTGTCTAGTAATTATAACTAGAAATAAATGCAGAAGTAAAAAGTAAGAGGAGATAATTGTGATTTATTTCTCCCAAGTTAAGATGAACTTACATAACAATTGGAGTAGAAATCTTGGTATTACTATTATTTTTCTTTCCATGTAGGAGGGAAACAGTATACAATTTTACTACCTTGACTTTAGAACATTAAAAAAAATCTTTTGAGCTTAAAACACTAATTGCAAAATAAAGCAATATCAATAAAATCAGCTTGTGAAAGGAAAAAAAAAAAAAAAAAGGAATTGAGGAGAGGTGTTAAAGAACTAACAGAACAGAAAATTATTTTATTATGAAGCATACTTCTCTGTAACTTTTGGGCCTTCACCCGCTTCTATTGTTACCTTCCCTGCTTAAAACTCAAAGTTTTTAGGTTAATGGTTGGAAATTGAAATGAGCTGTACTAACAGATTTATAATTAACAACTGGCTTTCAGAATATCAAGACTAATTATTTAGAGTAAAATAATCCAAAATTGTGGTTAAGCAACTTTCGGAGTCTGAAATAGTCTGTTTTTTGTCATCTGTGCAGTAATTCTAATGTTTTGTGTTACCAAAGTTGCCAAGGCCTCTTTAGAGAAAGCTTTGGCCGAAAATGAGGATATAGATAGCGTTCTGAGCTCACCGCAGTTGCCCGTTGTATCTGAACCAGCAGTGGATCTCAACCAGCCCCTCATAATCAAGATAGAAGGCATTGTTGACAGTCATGAAAAATAGATCTCGTATTTGTGGTGTAAATTCTTCCTCCGCTTTTTTTTCAAAGTTATGGTTCTGCTTAATGCTTTAGCATTTGGTGATTGTCATCTGCAATCTGTACAGTTGCATTACTCACAAATGTAGTTTTGAACAGAATAGCTGATTATACAATTGAGGACGTGTTGTTTAAATGTAGCTTATCTCTTCAATTAGAAACCAACAAATGTCTCAATCATTGAGTTGTTTTTTTTAAGTGTATCATATTTTTTATTTATAATTCAGTACAAAAAGCAATACAAAGTGAATTATTACGGCCTCACTCAATAAATTATATGCGTTTACACAATTATGGCTTACAAATATCAGCAGTGGATCACACCAAGAATCATGCAATGTCGGACTGATTGTTGGTGACTGTTGAATTCGGGTACAGATGAATGTGATTTCCTGCTTGGAAGGTGCACTTAGTACTGCAAATGGAGTAGTTCCTGACAGATGTTAATCCTTATCTCTCAATTCACAAACCTGCAATGCTGATTGATCAAGGCAAATATTAAGCTATGAATAAATATTTGTAATTAAACAAAGAATGTTGAGGTTCTTCCTGATATCGGCATGCTTACACGACCATCACCCAATGCTTGTAATATTATATCTATACAGTCGGCTCTTCCATTTTCCCACTGACAAATTGTAAGATTACAAGGGGAGAAAAAAAAATTTACTTGCTGCTGAAATTATGCTGTTGTTATAGATGAGCTGATAATGTGGGTCTTGGCGAAGGTAGGCGATTGTTAAATTGCCTGAAAAGGTAGGCTATAGCATCTTGGTAAAAAGTGAGTTCCATTTCTAATGGATATCGTTGCTATCATTTCCATGATCGAAAATATATGAATGTTGGGTATTTTCACAACATCACTACAAGCATTGCTCTGTTTGTACACTTTGATATGTATTATCTTAATTGACCATCTATTCTATTAGTTGAGCATCAAGATCAGTTAGTTGAGCGTCATGGGTAGGAGTAAATCAAAAGTAAGTCCAATGATAAAAGGTGAAGCAAAATCATGTCCTACCTCATCATGAATCTTTGAATAGATTTTGGGTGCTATTGTTATCTCTATTCCTTCCCGATCAAACTAAGGAAAAAGACATATGCTGGCATTGTATTAATTTCTGTTACTCTCACTTCTTTATCTCTGTTTGTTTGTGTTGAAATTTGGGCCGATTTCTTTGGTGAAAGTCTAAGGGAAAGTCTATTCTCTACGGTGTTAATTCTTTATATAAATTGTGTGTGTTCTCATTCGTCAGGATTGCAGCAACCATATTATCTTCCTGATGGACCACAACCTAATGATAACAGCCATTGATTGAACATAACAAGCTATGAAGACTGAAAGACATGCTGTATGTCTATAAATGCATTAGAAATATTGGAGAAATGATCTGTTATAAGAAAATGCATGTGCTTTCAAAGTCGAAGGTGACCAAAACCTTCGAGTCATGCAAAGGAAAAATGCCAGGACTTGGCATTTTTCCTTTCGGTGGGTGCATTGATGGATATCGTGATCATACTCAGGCATCGGGATTCGGCACAAGAATCTGGAACCTGAGTGATAGGCCAGTGGAATTGCAGGTAAGGGTGGGATCAATACTAAAGAAGGTTGATACTCTGAAGCCAGGTTCTTCAAAGAGGCTGAAATGCAAGAGCATATATGAGGCTTACATGCCTGGTAGAAATGGAAGCATTGCTGCTAATGGAGGCATGAAGAGCTCGCTATATTACTACGATGAGACTTGCCACCCTTATATTTGGATACAGGATACTAACTCTGATTCTTTAAGGATGGTGAAGCAACAGTATGTTAGTCTCGAAGACCTGAGAGACTGTTCGGAGATCAGAATTTTCAGAAATCATCAAAGAGGCTGCGTATCAGTTCGCAAGAAACCTCGGCCAGACTTTTGCTAAACTCCTCTTTATATATATGTTAGTTGTTGTTAATGGAATTGATGGCTGTTTCTTCTTCTTCTTTTTTTTTTTTTTTTTTGGTTCTTTTTGGGGTACTTTGACCATTGATCTTGGTTGTCTCTTTTTTATCATCTGAATTGGCAGCATTCAGTTGCTTTTGCCATCATGCAATATGTAGAGAAAGAGAATGATATTAATACAGTTGTTGGGGTTCAGTTTTTCTCAGCTTAGTAATTTGGAAATCATTTGTCTGCTATTTCTTGGCAGAATGGACATATTATAAGCTGCTGCAACGGGCTAACATTGAACATATTTTCACTGAAATTCAGATGTTGCACAAACATTTCTTGCTTATGTTCAGTTAAGGATGTGCCAAATCCGCTGGACCACTGAGGGTTTTGTACATAATCATAAGATATATTGCATTGCCCAAACCAACCAATTCAGGGTCTATGCTCATCTCATTTCGTTTCATACAACTGTAAATTTCAAATCATGAACTGGGTTTGTTTGGATGGCAAGAAAACATCATAAAAAGCCCGAAACAATGATGAAAAATTTAATAATGACCCTTTAAATGATTCATAACAAAGTATTGATGTCTAAGTTGGAATCATGATGGTCTTGAAATTGTAACCAAGTATTTTTCTTTCCTTCTCATAAAAATTAGCAAAATCTATTTGTCATATTGAAAACACAAAAATAACTCAAAAAGGAAATAGAATCTCAAATGTTTCATGTGTCGTTTTGAATCACAAATGCTGCGTTTTATCTATAGAAATTCTGTCCAACCCGGTTCCTTTAATATAATAACAGTTAAGAATATGTCAACGGAGAGACAAGAAAAAGAAACACAAGAAGCCAAAGCGCTGGTTGGTCTTGAACAATACAACCTCAACTACTGTAATCTGTAAACATCTCCCCTTCACAAATCACAACACACAACTCCAACAAATCTTCAAACTTTCCCTTTTCTCCAAAAGATGGGTATTTCGTGGAGTAACAGAAGAAGAAACAACCACCACCATCATCATCATCATTATTTACCTCCACCGCCACCGCCGCCCCCGCCTCCACTGCCACCTTACCAAGAACCCACTTTGTACCCCGCAATAAACCCACCTCCGCCACCTGGTCCACCAACTTATCATCTGCCCCACGCGCCTTATCCTGCACCCCCGCCACCTCCACCGCCACCTGTTAATTCTTACTACTACAATTCTCATGGATACAATTCATGCAATTATGCAAATCACATGATGGGAAGGTTCAGTTATCAGTTTCATTACCAGCCTGCTTATTACGCCAACCAGGCCCATGGCTGGCCCGCTGCCAGGCCTCCAGTGGGACCGCCGCCAACTTATGTTGATCATCAGAGCGCAAAGAAGGTGAGAAATGCTGTGAATGTTCATAAGGATACGTTGAAGCTCGAAGTTGATGAAGAAAACCCGGATCATGTGTTGGTTTCTTTCGTCTTTGACGCCTTGTTTGATGGCAGGTAAGTTTCTTTCTTGATTGATTGCTGATTTTTTTTTTCTTGGTTTCATGTCTGTTTTTTATGTGATTTGGTTTATTGGATATCTTTAAATGGAGTGTTCTGGATTGCATATTTTAGTTGAGTTTTGATTGTGAGATTATATGAGTTGAGCTTTGGCTTGGTTTGGCTGATGAGGATATGTAAAAAACAAGTGAAATTGTGATCTTAGATGTTAAAATTTTAATTGCTTTGGACTTGATAACAAAAGAAGAAAAAAAAACTCCAAATTGTTAAATTTTAATAGAATTATTGGTTGTTTTATGGAAAACGTAAACCACAGAGTAATCTAAGGAGTGGATGCTAGTAATTATTGGAATATAATTGGAAAGTAGCAGTAGCAGAGATAAAATTAACTAAGGGGTTCTAACATAACTGTTTTCATGAAAAAATAAATTTGCTTTCTGCACAATGCTGCAATGTAGCATATTATGGTGTGTGCAATTTGATTATAATTGACAATTTATACTTTCATTTCATTCTCTGGATGATGCATTGGTTCGCCAATGATAGAATATGTCAAATAGAGAAAATTGAAAGCAACTAGATCAGAATGGAAACCCAAGTTAGGTCTTCGAGTCAGATGATACACATAGTTTTGACGGTTGGGGTTGTATTATATTTGGTGACTGGTTGAAACTCTCATGGAGGTTAGGGAGGCAATATGAACTAGAATCGAGTTAAAGAGACTCCTCTTAACCTAGATATGATAAGCCATGTTTTCAGGCAACTGCATGGTTGTGGTTCGTTCTAATGTCAACCTAGAGGACTTTGCAGTTTGTTCATACTCATTTATGGGTAATATCTTAACCTAGATATGATAAGCCAGGTTTAAGAAAGGTTCAAATTCGATGCATTTGTGGCCTTTTGTTATTACTCACCAGTAGAATGACTTTTTCATTGCTTGCCTTTATTTAGTTGGCCACTCTCATGTGGCTCAGTGCTCAGGGTATGGGACCATACTGCTACATGCTTAGCTATGGTTATGTGGTCAAGCGTATGATATTTGGATGTCAAGATTTCACATATGCCTAAATGTATATATTGCCTTTTATGTTATGCTCTGTCTGACCAGGAGTTTAAGGGGATCATCTTTGTTCCCTGATATGGTAGTCTTTCTGCTAGTTCAGTTTTTAAGGGTTGGGTTGGCTGATTAAACTCGTAGCTGGAAAGAGAATTGATTTCTCAGATGGTGTTGCTTGTGAGAATGAGCTCAAGTTTGTGACCCATTTGCTTGCATCATCAGTGCTTGAGGGCACTCTCATGAACCTTTGCTTGAGCACACTTCATTTTTCCTCTGTTTGTTTATGCTAATCTCAGCTTACTGTAAAATTTGGAAAAAATTACATTTATTTAATCCCCATCTAGTTTAATCCAGGTCAAACAGTTTCTGAAACTAAAGTAGTCTGATCTTTTATCATAGTGTGACCTTATTCAGATAATTCTTTATGATGAAATTCCAGGATCCATGTAAGTTTGTCTATCCGATAAATGATGGCTACATCAAAGTTTTCAAAATCAAGATCAAAATGAGAGAGCTTATAGTACAACCATGAGAACATCCTCATGGTAGTTCTTTCCTTTAAGCTATTAGGTATTGGTTTTCAGTGAATGTCAATTACACATCATTGCAATGCTTCTGCATACATTAGAGATTAGTGTTGTCAATCGAATTTGTCACATACAAGCTTTTTTTATAGTAGATACTGAGAAATATGACTGGTTTTAGTGGCCAGTTGTGTTTTACTGCTATGTTTTTGTTCCTCTTGGCATTTGGACCAGTTTAATATGGTCAAGAAAGGATGATGACTTACCAGTTCACTATTTAAAATTAAGGAAGGTGGGGTTCGCGAAGTAAAAGAAAAGAATCCGCATTTAAACTTGAAATTTGTTGTAAATATTGATGTAGAATGACTTTGGGTAATATTATTAGGATGACTAGGTTTGTGGAAATGCATTGCATACAAATTATAATTTAACATAACAGTCAGAATTAAGGAATCTCAATGCTGACTATGCATATCAAAAGAAGTGGACTCATAATTCTTGTAATAAGTGCTACTTGTAGTTTGAGCAATGCTAAACTTGCCTCTCAAGCGATTATACATCCAAGGCCTCCTGCTCTCTAAATGAAAGACCAAAAATATCCAGAATATAAAGAAGTTTAATACAGAGGAGTTCCTATAGTTGGACACAGAAACTTGGATTGTCTTTAACAAAATTCAAATACCATAATGTGAAAAATTATTTGGACTTAGTTGGAACTTGATAGCAATCAATTTTATGGTTGCGTTGGTTACATTCTTTACAGTAGTCTTATAGGAAATGTTGCATTTCAATCTCATATATAATTACATATCAGCATTATATTTGTTTAGTTTAAGAAAAACCTTTATTTTTAAACAAACACTGCTTATATCATCGAATTGTTTTTATATGTGTTGTTTATATTTCTTTTCTTTTCCTATTTACAGCATCACTATTTTCTACTTCGCCAAGGAAGAGCCCAACTGTAGGTTTGTTGCACTATTTCCTGATGCCTATATGCCAGTAAAAATTACCTTTAAGAAAGGGTTGGGCCAGAAGTTTTGTCAGCCTTCAGGAACAGGCATTGACTTAGGTTTCTTTGAGTTGGATGATCTCGCAAAACCATCACCAGGAGAAGATGTATTTCCTCTTGTAATATCTGCCGAAACATATCTGCCATCATCTTCAACCGATGAACATCTTGGTGAGACTGTGTCGAATACATCTGCTCATATGCAGATCACTCAAGCTGTCCTGGAGAAGAATAATGATGAATTATTTCAGGTGAAGGTAATAAGGCAGATATTGTGGGTTGATAGAGTTCGCTATGAGCTACGTGAGTTATATGGAATAGGAAACTCAGCAGCAGAAGGCTTTGAGGACAGTGAACCTGGCAAGGAGTGTGTGATTTGCATGACTGAAACTAAGGATACTGCTGTACTACCTTGCCGACACATGGTGAGGGTCCACCTTGGTTATCTTAACTATATTGACTGTCAATTGCTCAAGAGCAATTATATAATGGGGAATTTTTACATATCTCCCTTGTGGTTTAACATAATTGCAGCTAGATGGTACATTTTCATTAATGTCTACTTACCTAAGTTATTTAGGTTTTAAAAAAAAATAATTGCATCAAAGGATAAAAAAAAAACATTGCATAATAGTTTTTCAAGTTCAGGGGAGGTAAGTGGACATTAATGAAAATGTACCATTTAGGTGAAATTATGTGAAACCTCAGGGGAGGTATGTAAAACCCTTATATAATATGCTGGTGCTTCTGCACTCGTAAAAAATAACTTGATAAAGTGTTAAATAGTAGTAATCAGGAGTACTATGCCAATGTCTTGAGCGCATTTGTTAGATGGTTTAGAACCAGACATGTGAGGTTGAATCTTCTGATTATCAGTCAGCCATTCATTGGATCTCATGTGCAATTGCCGCTAAACATCCAAGCTCTCATAATGTTTTGGTCAGTTAAAAATGCAATGAGATTCGATATTGCCCTGCAATTATTTCTGAGCTTGGTTCTTTCATTCCTGTTCTTTTTCAAAGTAGTTCTAGATCTAGCTATTAAAATACATAAGGTTAGAAAATCGTTTATGCTTGTATGTAAGTGTGTGTATGTGTGGGACACACCCTTCATGCATGCTTTCACATTCATAGGGGGAATTTAGCAAGAAGAAGATTACAATGGAAGTCGAAAACTCTAGAATAAGGAAACTTCAATGTCTGATGTTAATACTGAAATCCAAAGTACCGTAGTAATTTGTTGCAATAATAGCTCAAAATTTTTTAGAGGAACAATAATTTTCACTTTTTGGCTCTTGCTTAATATCTGAGCTCCTTTGGAAATACTTGTCTTTGCTTATGACAATTAGAGGTCAAAATAATGTCTTCTGTCTTTTGCATCTTAAACAAAAGTTTTTCTAACTCAAGCTGTGTATGTTCTATCTTTTCAGTGTATGTGCAGTGAGTGTGCAAAAGCATTGAGGCTTCAATCAAATAAGTGCCCCATATGCCGTCAACCCATTGAGGAACTTATAGAGATCAAGATAAATAATGGTGATCAGTGACAGATTCTTTTCTTGACTATTAAATTCTTTACCTCTGTCATGTCTCTGCAGTCTCTCATGTGTCTTAATTGTTTTGTATATTTCAATCACATAAATTAGCTTTTTAATCATCATGCGACTTCCTACAAAGATACTCATTTCAGATCTAATGTAGCAGGGATGAAATATAACGGTGAATATGGAAGTGTGAACCTTAGGTTAATCTTTGCTATTCACTCTTAATATGAACCTTTAGCCATCTTCTGTATTTTTGGCCGCATGCAATTGTCCATTTCTTTTAAGGAAAGTAAGGTTTTAAACCCGATTTCAACTATGTAAAGCTTGTATCAGTTGAAGCAACCTCCTTTTTGTTAAAAATTTACTCCAGTGAGGTGGAGGAATAATCTTTTCCATCCTTTTACCAAATGATGTTTGAAGCTTTCAAAAGATATATGATATCAATTCAAATTGTTGGTATCTTTACCTTTTTCTTTATCTCCTAGTTCTTTTGGGTAAGTTCTTCACCCTGATTCTCCTTTGGCTGAATTTTCTATTTGTCATTCCTACATACATGTTGATTACCTGTTGAGCATCCACATTCATAAAAGCAAAATGTAGAGTAGTAAGCCTACTAGACTGGATGAACATTCTAGGTCTATAGAAGTACTTTTACCCTTTGGGCTAGCAGCCAAAGAGAGAATATTTGCCATAGAAGTTAACATTAAGGGGACAAACTTAGAATCTTCAAAGCTTGGATTGGATGGACCTTTGAACAGATAATCAAGAAGATGTTACCTTTGAACAGATAAGGGGTAAAAAAAGTTGGCCAGTAATACTATATCATATGTTGCTTATTGAATATCTTTCCATAGATGGCCCTCTATGATACGCCTCTTATCGCTTTGCCCGAAGGACTGTAAGAGTTGTTTCTCTCAAATTGCTTAAGAGTTAATGTATATCCTACATAATCTTAAGATAATTGGGTACCATTGAATTTGTTGCACCTTTATTCTATAATGATCCTGTGTTTGAGGAGCACATCTCTCGTTGATGTTGATGGATTATTCTAGGCTACAGATTTTTTTACTTAGAAGGGATGATGTCTTCTCAACCCACATGCTTTCGTTCACTATTTTTAGGCATATACTTATGTTAATTGATTGTGAAATCCACGAGGATTGTTTGGGCAGTTTTCTGAAATTTCAGTAATTATTGTCATGTGAATTGAACCATAACCATCAGACAATGTCATAGAGCTTGGCCTGCACATGAAATGAGCACAGTTGCCACAATTACTTGTGCTATGGCTTCTAGAAATTGAAAGTGTCAACAGACCTTTGCTTCAATTCTTTCAATTATGGAGCATTACATTTTTATTTCTTGCGATATATTCATCCTCTGTTTGCCGTAGCCTCTTGGGATAGTATCAAACAATTTTGAGTGGTGCTTATTATTAATTGGGGAGAATCATTTCCATATGACAGGTTAACCAAGCAATTTTTTTTTAACCACGAAAAAAGTGCTTTTGTGCTTCAAAGAAGCACTTCTGCTTCTTCGAAATTTATCATACACACCAAGCAACTCCCCTGTAAAAATTGGACAAGACAATGAAACATGTTGCCCTAGTTGGGCTGAGTCTCTGGCCGGCATTTTTGCTTGGGAGCCTGTGGACGATATTCTTAGAGGAGTTGCAAAGATTTTGTCCATGGAAACATCTAAATGCATAAAAGAAAATGGTTGGGTTCCTTTGTGAGTAATGGAGAAAGAAAACAAAAAACTAAAGCGAAACAAGACTTTCCTGAGCAGTCAAAGCTTGTGACCATCTATAGCTCCATTATTCTTTACCATAACACACTAAAAATCAAGCTGCGAGGATGAAAGGCTATCTGTATAGACGATGATACAAAGGCCCCTCAGAATGATCAAGCTGTATTTGCTTGCCTCATCAATTACTATCCATAAACCATGTGC
>JAXCLQ010000007.1:6303169-6318985 GCA_035584115.1 Cedrela odorata
AAAATTAATTAATATTTTTAAAAAATATTACCATAAATATTATAAAAATATATTAAAATATATATTAAATGAGTCACAATATTATAACATATCTATCAGTTTAATAATTATATTAGGTTATAGTTTGTATTTATTAAAATTGATATCTTTTAGCACGATACAATAAAGTAATTTGTCATCTCTAATTATATTTAAGAGTAACTTAACACCAAAAAAAACATCTTAATTATTTAAGTAAAAATTAGGGACCTATTTGATATAAATAAATAAAGTATATCATTATTTGAAAATTGATAAAAACTTAAGGAAGCAAAAAGAGTAAAACTAACTCACTGAACAAGAACATAATCATGAGATAAGACCACTTTTTGGGGAGTTCTGTTGCTTTATGGACTCTATTATTTACCTGGAGAAGTAAAAGCAATAGAGAAGAACTTGTAGTTATCTCTTTCTAACATGAATTGTTAGTATCTCGAAGTCTAAAGTCAAATTCTTCCATTCTACTCCATCCCCTGTTTCTCAATTACAAATTCTTTTGCTTTCCATAAAGAAAAGTGATTTCCAACCCACAAACAACCTGATTTAAAGACAAATCCAAAATTATCTTCATCCTCCTCAAGTCTGGTTTTCAATCACAACACATGCAATCAAATCTAAATTGGGATGGTCCAAATACAAATATAGATAGTTGGTGCGTAAATATTAGTTGTCAAATAAAAATAAACGTGTAAAAATTATTACACATTTGAAGTGATTTTTATTTTATTGGGTTCGAGATTTATGAATAAAAATAGCTCAATCATTATATTTTTAAATTAAAATTATTTTTACAAAATAAATACATACATCTATATATACTTATGATATGTTTGTTTGTATAAATAGTATTTTGAGATATTAAAGCTAAGAAAAAAAAATGGAGAATGTTAGGTAGGCTGTATAGAGGGCCAAGGTGGTGGAAGGAAGAGTAAGTAGTAATGGCACAATGAAAAACATAGTGGTAGTGGAGGATAGGCTTTTAATATCATTGAAATTCAGTGGTGGGTTCACTCACAACTAGCACATGTTTTTGTTTGATAGCTTCTAATTTATGATTTTATTTGTTGATTAGCACCAATTATTAGTATTACTGTCCAAGATATAACTTTAATATTATCATATATCATATAGTATAATCTCTCTCTCTCTCTCTCTCTCTCTCTCTATATATATATATATATAATATTTAAGAGATAAACTTCTCCTGTCCAATGTGATTGCTTGGATAACATTAACAAACCACACAACCCCACTTGTACTATAACATTATTCTTGCCCCACTTGTAGTATCACATTATTCTTACTTGTTTGGCCTTATTTTTTAAGAGAAAAACTAATATATATATATATATATATACACCATACTTTAATTTTAAATTGTGTTTAAAGAATAATAAGATGTTATTATTGCACCCTATTGTGACACACAAGTAGATAGCTTCATATTAGGATTGGAATTGTATGCCCAAATCACCAATCAAAGTGAAGAATTATGTTGTGTTGCATAACAAATATGTAAGTATTTTGAATTTTCTTAGGTAAGATCAAAGCTTAATGGCAAATACAACATTGGTATTCTAGTATATACATAACTCACTAATATAAGGGAGATATTATATATCTTAATTAATGCCGAATGTTTCAATTAAATTGAAATGGGTATTGTAGTAGTACTCAGAAATACTGAATATAAATGTAGTACAATTATGGTGCTGAAAATAAATTAGAAATTATTTGACAACAATATCTTGTGAAGATACTGAGACCTAATACCGATAGGGCCTTGGAATTGGTGCACAGAAGCAGCAGCAGGCAGCAGGCAACAGCCGCAGCCTCAAATACTGACTCTGCAGCCCACTGGCTCTTGGTTCATTTCAAGTTCGTTCTAATTTAAGCTGGGCAGCATAAAGAATACAAATAAACAAGTAGTGAGGGTAGTACTTACATTAATTAATTAATCAATAAACAAATAGTTTAGAATTATGGAAAGTCAAAGCGAGGAATTTTACCTTTAAAGCACAAAGACCAATGGATTTTTAGCAGTAAATCACATGGGGCCCATATTTGCTGGCCACTATTGGCTAATACCGGTGCACACTGCACCCCACGGCTCACACTCTTGGTTTTGGGGTTCGGTAGTAGTAATTGGCAAATGGGTTTGGTTTGGTTTGGTTTGGTCATTAGTGCCCTAACCTAATTCCTATGTATTAATTAGAACAATTACTAGTTTTGTTCCTGCTTTTTGCTGCAAATGCATGTGTGTTTACTATTTCCATTTCGAAAATCCTCATCTCTGACTATTACTACTACTCTACTGCTACAAGCTAGGATGATTCTTGACATTCTGTGGTGTTTATTACTGAATTGGTTTATTTATTTGAATTTCAATGATTATGAGGGTTCCAATACTTTAATTGGCTTGTTCTTGGACTAATTGGGCAATGGGTTGTGCGCTTTTTTTTTTTTAAGTAAAGAGTTAATGAAACTTTTGACATTTTCCCTGAATTCAGCCTATGCATTAGACAATTAGTTCATTACTAAATTCAAAATTTGAATCAAATTCGTAGCCTAGGCATAAAGCTGATAGACTTACAGTTCCTCGCAGAATACTAAATCCAAAACACATTCAACTTGCATAAAGAAGTTAATGAACGGAATTGAAATGGAGGTATGTAGTACATATAACTACAAGCATAAATACAAAGATACAGCAATCACATTAGCTAGCATGATCCTTTTTCGCTGCTTTGATGATTAAAGTGGAAGCTGAGTACTTGTACTGATATATAGCAAGCATTCATTCCCATATGAAAATGTTTTATGTAAATTTACAGCTACGAATCTCTCTGTCAACACAGAGTGGCCGCACTGCAATTTTGATACTTGTTAAACATAATCGTGAATATCTTCATCATATATAGTAGTAGTAGGGTTTCAGTGACGTGTACTACTATGGTCATAGCCCCTACAATACCTTTCCTTTCCAACAATACCATCAACATATCCAATCACATTCTTCAGTTATATCATTCTGTGCAGGGTTATTTCTGGGATTACAATAAGGTTCCATTTCTCTCTTTTGTTTAGGTTAAGCCGAGCCGAGCGGAGTGAAGCCGAGAGACGGAGAGTAAGTAAGAAGTAAAACAGTGAAACGAAAAACAAAGATGACGGAAGCTGCTAATTAACGGGGGTGAAGGGAAGGGAAGGGATGGGAAAGATTGTCAGTTAGCCTGCCCCTCACCTCACCTAACCCCACCCTGCTGAAGAGGCGGAATCTTTTTTTTGGCTGTACGGCCAAGGTTTAACTTCGGGACCCACTTCGTAAACAGCAAAACCACCGTCACCACCACCACCACCACCACAACGCTTCATTATTACAAACACTCGCGCTTGTACTGTAATATATACCATACAGCGTTTCTTTTGGTTTGGTTTGAACAGAATATTGTGATATTTAGGTCAAACTCTTTATTTGGACTTTTCTGTGTCTGCATGTGCGTTTTTATTTTTGTTTTCTTATTTAATTTTAAACGTTACAGAAAGAGGATGAATTAGTACAAAATTCATGCTGTCTTCTTCATCATGTGTTGTTTCTGAGCTGGGTTTCATTCATAAACTTGATACTCGTGCCAATTTTGATGTGGGTGTTGGATTATATTCTCCGACTCGCATCGCATCCATTGTCTTATTAAAACGTGTCCATGAAAAAGAATTAGCTTAGCATAGCATTAGGTATTGTTATGTGTTTGTTGGTACCAAAATTTCAAAGCAATGAGTGGGGGTGGGGGGCTAAGTGGTCTATGGTTTTGTGTTTTGTGTATGTCTTATTGAAATCATTTTAATCATGCACGGTGCTTAAACAGATGGTCAATTTTTGCTGCGATTGCTTAGTGATTTTCTTTTGAATATTTGGAGATCATTATGCTTTCTTTATTTTGAATCAACTCATTCCATCAACACAATTTGGAACGATCTTCCATGTGGGCATGAAAAGTTGATACAAAACACTGCCCCATACACATTTTTGTAACATTTATGGTGGTTCAAACGATTTCAATTATGATAATGAGAATAAAACTAAAAGGAGTAATGTAAGGGTCAAGTTGATGATTGATATTAGTTGACGAGGTAGTTGTATGCCGCCATTATTGAAAAAGGAATTGCAGCCAATTGTGGTATATGCATCGGATGTACGTACATAGGAGAATATTAAGTAGGATAATCAAATTATGTTATTATATTAACACGGTGAAATTATTTAATTAATAAAAAAAAAATTTATAAATAAATTGGTGAGAAAAATAAATAAATTTTTATTTTTTTTATTACTATCAACCTATTAATTTTTCTCTTATAATTAGTTAAATAATTTTATCACGTTAATATAATAAGGTGATAGAACTAACCTAACGATATGAGACTGACCTAGTTAATAGTGTGGTATCTAGAGTACAGTTCATTTAGGATAACATTTCTTATTGATCTCAGCTCAGTTAGTGTTTTCAGTGGGCTTGTAAGCAGCCCGATTACAGTTAGCGGTTCGGTCCGATAATGTACTGAATGATTGCTACCATAAGTCCTCGCACTTGGGGTATAAGAAGAAACATAAAGAAAGTATGACTATCTTAAGATATATTGTGGTTATAATTCAACTCAATAATACTAGTAGCTTGTTGATAAAATAAGCTAACTGGTCCCATCATATAAATGTAAATCAAATGCTTCACTGGTTTTAGAACAAGTAAGATTCAAACACAAGAAGTTTTGTCAATTGAATCAATCAGTATCCACAACAAAAACAATCTTATTACCACGTTGCAGGTTTGGAACATATAACGAAAGGCAAAATCTCAACCAAAATGACTCATTTGCTGATGATCATATAAAGAAATTAATCATATATAAATATGATCATCACGATGCATGTTTAGTGAACTCTCTCTCTCTATATTGTAAACAAGTTCTTTCAAGCTAAGACACGATTATGTTTCGATGTCTGATCATTATATGCATATGATTATAAGCGCAAACGACCAAATTAAGTATGATTACGGCAGAATTTAATTAATCATATCTCGATCGTTAGCATAAACAACATTCGGATAGAAGCTTTGTTGAACTTCAAGTGCTAGTTCCTCCAAGCTTATCTGACATTCCAACCCTATCTGAAACAATGAATTCAAATCATAAAATTAACAACAGAAGTATTCCTTCATATATGTATACATTTACAAACTCATCACCATCCAGAAATAATAAGATCATTATGTTAAAGCAATAAAACTAATCCTTGAAAGAATCAATGGCAAATATAAAAGAGAGAACGACTGTCAAATTCCAACATTGAAAAGTTCTTGCATTCAATCAGCTAAAACTTCTTTTCTACCAGTATATATCTGCTATCAGTTTAAACATGTTAAGTAATGGCATTGTTTGCTTCAATATTGTACATTAAAACATAAAACTGAGTTAAAAATTGTGTTAATTATGCTGTTTTAGCTTCATTAATGCTTAATGTTTTGCATGCATGACTACCTGAGCTGTCTACGTATAGCCTGGATGAGATTCATCCAGCCAATGAAAATACTTAATGATCAAGAAGGTACTTCTCAAGATTATGTTCTCAATGAAAATGAAAAAGCACACGAATACTGACTACCATCTCTCTTGATCAATTAATGGTTTAAATTTATATTTTAATTTAGGGTTTAAAACCATTTTTGCAGTTGCATTTGAATCCCAATCTTATTTTGCTTAATCGCTGCAACTGCTATTTTCATGTTGGGATTTGGAAATGATGATTCCAAATTCGGATATCAGTGATTGTGTAGCTTAGCAGTACGACAACTAGTCCACAATTATGATATATATAATTTCTGTAAAAAAATTTTCTGATGAACAGTTTTACGATATATACCTTGATGACAAAGGCGTATAGAACGGTGTCCTCCATGCTACTGATGTTCAGATGAAGAACCTCAAATGAAAGTTTCTCCAACACTCTGATTATTTTCACAATTTGACCTGGTATTCGCTTTGATATTACTTTCAGCAACACGTTCGATCCCGAGATCTTTGCTTCTACATCTGCAACCGAAGAGTTGCAGCATGCTCCTAGTTCCTGGAAATTTTCAACCCCAAGTGAAGTATCAGCTGGTTGAGGAGATAATTGGTGGAGTACTACTGGCCTTGGGCTAGGACCGGGGCTAGGGCTTAAACTCTTCCTTTGTTTCTTTGACTCCAAAGCTTGTAGAACTTGATGCAACTCCTTGATAAATTCTATCACACCCCCTATAATCGAAGCTTGATCTCCCTAAACCACAAAGAATTAATAAAGCAAAAGTAGTATGTTCACAAACTGATTATGTCAGTGAGAGACAGAGATCATAATAAAAGAGAGAAGAAATAGAATTACCCTTTTAATATAGAAGCACGGGGTTAAAGATCGCAAAACCTTGAGGTGCTCATTCATCTTTCTTCTTCTATTTCTCTCCACTGTTATGTGGGACATGTTTTTGTTCACAGAAGCAAACCCTAACTAGCAAGCTAAGTACTTGTTTGTTTCTCTAAAAGTGAAGTCAATATGTTCCTGTATATATAGGACATGATCATGTGGAGAAGTAGCAACCAAACTTGTTCGTGGTTAATTCATATTAAATGCTATATGTTGTAGTCCCGTGAGGTTTTTGGTTACTCTCAGTCACTCTCTCTCTTTGTATATATTACGTCTCACGTTTATTATCTTGCGTCAATTACGTACCCCGCGTGAGTTAGAAGCAAAGGACGGATTGCTCTTTAAACTTTTCTATATATTTTCCATGAATATATTGATGAATATATTGTTGATGTAGCAAAATTTTTTGGAAAACTTATGTATAAGAATTAATCTTATTCGTTTGTTCGATTGTTGTTTCACCTATAATTACAGAAAACTTTCAAGTGTAAAAGTCAATGGTTCGACAAAAATAACAGTTTTATTTTTTTTTGTGTTTAAGAGAGAAAAAAAACAATGGTATCAATAACTTATGCAAGGTTATATTATATGTTTACACTTGATTACCTTTTATAGACTGCTATTTTCTTTTGTTATTAGATTTTTCAAATTTTTTAAAATTTTAAAAAATCTAAAAATCGTAAGCATAGGTTTATTAACATTTCGGAGATTACGAAAACTTAACTTTATAAGTTCTGATATTCTTGAAATCATGAGATTTTACAAAATATGCTACAAATCCTTATTGAACTTTATGGCAATACATAATCGTTGAGAGGGTTCGAAAATCTCACACTTTACCTTAGACCTTCATTTTTTTAATAAAAATGACTTCAGATTCTAGTGGTCTACCTAATATCTTTGCTATACTGTATTTGAGATCTTTGTTGGTGAAAGAGGTCTCGAAATTCTATGTTTAAACCTGAGACTTTTTATTAAAATTAGTAAGTCTTAGAGCTCATTACGCTTGAGATCTTTATCACGTCATGGTTAATATCTCGTTAAATCGAATTGACTTTAAATTCCATTCATCTTTGGTTGGACTTTGATTAAGGCCCTTTCCCAAACACACGTGTGTGTGTGTGTGTGTGTGTGTGTGTGTGTGTGTGTGTGTGTGTGTGTGTGTGTGTGTGTGTGTGTGTGTGTGTGAAAGTTTTAGTGATATGGCATACAACATCAACATATTAGAGTGACAAACATTCAACAACAAATTATTACACGTAAGACTCTACACACAAATTTGAGAAATACAATCACATATTTAGGTAATTTTAGAAAATAAACAAAAGCATAAGAATGACATTTCTGTATGAATGTAACAATGAAACTTTCACGATCAATGTACCATGGGAATGACCACTAAAATATGTTATGAGTACTACTTTGATTTTGTATTTTAGTATGCGATCAAGCAACTCAGATGTACTTATACATGATACACATGTATATAGTAGCTTGCAAGATTTATTCATCGATGCTCACAAAATAAACAAGTATATAAGACTTACATATAAGTGATTTCGGGAAGGTTCAATAATCACTGGCATGGACGGCTGTCAAAATAAACTAAGCATAAGTTGATAATCAAGCATGATGTTGTGTGTGCACTTCAATGCATAGTGCATTGCTTCTTCTTGAGCCACCGAGAGGGCAGTGTGGACTGTGGGTGCTGCTGTAAATAATATAGATTCTAGGCAAACAAAGGATTTTAATGCTGTGTGGAGGCCCTTCTATAAGTTGCGACAAGAGGTTTACTATGCAAAAGGACGGCGAGTTTTCTGCAACGGGCACCGTATAGCTGTGATGTTTGGTCAATTTTTAAGACGTTGTGTTGCATTTGTGCCTTTAATGTAACATATATACGTGTCTTTATTCTCGATGTAGAGGAGGGTGTTGTGGCCTCTAAACCCAACGCAGAATCCATGTGATAATTGAAGTAATAACAAGCTTGATTCTAGTTCCTCTTGTCTTGTATGTCGCTAACCTTTTGAAGGATTTATATCAACATTAATTATGTTTGCCTAGTGTCTCTTCTTGGTGGCTAACGAGCTTGAACTCCTCCAATAAAACGGGGTTGTGCCAAGAATTCAGATATTGTTAAGTCTTTTCAACTGTCGTGAATCAACATTAGGTAGCCTGAGATAGTGACATTCCCATTTT
Source organism: Cedrela odorata (assembly GCA_035584115.1). Lineage (NCBI taxonomy): Eukaryota > Viridiplantae > Streptophyta > Magnoliopsida > Sapindales > Meliaceae > Cedrela > Cedrela odorata. Next base: position 6,311,862 of record JAXCLQ010000007.1, read on the forward strand.
AGTCGTGAGCTCTAGTAATCTCTACTAATTATAAACACGCAAATTTATCTTCGTAAGCCAATTAATAAAATTTCTTTCTTGAAGTTCATTAGCTCGAGTTACAGATTGTGACAAGCTTCAATGGGCTTGGCGCTGTCTAATAACAAGAACAGTTAATCTTTATTACTCAGATTATGCTCTAATATTACTTGGAATCTCTAATTGTATAAAGGCTTATAACTTTATAAAACAATAGAAAAAGAACAGTGAATGTTAAGCTTCATTTAAGTTTTTCACCCTCCGATTTTGAATGAATTTTATCGTAAAAACTGTGGCAAGAGTTTGTATTTACATCACATTCTAGGCATTCATTCACAGCACACAATTCTTTCGAATGTTGAGCCATCTTTATATGTAAAAACGGACATAGTTCTCTGCCAGTGAGATTTACCCTGGTTGTTGGTTTCAGACTAGAAGCTAAGTTCTGCAGTACTAAGCCTATCACCTTCCCTCAAAGAAAATTACTACGTTAAAAAATATATCATGTTGAAAAAACAAATTCAAAATATAAGAAAGCTGGTGAGAAGATGAAGAATTGATATCTCTTTTGAAGCAATCACAAATTGCATTACTCTTTGAAAAGAAATGTGATTTGCTGGGCTGAGTGAGCTCATGACTTCAGGTACCGCCTGCAGGAGTAGGACAGGTGTATTAGATGAAGCAATCACACATTGCATTAGTCGTGTTTGTCTCAAGACAAAAAAACTTGTGTATACGTCCATAAATTATCAATTCTCTTCCAAGGTAAAAATAGATGGGATCTATTGTGATATAAAAGTATATATTTAGTATTCTAATTTATTTGGATAAGTACTTTCTTATTAGGAGATAGAGATTTCTGAAACCATAAATCTTTGACCTTCATGTGGGAACTAATTAAAGCTGAGAGGATACCTTGAAGAGATTTCTCAAGCTCCAAGAGCTGAGAGATGAAACCAGAATTTGGAGCAGCCTGAGGGCGTCTTATTTTAACATACTCCATAGCTTGAGATAGGCGCATACCATGCTTTTTCATAAGATAAGCAACAACAATTGTCACACTGAAAGGAAGAACAAGTCAATTAATATACATTCAATCTGGTTTACAGAATAATAGTCCACATTCCAGTTTAGATGGATATGTTATTACAAGGAAATTAAAATATAATTCATTAGAAATAACCAAGATAGGACATGACATGACACCTTCTGGATCTTCCCACAAAGCAATGAACCAACACACTACCGCCCTGTCTTTTAGCTTCATCAATAAAATTGACACACTCATCAAAGTACTGTGATAAATTTGTATCTTCTTTGTCCGCAACTATCTCACAAAGAACGACACAATGTTAGTTTGGATGCTAGTTAAACATGCCAAATATAGCTGAACATAAAGATGGACATCAGTTTGGCTTAAAATGAAGCAACACATCAAATTCAAGTGTCATGATAACCAAGTTTCAAGGCACAGAGACTTTATGAGATGGGGAAGAGAATAATAATACTGCAATGCATGGGAAACCAATGACAAGGAGAACTTGTAAATGGAACAGCTATCCACAAATGTGGTTGGCATGTAGTATTGGAGTGCATGAATAAACAAAATAAAAGCTTATCATAGGGAAAAATTATCTTCTGTTAAGCAATAAAACATAATACACAATAGTTTTCCATAATCACTTGGGCTAATACAAAACAATCTCATCCATGCAAAAACAAACTGTGAAGCACAAAAGCCAACAAACTTTTATTTTCAATGACAAAGTCAGACACCACCATCTTGCAACTTAATAATGACAAATTCAAAAACTTCCACGAAATTTTTATACTAAAAGAAAAAAAGGTATAACACTGGATCAAAGAAAAAATTAATAATACCGCCAACAACTTTATATACAAAGTCATTTGGATGTGCAGGAGCTAGCGAATTAGCTACAGTTAATATGTGTGTGATATTCCTGCTTTTCAGCGCATCCTTGTTACTAGCCGCTCCAATAGATCCCAGAAAGAGATCCTACAAAATTAAAAAGAACAGCAGCGAACAACCTCAGTTAAGAAACTTAGGCAACAATCAATCAATTACAAGGCTGAAAGATAAAATCAATAATTAATTACCTGTTCAATTTCGCAAGGAACCCTGTCCTCTCTCAAACATGATGATACTTTAACAACTCGCAAAAGTGCTGCTATTTGGTTTCGATAGGAACCATCAATCTTATCCATAATAAGTAATGGGAAAATGTTCAACACCTTTTTCCCTTTCCTGCCAGAAAAGGTAGAAACTTTAGTAAATTGAATTTCTATACACTCGGCCAGGCTCAGAACTCAGTGGAACGCTAAGTAGCATGGACAACCACAAGATTGAATTCATAGATGGTAAATATTCAAAATAAAATGTTATCCCCATTTATAGTTTCTAAAATCTTCATAAAGACATTTAGCATAATTGTTTATATAAATAGAAAATGGTATTAATATGAACCACAAAAAAGAAAATATCCATTTGATCAATGATAAAACAGGCAAGAAAACAAAAATTTAAAGATTTTTTTATCTGTCATCACAATTGAGATTTACATTCTTTGTCACTGAAATAATAATCCTCCACAAAATTTACATGCAATTACTCGTTTCTTTTCTTTTCTCATTTGGTTCTACACTGTACAATTCACAAAGAGCAACTGCATAATTCTCATTGTATACATGCTTAAAACTATACTAAACTTCAAAAATCCAAGGAAACAACCACATGAAGAATAAGTAACTTACAATAGCCTGGGTTGACATCTTAACAGAATAGTAAAAAAACAATCAAACAAACGAAATCATACTTTCTTCTTTCTGGCATGCCTTAAAACTCCAAATTCAACTATTCACATTATGTTTTTACAGTCATCATCATCAAAGAAAAAAATTAAAACACTCATGGGTATTCTAAATATATGAAAAGGGTTCATCTGCAATCTATCAATATCAGCATAAAAAACCCTAAAATAATCAAATCAAATTCACATCAAATTTGCTAAAAAAGTAATAATAAAAATAAAAAAATCATATAGTATTTTCAGAAATTCCAAAAAGAAATCATTTAAACATTGAATAAGGCCTTGCAGAAATCAGGTTCAACGTATTATAAGTAAAAATAAATAAAAATTAAACTAACCCGCGAAGCTCTCGTTTCCGGATTCTGAGAACGAGTGGAAAGAAAAAGAAAAAGGAAAAAAGCAGGATTGCAACTGATCGTTACAATTGCCATACGAGTTAGTTGTGTGAGTCGGTGAATAGTGATTGGTCCCTCTAGAGAGCCCATACACTCGGGCCATATGATCCACGCTAAAACATAATGCGTGAGTTGGTAAATTATCATTGGTCCGTTGAGTAAGCTCTTTGGGCTGGGCCATACCGGAGCGTCTTAGTCATATGGGCCATCAATTCAAAACATACTCTGCATTTCTTTACATATTTAAGATATTCCTACCTAACAAATCGATTAGGATTAGTCATCAAGTGTAAGAGTCTAGTCAGCAATAACAAAACAAATCCGAAAACTTATCCACTTCTCGGGTGGTCTCGGCCATATGAACAACAGCGACGATACCCCGCATATCCTATGAATCATTTATTCCCTTCCTTGACTTAGAAGTATCAATCTTCTTCTTCTTCTTCTCTCTAACTTAACTTTCATGGCTTCTTCTTGTCAGTTCCTTCTTCCCTTTACTTGCTTTGCTTACCTTGTAAATATACTTCAAGTTCAGAGTTTTCACTTGCAGCCAAATGCTATTGTCTTCCCTGTCATAAAAGATGCTTCAACCTTGCAATACATGACCAGGATTTATCATGGTGCTTTACAGATTCCCACCGACCTTGTTCTTGATCTCGGCGGTCCGTTGATCTGGGTCGATTGCGGTTCTAGCAAAGTGTCACCATCTCGCCGACTGATTTCTAATCAGTCAATCCAGTGCTCAAGAACTGGGACAACCCAGGATCGCAGGAGTAAGACGTGCGATGTTTTCCCGGAAAATGGCATCGTAGGATTGGCCACAAGAGGGGAGTTGGTGGAAGACATCATAGCCGTTGGATCGACTGACGGATCGAAAGTAGACCCATTAAGTACCACCGTTGACCAGTTTCTCTTCTCCTGTTCTCCGACTTCTCTTCTGCAGGGCCTGGCAAACGGTGCCAGAGGAATGTTAGGCCTCGGAAGGGCTCCAATCTCATTACCATCACAGCTCGCCACCGCAATTAGCCACAACAGAAAGTTTTTTATGTGCTTGTCTTCAACCAACGGCGTCGTATTGTCCCACGACGGACCTGTAGACTCCATTTTTGGCGCAGAAACACTAAGGTTGTCTCTTATGTACACACCCTTTACTGGTACGTCCCCCGATTACAACATTAATGTCAAATCCATCAAAATTAATGGCAACCCATTATCGCTTACTGTCAAAGGATTAACAAAATTGAGCACAATTGTTCCTTACACAACAATGGAGAGTTCAATTTATGCAACATTCAGTAAAGCTTTCATGAAGGCTGCTGCTTCTAGGAACATGAGCAGGGTGGCACCCGTGGCTCCATTTGGGCTCTGCTTTAGCTCAAAAGGGATGGATGGGCGGGCGGCGCCAGTGATTGATTTGGTGTTGCAGAGTAAGATGGTGAAATGGAGAATTTATGGGTCGAATTCTTTGGTTAGGGTGAACCAGGAAGTTATGTGCTTGGCTTTCTTGGACGGTGGCTCGGACTTAACCAGCTCTATTGTTATAGGAGGATTCCAATTGGAGGATAATCTTTTGGATTTTGATTTAGGTACTTCTATGCTGGGATTTGCTTCTTTTAGGCAAACCAGTTGTTCCAATTTTGTACCTGATTCTGTGCTTAAAGAATCTTTGTGATTTATATATATATATATATATATATAAATAATACAAAAGGATTCGTGTCTTAATTGAATTAGGATGATTACAAAAGATGAACTGTAGGTATTGATGCCAAGTGAATGACTAATTAAATAATATTAAGCAATTGAGCAATTATCAAAGACTCAAATCTTTTATCTAGAATGACAATCTACTTGTCGACAACACTTAATAATAGAGATTTTTAATGCGTTTACGAAATCCTTTAGGTCTGAATCCGTTATCCAAAATAGTGTAATACTATCGATCAAAGTCAGGTTTCCGCACCACTTCTACGAATAAGTACAGCTAACATGTCCTGAGTTGCCATCCTTGACATCTTTTGGCCGTTTGTTTTGAAATTCAACGTAATCCAGATGCCCTGAAATCCTATAAATAGGACATAGCCCTGCGTTACTGAAAGCAAGCACCACCAAAATGGCTCTCTCAAACAGTTTTCTTCTCTTGTGCTCTCTTCTTATCTTCGTTTCCCCCGCCATAGCCCAAACATCCTTCCGCCCCGAAGCCCTTGTTCTTCCTGTATCAAAAGACGCTGCTACTCTTCAATACGTTTCCCAAATCCAGCAGAGAACCCCTCTTGTGCCTGTAAAATTGACTGTTCACCTTGGTGGCAACATTCTCTGGGTTGATTGCGAGCAAGGCTATGTGTCTTCTACCAACAAAACAGCCCGTTGTGGCTCAGCTCAGTGCTCTCTTGCTAACGCCAAAGCTTGCGGAGGCAACATATGCGGTCTCGGTCCAGAGAACCCTGTGACAAACACTGGAACTCATGGTGACCTGCGCATAGATGTTGTGTCAATCCAATCTACCGATGGGCGTAATCCCGGTAGAACGGTTTCAGTGCCTAATTTTATCTTCCTTTGCGGTGCAACATTTCTCTTAGAAGGGCTTGCTGACGGTGTTACTGGTATTGCTGGCCTTGGAAGGAGTAAAGTTGCACTTCCTTCTCAGTTTGCTGCTGCTTTCAGCTTTGACAGGAAATTCGCCGTTTGCTTGAGCCCTTCATCGAGTTCTAATGGTGTTATCATTTTCGGTGATGGACCTTATGTTCTTTCTCCAAATATTGATGTGTCCAAGTCTCTTACCTTTACCCCACTTTTCATCAACCCAGTAAACACTGCCTCAGGTTTCTTAGGCGACCCGTCTGTTGAATACTTTATTAGAATCAGCTCCATTAAAGTTAGCGGAAAAGCTATCCCATTAAACGCTACATTGCTATCCATTGACAATGAAGGCTTTGGTGGAACAAAGATCAGCACTGTTGATCCTTACACAGTCATGGAAACTTCAATCTACAATGCTTTTGTTCAAGCCTTTGTAAATGCCATGCCGACAGTCACCAGAGTGGCTTCGGTTGCGCCATTTGGGGCATGTTTTAACTCGAGAGACATTGTTAGTTCCCGTCTTGGGCCATCTGTGCCTCCAATTGATCTCGTTTTTCAGAATAATAACGTGTTCTGGACCATCATTGGAGCAAATTCAATAGTTCGGGTGGGCAATGACGTCTCATGTCTAGGGTTTGTTGACGGAGGGGTGAGACCTAGGACTTCCATTGTTATTGGAGGACATCAACTGGAAAACAATCTTCTGCAATTCGATTTAGCAACTTCAAGACTTGGGTTCAGTAATTCGTTACTGTTCCAGCGTACAATTTGCTCCAACTTCAACTTTACATCCAATTAATGCGTATGAGATTGAGACATCCGTATTAATGAATAAATGGCCACTGACAGCATGGACCCATAATTAGTTGTGATGATTTGATCAATGTCTTGTAAAACTATACGTGGCATTATGTTATGTTGTAAAAGTTCATGTATTATAATTAATTTATAATAAAGACTCAAGAGAGATAATCGGAGTATATGCTGCTTTGATGCTTTCAAAGTCAAAATAATTTATTAAGAACTTCAATTTATTTCTACGACTCTTAAGCATCCCTCCCCTCTTACATTGCAAGTTGCCCGAATTGCCATTCAAATCCTGTAGGCGGCCCTAAGACTCAGAGCGAAAACATATCACAAATCACAAGTTATAACTCAATTCAATCAATACAGCTTGTAATTAACCAACAATAAGCCAGAGTAAATGAGTTGGATTCGGCCAAAACCCCAAACTTTGACATATCTTCAATCTAGATATGTTCAAAGATGTTCGGGTTGACCATTCTACAACGCATGCCGATAC
>JAXCLQ010000007.1:6319085-6330537 GCA_035584115.1 Cedrela odorata
ACCTAGCCACAGCAAGGCTAGCGTTCAGTTATTCTCTCCTGCTCCGCCAAACAACTTGTTCCAACTTCAACTTTACATCTAATATTGCTTAGAGTATGCTATTTTCATTTCTTTAAACCATGATGTTAAGCTACCACCTTCCATACATTTGCAGAATTTCCATAATTAGCATCTTGGAAATTAGGCATTTCATTTATATTCCTCGTAACTAGCATATATACTATAGATTATAGCATTGCTTTTTTTAGTACTAGCTATATAGTATTATACGAGGACGTACTCTACTAATGCTATACATAGTGAAGGAAAGTATATAAAATCCATGGACACTCTTATTATCTAGAGATCTAAGGTCAACTTGAAATGTATTAATAATAAGATCCTCTGCTGAAAAAAAGACTGTACATGCCGGCGATATATATTGACCAGGTACTAGATTTTTTCCTTTCAGTAGAAAGTCTCCTTTACCTGATCTGTCAAGTCCTAACACCTAAAGGAGAAATCTCTCGATTGAAAGTTATGTCTTCATCCATTGTCACGACAAAAATTGCACAATCCATATGTATTTCTTCTTGGTTTTCCCAATTGTAGGCTAGCAACTTGTTTCAGAATACAGGTGTACGACTTGTAAACTAGTAATTCTTCAATGAATGATATAAATGACTGTACAGATAAATTGCATTTGGTCAAGGTCAAATCTTCTACCTTTAGAGATCCTGATAATTGTTTAGTTATAGCTAACACATTCCAGTCAGTCGGCCATCATTCATGTTAAACTTCTCCACCCCCGCAGCTACTAGATTTGTATTTAGTTAATTAACATCTAAACAAAAATAATTAATATCATTATTTTATGTTTTCTGGGTTTAATCATGGCAGAATGTATAAAAGAAAAGGCCTCCATTTAGTCAAGTGTCGATGGCTTTTTGTGTGGGTTTAGTGGAAGTGAAAAAGTTAAACTAAATGGATTAAAATAGATTAGTACGATTTCCTTCCTCTTTTAGTAATTCATATTGAGCAATCAAAAAACAATAATGATAATTCACATTGGGAAAGTAAAGTGGCTAGGCAATTGATATTCAAAGTCAAACGTCTCACATACACATAAGCATATACGTATAATCTACGGAATCGTTGCCAATTTGTGGTGCCTTGGGTTTTTGGATGGAGGGGTAAACCCAAGGACTGCGGTTGTCATCGTAGGGAGTCTGCTAGAAAACAATCTTCTTCAGTTAAATTTAGCCACTTCAAGACTTGGGTTCAGTTCTTCTCTACTGTTCCAGCAAACCGCATGTTCCAAATTCAACCTCAAGTCAAATTGATCTGTATAAGACATCCATATCAATGAATAAATGGCCATGAGAGCATGCATGGATCCATAGTTACTTAGTTGTTAAGATTTGAACAATATGTTGTAAAACTATACTTAGCATTATGTTCTAAAATTTAATGCATTCTCTCTTTCTACTGTTCTCCGACTTTTCTTCTGCTAGGCTTGGCAAGCGGTGCCAGAGGAATGCTAGGCCTCGGCTAACATCACATCTAGCTACTGCAATCGGCCATCACCGAAAGTTCTTTCTGTGACTGTCCTTATCCAACGCTGTCGTATTATCCCACAAGGGACCTATATACTCCATATTTTTCGCACAGAAACATCAAGGTTGTCTCTAATGCTAACGCCCTTTACTGGCACGTCCCAATATTACTTCATTAATGTCAAATCCATCAAAATTATTGGGAACCCACCGTCCCTCAATCCCAATCCAATATAAGGACATATAGGATAACTTAAAATACTATCAATCAAAGTCAAGATTCAGCACCCCTTCTCCCAACAACTACAGCTTGCACGTCCTGAGTTGCCATTCTTGACAGCTTTTGGCCGTTAGTTTTGGAATTCAACGAAATCAAGAGACGAAATCCTATAAATTGGACATAGCCCTGCATTATTAAAACACAAATAAACTCGTGTAATATTACCACCACGTAAATGGCTCTCTCAAATAGTTTTCTTTTCCTATGTTCTCTTCTTATCTTCGTTTCCCCCGCCATAGCCCAACCATCTTTCCGTCCCAAAGCCCTCGTTCTTCCAGTAGTAAAAGACGCTGCCACTCTTCAATACGTTACCCAGATCAAACAGAGAACCCCTCTTGTGCCTGTTAAATTAACTGTTCATCTTGGTGGCGAGATTCTCTGGGTTGATTGCGATCAGGGGTATGTGTCTTCTACCAATAAAACAGCCCGTTGTGGCTCAGCTCAGTGCGCTCTTGCTCTGGCTAAAGCTTGCGAAACTGGAACAAGAAAATGTGGTCGTGGCCCGGGGAACCCCGTGACAAACTTCGGCACACATGGTGACCTACGCATAGATGCTGTCTCCATCCAATCTACCGACGGTCAAAATCCCGGTAGAGTGGTTTCAGTGCCTAATTTTATCTTCCTTTGCGGTACAACATTTCTCTTGGAAGGCCTTGCTGCTGGTGTTACCGGTATTGCTGGCCTTGGAAGGAGTAAAGTTGCGCTTCCTTCCCAGTTTGCTGCTGCTTTCAGTTTTAAAAGGAAATTCGCCATTTGCTTGAGCCCTTCGTCGAGTTCCAATGGTGTCATCATTTTCGGTGATGGACCATATGTTCTTTCTCCAAATATTGATGTATCCAAGTCTCTTACCTATACCCCACTTTTCATCAATCCAGTAAACACAGCCTCAGGTTTCTTAGGCGAACCTTCAGTTGAATACTTCATTGGTGTAAAGTCCATTACAGTTAACGGAAAAACCGTCCCATTAAACACATCATTGTTATCCATTGACAATGAAGGCGTTGGTGGAACAAAGATCAGTACCGTCAATCCTTACACAGTCTTGGAAACTTCAATTTACAAAGCTCTTGTTCAAGCCTTCGTAAATGCCATACCAACCGTCCGCAGAGTGACTCCGGTTGCACCATTTGGGGCATGTTTTAACTCGAATGACCTTCCTTTTACCCGTATTGGACCATTTGTTCCCCAAATAGATCTTGTTTTGCAGAATAAGAACGTGAAATGGAGTATCTATGGACAAAACTCAATGGTGCAGGTTGGCAATGTTTGGTGCCTTGGGTTTGTGGATGGAGGGGTAAACCCCAGGACTTCCATTGTCATCGGAGGGCGTCAGCTAGAAAACAATCTTCTTCAGTTTGATTTAGCCACTTCAAGACTTGGGTTCAGCTCTTCTCTATTGTTTGATCGAACCACTTGTTCCAACTTCAACTTCACGTCAAATTAATGCGTATAAGACATTCAAATTTATGAATAAAGTACCATGGTCATGGATAGAATGTGTGGATCAACATGTTGTAAAACTATACCATACGTGGCATTATATATAAACGTTGTAAAATTTAATGCAATTGCGAGTAAATCATAGAATATGCTGCTTTGATGCTTTCAATTGATTCCATGTTTAATTATTGCTATCTTCACGTCGTTATTGCATTATTTGGTTCAAAGTCAAAATAATTTATTTACAAATTAATCTATTTCAATGACTAATATAATTTTTAAGCTAACCAATTTAATTTCTAAGTACATTGAGATCCAATCTAATCTAATTGATAGTAAGATTTATATTAAGAAAAAAAAAATAAAAATTTTACTCATTAATTATTATAAATTAAAAATTATTTCACTTTAATTTTAATATTAATATACATTTAGCATAATAATATTTTTGGAAAAATTTTGGCCAATCCTAGTTTTGGCCTTATCCTATTTTACTCCCTAAAGTTGTAAATACATTGCATAATCTCGTTGCATAATCTATTTGATGTTTGAATAAACAAGTTTACTCTTCATTAATATAAATTTGAATTGAATTGAATTGAACCGAGTCAATGTTATTGTTCGACTCAAAATTTCTTTGACATAAAATTTAAAAACTTTAAATTTATGGTGATTCAAATCCAAAATCTCTGCAAATTAGAGTTAGATGAATGTATATACTCTGTAAGTTGAATAAAATGTATACCATTAGAATATCATAAAACAGTTGTGATAACTAAATATATTCTAAAACTTTGATTAAATCATAAAGTCTCCCTTATTCATATTTGGAAAGATTTGGTCCATTCTTAATTACTATTATTTTACTTGAACTATTTGTTTTATACACCATGATAGCAACCACTTGCTGGGTCGTCCACATTGCTTCGAGCAGGCAGCAGCACACAGAATCTCAATCTAACAACACTTGTTAGGGCAAGATTTGCATTTGAAATTGACCACCAATATAATTAATGTCCGCAAGCCATCTGTTTTCAAGAGATAATGCAATGACAATGAGATACCATCCAACATTAAATGCAATTGATTAATAAAAAGACAGGACAAATGAGCTGGCTGGATTTTGTCAAGGTCAAAATTTGACACTCATCAATATTCTTAAGTTAAAGTTGGAGGTATCCATGCCTCTCTACCTGTCGTTGCCGTCATTGATGTCTCCACCCCGCTGCATATTGATGTAATATTGTTATTAATCTGACTTTGACTTGAGACATAACGTCTATAAAGATTCATGCACTCTTCAATATCTTACTCAAATTAACCACAAACTCCTCTCGTGCCTGTGAAATTGACACTTGATGTTGGTGGCTAGCTTCTTTGGGTTGATTGTGAGAAAGGCTATATATCATCTTCTTATAAACCTGTCCCTTGCCGCTCAGCTCCATGTGCTCTTTCTAGATCTAGGTCTTGTGGGAAGTTCTGATTTTCTGCTCTCAAGCCGGGCTGCAACAACAATACGTGTAGTCATCTTCCAGATAACCCTATAACAAAGACTGGAACAAGTGGCGAGCTTGCCCAGGATGTTGTGTCTATACAATCTACTGATGGGAAGAATCCCTGCAGGGTTGTGTCAGTGCCTAACCTAGTGTTTACTTGTGGTGCAACCTTTGTTTTAGAAGGTCTTGTTAGTGGTGTTAAGGGCATAGCTGGCCTTGGAAGAACTTAAATTTCACTTCCTTCACAATTTTCTGCTGCTTTTAGCTTTGATAAAAAAAAATTTCCATTTGCTTGAGTTCTTCTTCCAGAGCTAAAGGTGTTGTCTTTTTCTTGTGCTCTTTCTGGCAAACAACTTGTTCCAACTTCAACTTTACCTCTAATGCTTAGAGGGATCTCCATTTTCCTCACTCTATTATTGTATGACTCGTTGTTTATCGTTGTCATAAGATTAATAAATGGTCATGGTAGCTTGTCATGATCAAACCCATGTATTATATTTAGCTGCAATTTGCAGTGAAACCCGAAAGTTTGCTAGATTTATTTACAAAAATGTTGAGCTTTATTAGCAAAGTATTCGGTGCACATGCTTTTATATGATTAGAATTTCTCCTTATTTTAATTTTCCCTCGTGATTTTAATCCCCACTAAATTAACAAGAAGACAAGCCTTGCACCACCGACACAGAGAGAAAGAGTTCAACTTCTGATTAGTATGCCCAACATATAACATACTGTGTATGTTGAGCAGAGGATGTTACTTATGGAAGCTTGAGAAAGTAAACAACAAACACATGAATTGTGTTGAAGTTCCCACTTCTGTCGCTTCTCAAATTTAATCTTCCTTCCACGGACACAAAACTCCCTGAACAATAACTACAACAAACACATTCTGCAATATACCTCAGATTCAGTGACATTCAAGATTCAAGAAACAATATAATTCAATTCAACAAACACATTCTACATGTTGTTTAATTTGCATTGCACCTCTTTTACCATAATTCAAGAATTAGTTTTTGGCTTGGCTCGTTTAATTATTTATAATAATTAAAGATCAAATAAAAAATGAAACCTTGTTTCGAAAAGCAACCATCATCTTCTGAGTCATCAACAAACGGCAGCCACTCGAAGTATGACCAAGAAACGGGCTTTACTCCAATATTGTCATCGATTAATGAAGATGTTGCAGTTCCATCCAGGATTTCATTTTTCCTCTTCTTTCCACATGATATGGATCTGAACCCTGCACGTATGGTAAGACTTGTCTAGGCCCTTCGTCAGCTTTAATTGCATTAATTATATATAATTTCCCCTTAATCTTCTTCTCAATGCATGTCATGTCATCACCAACCACTTCATACAATTATAGCTAACTTCTAAAGAAAAGAGGTTTACTTTTGGACTATTTTTTCCTGCTCACATTTGCCTTGGCAAGGGATGAATGATTTTATTTATAATTTTTCTTAGATTTTATTTGGAAGTTAATTAAATTTGAAGTTTCATTATGATGAACTGAAGCTAGCAGTTTCTAATAGAGTCGTTTGATTTGTTATTTTTGGAGTTTGGGTACGGCAGGTTATAGCAGAGATGGTAGGAACTTTCACGTTGATGCTCTGTGTGCGCGGGGTCGTGGCATGCACTGTGTCAATAGAAGTTGAAGTGGGTCTCATGGAATATGCAACCGCTGGAGGATTAACAATAATAGTATTGATTTTCAGTATAGGGCCTATCTCTGGTTCACATATTAATCCTGCTGTCACAATTGCTTATGCAAGCATTGGTCAGATTCCATTGTCCAAGGAAACCTGTAGTGCCCTAACTTTATTCTTGAAGAGCAGCTTAATTAATAAACTTGAAAGTGATCCTTCATTTAATTCTTTGTTTGAAAGGTTCCATCATACATATGCACAAGTACTGGGTTCTGTGTTGGGAACTTACATTGGAAAATCAGTTTATAGCGTAAAATGTGAACTTATGGCTACTCAACCACTCCACGGCTGCGCATCTGCCTTCTGGGTTGAGTTACTTGCCACTTTTATTCTCATGTTCCTTGTTGCATCATTGACAGCTGAAGAACAATCTGTAAGCAGAATTTGTATTGTGATTTTAAATAATGCGACTCAAATTAGTGTATGATCATCCTTTTCAAATCGGAAGCACTGTTAACTTGAATTTGAATTCAATTACAGTTTGGCAAAATATCAGAAATTGTTGTTGGAGTAGCTATTGTGTTATTAGTGCTTATTTCAAGGTAATTACAACTTCATTACTCTTACATTTGTTATGTCTTGATTATAGGATTTCCTGGTTTTCCATTTCAGCCCAATTTCAGGAGGATCATTGAATCCTGCAAGATTATTAGGACCTGCAATTGTTTCCTGGAACTTCAGCAACATATGGATTTATATCGTTGCCCCTGTAACTGGAGCTGTTGGAGGTGGCCTTCTGAATCGTTTTCTCCGTCTTCAGCCCCGTCCCTGTACTTCCACCCCATCTCTTAAAACCAGTCTTCTTGATCATAACTTTATACAGAAGACTTATGAATGTACTTAAGCAAATGTTTTTTAAGGTAAAGTTTTCTTCCAAATTATGAACTGGAGCAATCAAATCATTCAGAAATTGTTTTCCATGGTGGTTTGGGAGGACATCAATAAGACAAGATTGAACCAACCACGGAACTGTTTAGCATTTCAGCTTGGTTACCACGGTGTTTGTAGGACTTGCCTCGTATTGTACACTGATATACGGGTCGGTATACCCAAAATTTATGAATTTATGATTTTGCCTCGAGTCTGTTTGCATTTCTGCCAGCGTGATAGCCCATCCAAAGGAATAGATTCTTGGGCCAACATAGATCTGTTTCAAGCCTGCTTATCGGCTGTTACTCATGGGTTATTAACTTGAGCAGAGGCCAGTTGTTTTGTGAAGAATGACATGGACTCCAGCCCATGATAATGAGATCCCACAGGCTGTGGTAACCTGCAGTTGTCCCCAAATGTAGATGTTAAACTGAGAAATTCAGAAAGGTCGTGCTTCTGATTACGCTGTTTGTCGACAGCTTAAATGGCATAAAGAGGTCGACCAAATTGAGATTGGTGAAGAAATAGTTCTGAGTTGTTGGAAAGCTGCTGCATTGTCATGCCTATTAAAACAGGAACTGGCTCCCCCTGAATTGGTCAAGAAACACTCATATTGTGTTTATAATACATGAACTTGTTAGCCCACTTCTAAAGTGACGAGTCACTGTTTCATTCTCAGGGTTCCTTGTTTTGCTTTTCTACCACATTTTCTTACTGTGTCTATAAATGCATGAGTTTGTTAGCTTACTCATAAATGTCAATTAAGCATTTTAAAATAGTATACAAAGTTTATATTCAAATCTCATTCATACTAGAATTAACATTTGCCTCCCAGTCGAAGGTCATCTGATAAGGAGGAAGATTCTTTCAGCACATGGCTTACCATCACAATAATAATAGTAAAGAAGAAACGGAAAGAAAGAGAAAAATAAAGTGAACTTACTTACCAAAACTGAGATAATTCGGAACAAAATGGTTAGCGTTATTGAAAAGGAACAGTCACCATTTGAGAGCAACACATGAATTGTGTTTGTGTTGAAGCTCCCACTTCTATCGCCTGCCAAACTTAATCTTCCACGGAGCCAAAACTGTGAACAACAAACACATTCTCCCATGCATATTTAATCTTCCATTATATACATCAATTACATGCAAGAAATAATTGATCAGCTTCACTAATGTGCATGATCTTTGCACCTCTGTAGCATCATTTCAGACTCAAATTTTTTTGACTCCATCGTTTAATCTTCTAAGAGAGCAAATGAAAGTTTGATCATGAAAATGAAACCCTGTTTCAAAAAGCAACCATCTCCTGCTACTTCAAATTGTGCATTAAGCAGTGGACTGTCCAGAGATGATCGAAAGACTGGTTCAAATGCAATGTCGATCAGCGGAGATGTTCCTTCAAGGAATTCTGTTTTCTTTGCTTTCCACCTGATATGGATCTAAATCCTGCAAGTATGGTAAGAGAAGACTAAGCCCTTCATTTTTTTTCTTGGGTTTTGGGTGGGAAGGGTAGGAAATGATCTCAGACGTTAGAGTTTCATAATATGCAGGTTGTAGCAGAGATGCTGGGGACTTTCATTTTGATGTTCTGCGTGTGTGGAATCATGGCAAGCACAGTGTTGATGAGAGGTGAAGTGGGTTTACTGGAATACTCAGCCACAGCAGGATTAACAATAATAGTTGTGATTTTCTCTATAGGGCCAATCTCTGGTGCACATGTTAATCCTGCTGTCACAATTGCTTTTGCAACCGTTGGTCCTTTTCCATTGGCTAAGGTAACTATTCATGCCGATTTTGTTCTTTAAACTGAAAGTGTGCAACTAACAAACATGAAAGTGATCCATCATTGTTGTTTAACAGGTTCCAGTTTATATATTGGCACAAACAGTGGGTTCTGTGTTGGGAACATACATTGGAAAATAAGTTTATGGCATAAAATCTGATCTTATGATAACTCGACCACTCCAAGGCAGCGTTTCTGCCTTCTGTGTTGAGCTCCTTGCGACCTTCATCATCGTGTTCCTTGCTGCATCATTGACATGTGAAGCTCAATCTGTAAGCAGATATATATTGCCATGAGATCTTAAATATAATGCGGCTCAAATCAGATTCAATTATCCATTGACTTCATTATGATTGCAGATTGGTAATATATCAGGATTTGTTGTTGGAGTAGCTATTGCGCTTGCAGTGCTTATTACAGGGCGAGTAAACCTATTTCTCGAAAGTACATTTTCATTTTTTCCAAGCCTTGGTTCATGACCTAGTTTTCCTGGCTTTCCATTTCAGCCCTGTTTCAGGAGGATCAATGAATCCTGCAAGATCATTAGGACCTGCAATTGTTTCCTGTAACTTCAGCACCATATGGATTTATATCATTGCACCCACAGTTGGAGCTGTGGCAGGCGGTTTTTTGTATCGTTTTCTCCGTCTCCGGCCCTGGCCTGGTAGTACTTCAACCGCCTCCCCTAACACCAGTGTACTTAATCACTCCTTTATGTTTGTTAGGAGTTAGCGCTGAAAAGCCATATGTATGTATGTATTTGCTTGAACAGCTAGCTGTTTTGGGCAAAGCTGCCTACCAAATTAGGAAGGCAACAGCAGAAATAAGAATATTCAGTGATGATTTTCCTTGGTGGTTTGCTAGGATGTCAATAAGACAGGATTGAACCCACCATGGGAATGTATAATATTATCTGAATATTAATAAAACATGCCTGTATCTGATATTATAAACTGATAAGGGATCAATATACTCGTGTATGTGGTTTACTCCCTATTGAAAATGATGAAATATTAATGTTCACTAATACTTTTCCTACGCTGAGTTCAATTAGTTAAGCCCAGATAAAATGATGGGCCGTTTAGGATTTAGAATCGAGGCCTACTTAACTCTGTTTCAATTCTGCCATGCTTGCTGCTGCTGTTACTAGAGAAAGAGTTGCGAACGAAGAAACTTGACAGGCGTTCGTTCATACGTACTTGTCTTACAGCCAACAGCCATTCAATTTAAATGCTCAAGCTTCTCGTTAATCTTAGAATGCATCTCTAATGTGCTGTTATGAACTAGCATAGTTCTAGCTCGATTGGTAAAACAATGAATTTGTGCAACTTCAAAAACCAATAAGCTTAGTGTAAATTAATAATTGAAGTCTTTGGAAGCATTCATAGAAGTCATTTCAACATCATGGTCATAGACACTACGCATATTCAGAAAAAAGACACGCAATTGGAGGTCTGCGACAAGCCAGACAAATGGCTTATGGCAATTGGCAATCCACTGTGTAAACCTTAATATAATTCTCTTTCTTTGATTTCCAAAAGAAAACTAATAATAATAAAAGAGGAATGGGGTCTCGTTATTCCTCGCTCAATAAGCAAGCAATAAACCATTCCATGACTACCCACTTTGATTAAATAAAAAAAGAATTGTCTAGAAAGCTAACTTATAATTATGTCAACTTACCTATCATAGACTTAGCTCTCTAAGTCATATTTTAACATGCATAGATACTCATAGAGAGTAAAGAGATGATAGTTTAAAGATCCAAACTAGCGGCAGCCATTGGGATACAAATAAAAAAGACATGCATTTAGTTCCCAACGCCCCGAGACAACCCCTCCCAGCACCCAGGACTGGATATTCTGTTGCTTGCTTCAACAAACCAATGTTTTGCCGTTTCCATTTGGCCTTTTTTCACCTTTTGATCTGCTTTTTCTTTGATTTTGCCAATAAAGAAAGACCAATTATTGTATCAAACAACAATTAAACACCGATTAGAACATCGTAGCTTTCAACTCCACCTTAAAATATTCAAACTTCTATATATAAAAACGATTTTGAAGTATAATTAATTACCACATATAGTGGGTGATTGTTACACCATCATATCAATGTTCAAATATATATGAATTCATCAAGTGCAATGTCATGGCATTAGGCAGCACTTGTTATCAAAGAATAATTTATATATTACTATGATATTGATAGGCCGATCAATCGATCTTATTAATTAAAATCGAATATAACCCACGATCAACAACATCAAATTGATTAATTATTCGGCAAAGTCAAATATGTTTGATAGTATTGAATACTACAAGCTTTGATAACTT
>JAXCLQ010000007.1:6330637-6341591 GCA_035584115.1 Cedrela odorata
ACAACATCAAATTGATTAATTATTCGGCAAAGTCAAATATGTTTGATAGTATTGAATACTACAAGCTTTGATAACTTACAAAAAAACACACAATTTGATCGATGTACCAAATGGGAATTTGTTTTTGATTGATATTCGAAATGGGAATTTGGTATATGGGATTATTAAGTGGCCCTAGTTGCTTACAACTATATGGCCAATAAGCAATTGCAAGTATCTTCAATCTTGCCACCTCAAATTCCAAATTTGTGTTTCATAAATTGTGCATGGTGCTAGCTAGGCCCCAAGGTCAATGGAGATATCCAAATTAAGATTATGTGGTTGTCACTTTGCCTAAATATTTTAGGATTTTTGCACAAGTCTTGATCTTTGGTATGACTAGTGGTTGTGCTTTGCCCGACTTTTTCTCTCTTGGTTCAATCGATCTTCTTCTTCATTATTATCCAACTTTCTTTTGTTTTGATTATAACATTATCCATCAATCTTTCAACATCAACTTTCCCCCCCTCCACACTCTTCACCAACTACCATTCCCCTTCTTCTTCATCTTTACCACAAAGTAAACAATGATGTCTTGATTTTTCTCAACTTGCATGGTAACAAATGCAACTTGTTAGACATTTTAACAAGGACAATTTCTAATTACCCAATTTGTTTGGTAAACAATTGACATAGACATGTCACACATGGGATTGATTTAAGGTGCACATTAATTATAACAATAGATTACAACTTCGATCATAAATTAAGATCACAAAAATTGTTGAACTCATTAATACAAATTACAAGCTATATAATGTAAGATGTGAGAGTCACATAATTAGTTGAACAACATTTTTGACATAATTGCACTCTATTGTATCAACATTTTTTCCCCATTCAAAATATTAATTAAACTAATGCTAGTTCAATTTTCTAAGCTAATTTTGATTACCCAATATCTAACTTCGATTAATTACACTTTAAGGTACTTAAAATAATAAAATAAAATAAGAAAATAAAATAATTATAAAATAAATAAGGAAATTTGCAAAGAAATAAAAACCGTTGGCCGGAGGTAAAACCGGGGGCGTTCCTGGGCCAGTGTCATTAATTAATTTTTTAATTACTTTTAATTAATGTTAATCTTATTATTGTCATTTACTCTTTTCAAATTCTTATTTAGAATAGACAAGTCGAATAAATTCCAATCCAAGCCACAACAGCATCATCACGTTTGATGTACATTTACATCCAAATCCACTAACTTTTCTAAATCACCGGTCCCACGTTATCCATCCTTGACGGTTCTCTAGCCGGGACCAAAATCTAGATCATGAAAAAGATTCCTCCTCTAAGTGTAGTAAATAAATTCTCATCTTAATATTCCTTCTCGCATTCATTTTTAACATCGAAATCACCACTTTTAATTCCTATACTTACGATATTCTCCAAAATTAATTAATTTTATTAACGTTCTTAATAGAATCTTCGAGATCTGTCGATAATTATTTTTAAATTAGTATTTTTATAAAATAAAAATAATATTTTAAATATAAAAATATGTTTAATATTATATTTTAAAAATTATATTATAAAAATAAAAGAATTTAATTCGGATAAAATGAGTATTTTATAATATATTTAATGAGTTATTTTGTAAATTATATAAAACAATTTTAAACTGTTTTATAATTTTAAATTATAAATATATAATTTGTATTTTTTATTTTATGAGTTTAATTTTAACAAAATAATAAATAATATATTTTATATATGAATTTTTAAAATAAAATAATAATAATAATAATGGTAAAAAATAATTTCAAATAGCTATTAAAATTTTTTATTTCAAAAATTCCTTTTATGACATTATTATAAAATAAATAAATAAATAAATATTAATTTTTCTTGCTACGAATATGAAAATCATTTTATTTTAATTAAATATATAAAATAACAATAAATGGATTCCCAGCACGTGGAATCTGCAGTATTGTTGTTCCTTGATTTTAATCAAGTGTAAATTGAAGATTGAATAAGATGTATTATATTGATGCTTGGACCCCACCACGAGTACCACCACTTTGTCACCGTTGATTTGGGTTCAAGTTGCTATCAGAACACAAGAAACTTGAGGCTGCATCCATGGTTTTTGTATGTTCGGAATGGTATCTACTAATTTTAATTATTAGATAATTAATTGAATTAATTAACTTAATAATTCGCTCAATTAGTTGGGTGCACATGCTTAAAGGTGCCAGTGCCATTGACATTTAATAAGAAACGGAAACAAAGAATTAGCCAATCTCGTTCCGCCACGTCATAACAAATAATGATACGCGAAATTTGTGAGTGGATATAGTAAAATCGAAAGCCTTGTCTGATCATCAATTGTTCAAAAATAGTCCATCGATTCATTGAATCACTGGTCACCGCCGCACCGAATAAACTGTCCTCCACAGCTACAGTGGCCTTACACATAATCCCTCCCAAAAAGACAAATCTCTGCTGGGCCCCTGAGATCACTACACGTCACCATCTATGCTCGAGAATCATCGCCCAAATGTGGGCTCCAAAGGTCCCATACCTTATTTACTTGTAAGAAAAAATATCTGAGAAATGACGACACTCCCCCTCGCCTATTTTCCTATAAATTGAAATCTATCCGCCGTGGTTTAGAATCCTATGTCTTGTCTCTGGACTTTCTAGTTACAGCTGAAGAGTTGTAGAAGATAAAACTTTCTTGTAGGAGAGAGTTTTCTAGGGCGAGAAAGGGAGGGGAAAGAGAGTCGGTTGCGAAAATGTTGGGAATTTTTAGCGGCTCGATTGTTTCACCTCCGGAGGAGCTGGTGGCAGCCGGATGCCGGACTCCCTCGCCGAAGATCACGTCGACAGCGCTGGTCGACCGTTTTCTTCAGACCAACTCCTCCTCTGTGTCCGTGCAAGTCGGAGACCATGTCCACCTGGCTTACACTCATCATAACGAGTCTCCTTTGCAACCAAGGTAAAAATAACAGTTAAAACAGTAATTAACAACTAGTTCGACGTCGTTTAGCTCTCGATCATCGTGTTACAAAGTTGTCCTCTTGAATTTTAACATTCTTTTTCATCTAAGTAATCATTGGTTTAAGGAATAGTCTAATCGCTAAACCTCGTTTGCTGATGTGTGGAATCATCGTCAGTGAATCGTAGGGAATATATGATCGTTAGTGATCAGACGGTGGAGAGGTCATCCATTAGAGATATTACACGTTAGCTTGACAACTTTCATATGATTTATAAATCACGGCTGTTTAGAACAAGGATTTGTGTATGAAACATCAAGATTTAGCTAAACGACTTGATTATATGAAAATAGAGATTCGATGGTCAGGATTTATTGGTGTTTGGGCCATGGCTTGATCCCATAGGGACAAGTAGTGTCAGATGTCATGGATGGCAGCCTGAATGCGTTCCACGTAAGTCAAATACAGTGACTTGTTATGTTACATGCCATAACTGATCTCTCGCCATACGTGTGGCAGACCTCCCATTATTTAAAGGTTAGCGTAACCTTGATGATTGTGGTACTTTTGTAATTGTCAGCTTTAAATTATTATTTTTTAATATTTAAAGATTAGCATAACCTTGATGGTTACGTCTAGTGGTTCCAATAAACTTAATTCAACATCTTTGGAGACTTTTTTTGTTCTCTCTCCATTGATTGATCTTCTGGGGAAGGGAGCATTATTATAAGGATAAGGATAACGTAACTCAGATAAGGACTTGAAAATTGGTCCCCCTTCTAGATTCTCTTTCTGATACATGAATCTATTACTTAGTTAATCTAGAATTATTTGACATCTAAATTATTAATAATTTGTTTATGCATGGTGGGAATGGCAGATCATTTGCTGTCAAAGATGAAATATTCTGCTTGTTTGAGGGAGCACTTGACAACCTGGGAAGTCTGAGGCAGCAATATGGATTAGCAAAGTCAGCAAATGAGGTGATCCTGGTGATTGAGGCATACAAGGCTCTGCGTGATCGGGCACCTTACCCTGCAAACCATGTGGTTGGCCACCTTAGCGGGAACTTTGCGTTCATTGTGTTTGACAAGTCCACCTCCACCTTGTTTGTGGCTTCTGTATGTTTTTCTTACCTACCAAACAATGTTTGTGAAGCTAATTACTTTGGTTGGTTGTTTCTAACATTAATTGAGGTCATTGTGACAGGATCAATTTGGTAAGGTTCCTCTTTATTGGGGAATCACTGCTGATGGATATGTTGCCTTTGCTGATAATGCTGACTTGCTTAAAGGTGCATGTGGCAAGTCACTTGCCTCTTTCCCTCAAGGTGTGTTAGTTACACTACACTATTATCATTAGTCTTGCATACTTTCTTTTATACACATTTTGTGCTCTATTTCAACAACCACTGATTGCTTGTCCTAAAATTATGAAAATCTAAGTAACCCTCTTTAATTCAGACCATTAACCACATGATGATTGTGAGAATCCACTTTTATTTTTTTTTTACTTGCTCTTTTTGACATGGGTGCCTTCGGATTTTTCAGGTTGCTTCTTCTCGACAGCTGTTGGAGGACTGAGAAGCTTTGAGAATCCAAAGAACAAGATCACTGCAGTTCCTGCCAAGGAAGAAGAGATATGGGGTGCTACCTTTAAGGTAAGGCCATGCCATGATTGATAAATACATAATTTCACTTGCACATCATCAGTTTATTCTTGCAAAGGTATATTATAAAGGACAAATGAGAGCCAGTTTAAGAAATTTTCCTTGCCGGCGTGATTTTCTCATTTACTAAAACTTTGGTCACCGTCAATTGTCCATTTCGACCAGCTATGCAAGTTGAACTCAAACCACATACTATATTTCATTAACATAACATTCAACTGATTGGTCTGTTTGTCGTCGGGGTGAAATTTCAGGTGGAAGGGCCAGCAGTTCTTGCAGCAGTGGAAAGATCTTTCTTCTCCATTTAATTGGCAAGAGTCAAAAATCCATTTGGGGGAAAAAAAAAAGTTCGTGTATGGAGAGGGGACATAAATGAGGGTCCATGTGAATAACTATAACGTTTGTAGCAGAATCAACAACTGCAATAGTAGTATATGCTTGTGAGAAATAGCCCAACTTATCTTTGTAGCTAGCTCTTTTCTTCTGTTAATTAAGGTTCTTGGTTTCAATTTTCAAATTAATCCTCACTGTAGCTTTGTCCAATGTACAGCTATGTTTGCGTTTAATAAAAGTTTGAGACGGGTTTGCAATAATTCTGTAGTTGTTGCGATCGGATATCAGTTGGACATGTGAAAACAAAATCTGATTGATTCACTGAAATCAGAAGCATAACTTGCTGGTTATTCCAAATAAAATTCTAATACTGAGACCAACGTGAAAAAGTTTCAAAAATCCAAGAAACTGAGAGTGAACCAGAGTAACTTGCAACAAGACCACATTGGTAGAACTGAAAAGAAGTATAGAATGATGAACAACAAAGACTACATCAGTACAACAAAGCAAGATAATGTTTAAAATTGGGGTGCTGATTGCCTTTGATTGAAAACTATTCCGTGTACGCACCGTTGTCTAATTGCGGCTTATAGTTGGTTAAACGTCAAAAGTTCAAATTGGTCAAGCAATTTTAACTCTAAACGAAACCAAATTTTCAGTTTATTATTGTAGCAAGTGTTGGAAGGGAGGACTGCGCCCTCAAAAAGAGAAATATTGTCCTTAATACATCAAAAATCCTTTATTCTATATTTTCCTATACATTAACCACGCAAAGAAACCTGCAAACATCAGTACTTCAGTTATGCATGCTCTGTGGAAACCTACAGCATCAACAGGCAGGGCAAATATCCTCCAAGCTGCAAATATTCGAGAAAAAACTTAAGACTGCTGCGTATGAGAAATTACCATACCGTACTATCATAGATTTTACCTTCTCCCTAAGCATTCAATAATGTCTGTGGTGAGAGTTGACCTTTTCTTGCTTTCAAAAGCAAGAGATGCTGCTTTTCTCACAAGAGCAGACCCAGCAATGGAACCCAACACCGTTGGATTCATTGGACTGCAATAATCACATCAAGGAAACAGTAAATTGCCAAACATGAGAGAAGATGTAGAAAACAAATTAATAAAACTGCAAGCCATTGCCAAGTTTGAAAGACAGAATTACACAACCTGTTGGTGGATTTTTGTTTGGCTCTGGCCCAAGATAAAAACACAGCAACGCTGGCATCAAAATACAAAGAGGAAGAAAAACAACATGGATTCCATCAGTCCAATAGAGCAAATGCAACGATGCTCTCAAAAGCTGAATTCTTGACACAGATACATAAGTTGTCATGTTCATCATTAGCACATAAAGTTTTTGAACATCTAATCACACTATCATTGGAAGTGAGCGCTCTCTCTAGGTAACAATTTTACCTTTCACACAGTTGTTATAAGGCTTATCTATATTTTTTATGAGAAACAACTCGAGTATATTGATTAAGAAAGAGATTTAATTAGTTATGTTCCACTTTTACATCTAATTACAACTTGCCCGAACTCTCAATCAAGGTTATTAAAGAATTATAATACTGGCTCAGCATCCTGATACAACCCCATATCAAGAACAGTAGAAAACCTCTGGCAGAGAAGAAAAAGCATGGAGAACGTTGGTATTTTGAGATTCACAGGGATACATGATCCAGTAGAAGTTGGAAAAGGACAGACAGATCATACACAAAATTAAATCCAAGGAAATCTCACAAATAGAAATAATAATTTGAACAATGAAAGAAATAAGGGCTCAGCATACATATTAAGTGAGGCAAATTTAATAAGAAATCCACTACGCGTATGAAAAGAAATTATCCAAAATCAGCTGAAATTTTCATTTACAATAAATGGGCCAAATATTGGAAATAATCAATTACCTTCCAGATAGGATATCACCTTGGCCACCACAACGTCGAGGAGAACCATAGACGCTCACTGATTTGACTGCATAAAGCACAATTGATTAATATCAAAACAGATTTACGGTTTTCTGAACCTAGAAAGAGTTGGCAATACTTCTAAAAGATAGAAAAAAGTCGATGCACAAATAGGAGTCTAGATTTTTTACATTTGATCCAAGGAGAGGATTAATTTAATCAAAATCATGAAACTTACTTGCAGAAAACTTTTAAAAAAATTACCATAATTATGTAGATAAACAAGGATTCAACATGATCTGTCTAGCTGCTCTAGGACATATTTTGTTAGGAATTAGTCTGGACAACTTCAGAAGTTCATGCTGAATTACAAGAATTAAAAAGTTCGTGAACCTTCAAATATTTAAAACTGTTTATGATGTTAAAGAAAAATGGAACTTAATTCAGTCAGTGAGATCCCTGATTTCTACAAAATGTTGTAAGAGACATTAAACCATTCCGGTTTATAACTTTTCAAAAGACCTGAAATATTTTATAACACAGAATAAACTAATTACATGGTCATATAACTCCATACCTATCCCGCCATCACTGATGAGATCAGATTTTCCTTTCTGTAAGATAGTTACACCACCAATCCTGACAATTGAGGGTAATGAATTAGAAAAATAGTACATGGCTGATATTAGATTCAGTTATACATTACAGAAAACAGACCAATATAGTCATAGATGTCAATCTGCACTTCCTATACCAGCAAATTTGAGCAGCAATAGACCCTTAACTGATATGTGGCAAAAAGAGCCCATAAGCTATTTGCCATAATCCAGAAGTAATTTCCAGAATAATCTAGTTTAGTTTTTAAATATATGCTATTTTTCCCCATGGAAAGGTGAACTAAACTTCTAGAGTAATCAGGTTAAGCTAGTACTTCAGAACTAGCTCTTCTTTCTCACTAGTAACTCATTAACTTTATTGGCACTTATATTTGACAAAGATACCACGGACTAAACCAGTAACTTAGACATGCAATCAAATGAACTTATGACCTACATTCTGAGGCTTCGCTCAGCTCCTTTTTCCCTCTCAGAGAGAGAGAGAGAGAGAGAGAGAGAGAGACAAACTCTATTTACAAAAATACCATACTGGATCGACATATTGGTCAAGTGCTTGACCAAATTTTCAAATGTAGTTTCAAGAAACTTGAGAGAGAAATTTACTGCTTGGCAAGAGATTGTAAAACCTCAGGAGCCTTTTGATCATTTACTTCACAACTTAACACTTTCAGCACCAGTCGCTTGTATTCATTCACGTTTGGAGTTAAAACAGCTAAAGGGTAGCCACTAACAAGATCAAGATTGTTTGTTACAAGAAAGAGTCCATCCTGGGAAATATAAATGTGGTCAGTAAAAGAGGTGTAAGGTAAAATTCCACACAGCTAAATCTACAAAGAAAAAATGCAATCATTAAGCACACATTCTTTAGCATATCATATGCATACTTCTGATTACTGATTACTTACCCCATCTATGACAATTGGAACATTTGACTGTCTTGCATGTTTCATGATCTCACTCACGCATTCCTTGACATAAAATATGAAAGTCTTAGAATTGTTGCTACATGGGTTTCAACATGAAATAAAGCATAGCAGAAGGATGGAATAATCTATAACGAAATCAAATGACAAATGAAACAAACAAAGATCTAAAAGTTTGTTCTAGTAAATGCTGCTCGAACATTTGAGAAGATCTAATATTAAGACAAAAGTCTGTTTTTCTAGCATTTTAGAACTCAAGACGACAAAGGAAAGATAAACTTTCAAGCTAAAGCTTATTAAAATCATTCTAAGGACGACACTGAATCTTTAAGTGATTAAAATTTCATACTTGAAACATAATGTAAGCTAAAACCAAGATAAGATCTAAGCTCTCACAACTGTAAGACAAATGACTCAGAAGTGCAATCGTTCATGGACATGCCTCTTGCAGAATAAAATACGTATAGAGAAATGATCAATGTCTTAAGAAGACACGGTAATCCACATATCCTAAGTCAATATTCAGACACAAATTACAATCAAATAAGCTAGGTCAAGAACAGCAAACCAGAAGATATGGATCCCTTCCAAGGCCAGGACCAACAACAAGACAATCAAATCTTTCCATCCATTTATCAAACTCGGCAAGAATCTTGTTTGAGATGTGTCTTTTCTCCTCATCCTCCAAACCACTACAACACAAAAATAGCTACAAACAAATACAAATATAAAGGCATATGCGTTGAAAAGAGTAAAGATAAATTATGAAAATTCACCTAATGCTATAAGATTCTTCCAAAACTGGGTGCACTATCAATTCAGGACTATAGCTTTTGATAACCGGAGCAGCATCTTTTGTACAGAACACATGAGACAAATCTGCACCCTGCAAGAAAGAGAGAACAACTGTATTTACTCAAACTAGCTGGCCACTAAGAGATGTAAACAACAAAAACAATTTCCTTTTAAAAGCTCAAAAAATACTAGCTAAAAAACAAAAGAAATGCAATATCAAGATAATTAGGAGCAGAGCTCTAACAATTTTCAAAGCTGAAATAGCAGCGAAGTATGGCGCACCAGTGTACTCACGACACCCACCAATCACAGCTATCTTCCCTGATAGAAATATAAGAGCAATAAGATATGTATGAAAAAAGAAAATGAAGCAACAAAATGACAATAGGTAGAGTGTTTCCGGGCTCACCTGCCTGGCCCTTGTGTCTACTAGGGCCAAGGATTGGAGTAATTTCTCTCAAAACATTCTCAGCATCAGCCTCCAATGTGGTTCCACTCATGGATCTTATTTCTTGCATCCTTTTATGATTGGTGTGATCACTGTAGCCTCCAAGAGACCTTATCAGGAAATGTTGTCTTCTCAAAACAGCCGAGGAATCCAGCATACAATTATTTGCACTAACTAGTGATGTGAATCCGGTACTCACGCCATATTTAATTAACATGGGCAAGTACTACTCTTTCTCCAAATGAACCTGAAAATTATTATCTGGTTTTATATGAAGTTAGCACTATGAAATTCCAATTCTCATAACTAGAAACAAGAAGCAAAATGTTCATTATATTTATTATTAAACCCAGTTACAAACAGAATACATATGCGATGACGTTTGAATTATAATTACTGAATTTCCAAAGTACTTTATTTTTCTTCCATGAACAGGATTCATTGCAAATTTTTGTTTTCAGAAGCAAGAAAAACACTTCCGGTTCGCAATCGAAACAGCAATAGAAATAGAGGAAACAACAAGTAAACCGACCTGTTAAAGAAAGAATGAACTCGATTTATCGCAAATCTATTTTCACTTAACGTTTTAGGAGCTGGAAGTTGTTATGCCACCACGCCGTGGCTAACTGGATCAACTCAAACCTGGCGGTTTCGGGAAGTGACGGGTTCTTGAAGAGCAGGTCATCTTCAGTTATGCACCGTCGGATTATCAGTCAATATTAAGCCACTAAACGACGACGTTTCTTTGAAGAAATAATAATAATAATATACTATACGTTCTCTGTATGAAAGAAACTATGAACAGTAAACAATCCTAATAAACTAGTACCAAGCGAAAGTAGCGAAACGAAGAGCAGAATGCGAGAAAGGGCGAAAATGAACGCCATAACATCAGGAATGGTGGTGGTTGGATTCTTGGCTTTTGGGTATTTAAGCTTAGAGCTTGGTTTCTAGTCTTTTCTACTAAGAGCTCAGCAACTACAAGCAGGGACGAATCCAGTAATTATTTTTAGAGGGGGCAAAGTTATTAACTAAAACAGTAAATGCAACTAACTAAAATTAAATATAGAAATAGCAAATGCAATTAAAAGAAGTAAAATATAACAATAACAATAAGCATACCTTACATACTATAATATATCTGAAAATATTATTGTTCTGGTAAACATAATATTAAATTGTTATCTTAAAAATAGACCTGACAATAATAATGTAAGAATAAGAATAAGATAAGTATTCATCTATAAAAATACATGCATAACTAAA
>JAXCLQ010000007.1:6350970-6371360 GCA_035584115.1 Cedrela odorata
TGAATTGTTAAAGAACCTGGCTTTATCGGGTTTTAAAAACTTAGAGGTGATTGATATGGACCGTATCGAAGTTTCCAATCTCAACCGCCAGTTTCTTTTCAGGTTTTTCCGTTTTAAATCAATCTCACGAACATTCGTTTAATTGTTTATGTGCTGTTATATGGGATTAATTTATGCTTTATTGTTCTTTTATGTATTGGAAACTAGTCCCATGTTGAATTCAGCTGTTTATTGCTATTCCTAAAGAGCATGACAGCTCAAAGACCTGTTATTATTGAACACTTTGTAGTGAACCTTGGATGGTTCAACTTATCTCCCCTTAAAGATTAAGAAAGAAATCATTGGCTGCTCTTGCAGAATGTTGTTTGTCATCTTAAGACATTGTTGACATCAATGTGGAAGTTGTCTTTGAGCACACTCTTCAACAGTTATCTACTGCAAATGATAGTACTTATCTGGAATTAGTTTTGATTATAGAAGGTGAAATAAATATGCTTCTCATGGAAAATTGCATAAGAATTTTCTTGGGGTGAGGTCCCATACTGGAATTTATTTAATGTCATTGAAGAAAAAACATTACCTTTAAGAACCTGGGCTATAATAAAACGAAGAAAAAAAAAAACCCTTGTTGCCTAGTATTTGTTGTGATTGTCAAAATGGTGTATTTCTACAAGGGTGGTTCCAGATTTTTTCCCCTTTGTTAAGAAATAGGGAATGTTATGGTTGTTTATAAGATGCACGGGTTATTTAATTTCCAACTGGAGAGTCTTCTATAATTATGCTGTTGTTATTGTAGGGTGGAAGATGTTGGTAAGCCGAAGGCTGAGGTGGCAGCTAAGCATGTTATGAAAAGAGTTAGTGGCGTGAATATTGTGCCACATTTTTGCCGGATTGAGGGTAAAGAGATTGAGTTTTATATAGATTTTAATATCATTGTCCTTGGTCTTGATTCGATCGAGGCTCGGAGCTACATAAATGCTGTAGCTTGTAGTTTTCTTGGTGCATATTTTAACCTTTTCTTTCTTATATATCTCTCTGCATGATTTGCTTTGGTCTGTTAATTGCATTGCCTTCTCTTTTAATTTCTTTTCATTAGACCCCATATGTATTGACTGTAATTGTCTGTCTTTGGCCTTTTTTTTTCTTATGTATTGCTTGGCTTGTAATATAGTGAATATTAACCTCCATTGTTGTTGTAATTATTAGTTCCTTCTAAGAAATATTTTAATTTCTTTTGGATTTTAATATAGGCAACATTCGGAAGGAAAGTTTTTGTCATTTCATTCTGCATAGTATGACTCATCTCATGGGCATGCTCATGAGCTTATTGTACGAGGTATGGAAGGAGGTTTGAATACCACGAGAGCCTCACACTTTTGTGGCATAAACCTTAAGAAACTTGGGTCCTTAGAATCACCATGGACGACTGGATGAGAGAATTTCATTTTGTTGTAGTTTATATGGTGCAATACCAATTTGGGCATGGAAGATGCAACTTTATGTTGAATGGGTTTTCCACTAATTAATATACATTCGAGCCACTGCTTTGGCAATTACTGAAAAATTCACCCATTCCTTGTCTATGCCTGGCAAGGTTTTGTGTACCATTAAATTTTCACGTTTGCCTTGATGTTCTTTCGTGTGACATTACTTCCAAGTTATGAATTTTTAAAATTTGTTATCAACAGCTTCACCCATGCATCCTTAAAACCAAAAATTTCATTCTCAAAGTATTTTATATTTTGCTTGAGCTTTTGTAGTTTGTCTTGCCTCTTTCCTGTAAAACTTAGAGTATGATTCTGATGACAAGCCACGGGAAGAAACAATCAAACCCATGATAGATGGGGGTACTGAAGGTTTCAAGGGCCATGCAACGCAAGGGTTATTGTGCCAGGATTCACACCGTGCTTTGAGTGTACCATCTGGCTTTTCCCCCCTCAAGTGAAATTTCCTTTATGCACTCTTGCCAAAACCCCTAGAACTGCTGCCCACTGTATTGAATATGCCCATTTAATCAAATGGGACGAGGTAATATGTTTTCAGAATTGTTCTCTACCCTAAGTGATGATTTGAGCCCGTTGCTTATCTTATAATGCTTCCCATTTTCAGGTACATGGTGGAAAGGCTTTTGATCCAGATAAACCAGAACATATGAAGTGGATGTATTCCGAGGTTAATATATGGACCTATTGGATGATGTTTCTGTTGATATTAATTTTCAATATTGGTCCTCTGACTAATGCCTACCAATATCCCCACCCATAGGCTGTCAAGAGAGCCGAGCTTTTTGGCATTCCTGGAGTTACATATTCTCTTACTCAGGTATAGTACTTTCTGTGAAGATAAAGTAAATTTTGTTTGAAATTACATATTTTTTATTGCATGAATGTCATGGTCAAGGGGCTTTACCTCTTTGATATTATGCCCTGCTTTGATCGTAAGCTCTTTACTGTTTACAGGGTGTTGTGAAAAACATCATACCAGCTATTGCTTCCACCAATGCTATTATATCAGCAGCATGTGCGCTTGAAACCTTGAAGATTGTGTCGGGATGCAGCAAAACTCTATCAAACTATCTAACGTATGTCCAACTTTCATTTGTTCTTTTCTAATAATTTTATTCCAGCATTGCAATTCTTTATGCTGTTCATTTCTTGACATTGGAAATTCAAGCTTAAGGAGAAAGAATTTGGGTTTTATTGTGTACCTAATCATCATTTTGTTTACTTTCGTGTAGGTATAATGGTGTTGTAGGTCTACACAAAAAAGTGACAGAATTTGTGAAGGACAAGGACTGTCTCGTATGTGGTCCAGGGGTTCTCATTGAGTTGGACACTTCAGTTACTTTGGAAAAGGTTATTCTGTATCTTGGCTATTACTCTCTTACCGTATATCTGTTTTAATATGTTTTTTTATCTCAGGGTTACTTTTGCTAATTTAGCTTGTCTCAAGAATAATTCTAGTTTATAGCTGGCATCAAAGTACTTCTCTTTGTTTGTTCTGAAATTTTGGTAGTGTTAGCTAGCCACGGATAAAGTGAAAGTTGTTCTTTAACCTCCTAACTCTTTAAAGTGCAAAATCAAACCTAATCTTGTTTATTGAAGCTGATCTGAACCACCATGTGCAAGTAGTATCTCTAGCTATACACCTTCTACGCATTGAATTGTGTGGTAAGGATGCTTTCAGTGGAAATGTGCTTTGATTGAAAACTTCATACTAAATTTTTCGGAAAAAATAATGAGTGTGAAATACTACATTAATATTTCTGAATTTTTTTTCCTTGGTCTTGGAGTTTGGGAGGGTTGGGAAAGTATCTCATAAAGTGCATCAAGCTGACAACAGAGTTCACGTTTGAGCCATTCGTAGTATGTTTATTTATTTAAGTCTTTTGTTAATTGTACTGTGTGTTGGAGCAGTTCATTAATCTACTTCAAGAGCATCCTAGGCTGCAGTTATCAAAAGCAACTGTCACATACCGAGGGAAGAATCTCTACATGCAGGCGCCTCCAGTTCTGGAAGAGATGACCCAATCAAACCTAAGTCTACTTCTTTATGACCTTATGGATAAAGTTCTGAAGGATGTCATCCATGTGACTGGTACAACAGGCAAGAATGACAAGAAAACCTCGTGTCTGAGAAAATTGCGTGTTGTATTCAAGGGAATTGATGGGGTCACAGATATAGATATGGCTGGTGGGGCATAGTTTAGATATTGCTTCAATGTATTATTGAAGACAAAACTTCTCCAACCTCCAAATAGATGTTTCTGTCTGTCAAAATTATCTTCGTAGTGAAAACTAGAAATTGAAGAGGCACGTTTGAGTTCGGATATATTTGTATTCAGTAACATTTTTTTGTTACTCAATTCGGCCAAAGATCTTCTCAGTATGTGAAGCGGTTACCAAGGAAGCATTGATGTTAACACAATTTTTAACTAACTTAATATATTGCATTTGGATATAGTATCCAATTTGAAGTTGCTATAAAAGGAGAAAATAAAGTTGATTGGAGGATAAGAAGCAACTCTTCTGTTTGTAACGATAAGCATTTTTCTTTTTTTGGGTTTAGTGGAGGAGGAACGTCCAGGCAGTCTGCAACCTGCACATATAATACCCAGAACCAGAAGATTAATGTAAGTGTCATTGTCATTGCTTTGAATAGACTGTCAGTCCCCTTTTAGCATTTACTTCTCAAATTCTAGCTTAAACAATCTGTACTAAATAATTGCATTGATACGGCAAAGCCTAACTGTGGGCTTAACCAAGATTAGCATAAGCTAATAGTCTGCCTGCCGGTGGTTGCTACCAGCAAACTGGAATTCCGCCCCGAGAAATAAGGAAACTAAACATACAGATATAGATGATGTATGTCAAATTCGATGCTATAATGAAGATCAAAGATCTGAAAACAACATCAGATAGATCCATGCATCATCATGTTCTTCCATATGGGCGGGTCCCTTTGCAAGCCTGCAAAACGTGTGGACCAAATGACTCCTATAATTCAATTTTCTGCTTTCTGGAAAGGGAAAGTACATGTTGGAGCTGGGCCTATCGTCTTGTTCAATAGAACAAAGACTAAATGGCTGATTAGACTTATTTGTCTGTTAATGCATGTGATTGATCCATTTTACAACCGTTTTCCGCCATTCCCTGGAAAATTTTACCAGCAGATATGACACTTTTAACAGGCTTAGACAGTACAGTGACAGACGACCCTTCAAACTAGTGGAGCTGAAGTTAGAGGTCACTTTGGTCCTACTATACAAACAAGGTTTCAACTAGATAAATCCTCTGGCAGCTAAAGTTCGACTAAGTTGATGCTTAGTTATGATCGATCAAACAAGTAGAATATCAAGATATATACATCCGATAAGGAGATTTGGTTACTCGTGTAAAATACTTGTGGACTATCTACTATGAATTATGAACCATACCTTGTTCCCTTTGAGCAGGGAAGGAAAAAGATAAAAGTGATAGCCACCCCTTTACAGCCAAGTTGCTAGGAGATTTTGAGATTGAGTTTTATCTTGGATTAGATATCTGGGAGCGGGCTGTTGCTTGCGGCTCGCCTCATCATTATCTATATTTTCTCCCAACTCGATAATATCATATCATAACACTTCAGCATGATTCTTGTGGGGTTTGTCCAGATTGGCCAACTGCCATTTAGACCTACCACTACCACATGAACACTCCATTTTAACTTTAACTAACCCCACCCCATCTCTTCCTTTTCCCTATTTATAACCCCTTATATCCCGCTGCTTTGGAAGAAAAATAAAAATAAAGGACAAGGAGTGAGATTTCAAAGATTGCATAACAGAAAATTTTCTCCTTTGCTTTTTCTTGCCAAACACAATATCTCTCTAGGGAAGAAGTGGTAGTTAAGTTCTAGTTTGTTTGGGTAGCTATGGAAGTAGAAGATGATTTGTTTTTTGCAGACTTGAGCAGGCAAATCTCTCTTCTTATCATGGATGACGACGAGGACCCAGTTGCAACTTGTCCTGCAGTTTCTTTCCAGGTAATTTTCATAGCAAGAAAAGCAATTTTTACTTGAATTTTCTTGTACTGGCTAGCTAGCTCAACACTTTTTAAGTGTGTGTAGTACAGCTGTAACTAACTAGAGGTTTGGCTGTAAATTTTTTCAGGCTTTCTCTAGACCAAACTAC
This sequence comes from Cedrela odorata, assembly GCA_035584115.1. NCBI lineage: Eukaryota > Viridiplantae > Streptophyta > Magnoliopsida > Sapindales > Meliaceae > Cedrela > Cedrela odorata. Next base: position 6,356,642 of record JAXCLQ010000007.1, read on the forward strand.
CCAACAGCACCGTCTCCATTTTTTTATGAGCAAAGTAGCAGAACAGAAAGCAGAGGAACTGGAGTCTTCATTCCTCAGTCATCACAACCTAGAAGGAAGCACAGGCAAGGAAGATTCAGTTCATTCAGCTCAAAATCTCACAGACAACATAATAAAGCAAGATCAGTTTCCCAAGCATCTTATAACCATTCTTTTAACTCCAAAAAATAATGCTAAGGATATGTATATCTTCCTCAAGTGTATAATTCAATAATACACAATTAATCCCTTCACCAACAAAGTGCCGAGGCAAGGATTTCATGGTTTTATTATATATAGTGATATGTACATTGAAAAACTGTTCTTTAGTTGATTTTGGGGATGTACACAAGGGTTTGTACCTCTCCAATAATGAAATTAAATTAATTTATGGTTGTTATTGAGTATGATAGAGGATAAGCTAGTCATGTTAAACTAATGCAATTGATTATTTCTTTATATTTTAGTGTTATTCTTAATTGACTCACTTCTTCTCGTGATTCATTTACTCATGCTATCATGTAAATATCGAACTAGAGGTGAACAACATCTACTAGCAAAAGAGTTTGACATTAACTGTGGTGTGCGGAATTGACAAAATCCTCTCTTGCTTGTTAAAAACTCAAGTTGGGTTAAAAGATTTTGATTTTTTGAATAGATAAGAAGAATATAAATGACAGCAGCTTCTAGCAAATGGCTAGTTGCCAGGACAATACAAAAGCAAAAGTTATTAAGAAGATATTCAAATGTGCTTCTGTTCATCACGGTCTTTGGATTCTATTAAGTCCAGCAAGCTGTAAATGATAGGTAGAAAGAGCTTTCAAAGTCTCTCTTGTAATATCATGATATTAATCATTTGAGTCTCAATATAATTTTCTTTAATCATTATGTTTTGGTTAATATTCTTTATGCTAATCTCTCATTCTGGCCAATAAACTTAGCTGAAAATTAAAAGTATTTTTGGAAAATGCTTTGCATTTGGCAACAATGACTGGTGGCAAGTGTTTCTTTCTTCAAACAGCAGTACTTTAGGCCTTGATTTTTCTACTTTTCATCCGTATACATATTGCCTTGCCTTAGGTTTCCTCCAAATTATCACCTGTCAGTCATGTAATATATATTCAAGTCCTTTTCTAACAATCACGATTTCCATATTCTTTAGGCCATCATTTTCATTTCCATTTCTCATTTTTCATAGTGCCCACCTTCTTTTTCCCAAGTTGTCACCCCTTAATGCTCTCACAGGACCTTTCATTTCCTATAGGGATCCCCTAATCTGTGAACATCTTTTAACCCCAACTAAACTTGTTTGATTAGATGGTTAATTGTATTTGCATTACGGTGAAAGCTATTGTTATATGATGTTGTCTAGTTAATCAACAACTTAAAACTCTGTAAGGAATTCTATGTTTCATAAGATGAACAACGTTCCTACTAATTAAATATCTTTGTTTTCCGGGTGATTATATGCTTTATATTCTGAAAGGGTCCCTAATGTCACTCTGAGAAAGAAGATAAAGGAAAAAAGAAAAGGTACATAAAGTTATTAAAGATGTTGTTAGAGGGAATATTTGCTTTGACGATTTAATTTATGTAACGATGAGAAATCTAGCACTGGGGAAGTTGTTTAGATTAAAACGTTAAGCATTAATTCGGAGAATTATTGAGTGAAAATGATGGAAATCTGGTGGGTATCCCACAAATATGCTCTCCACAGCTCAAATCTTACCCACTAGTTTCAGAAAAGGGGGAGACCAGTGGGCACATGTAGACCAGCTCACCTTGATAATAAAACGAAAGTGATGCATGCAGCTATAAAATTTTAAAGATTAATTGGACTCAAAAGATAAAATTGCATTTGCATGCATGCCCTACAGGGCTGCAGCTAGCTAGCTAGCTAGCATAACAACTTGGACTGACTTTCATGGCTCCAGCTTTCATCACTTTTCGAACAACATATATTCAATACAACCCAGAAATGTCAAAAGTTCTACATGGCGAGATCATGGCACAGAGACATATATAGTACTGATTACAGAATGCTTGAATTTAAGATACAACCCAGAACACAAAGTGTTTGTCGGTGAAGCTAATAGTAACAGGCATGGATAAGGAGATGGAGAGGAGAACTTCTTCATTTTTCTTCAAGAAGCACTTTAATTACTGAGTAATCTAAAACTAAGCTTTGACTCCAAACATGCTTTGGTGAAAGGAAAATCACTTCTCCCAAAGAAAATTTCTTATAGCTTACTAACCTTGTCAACATCCACAGATTCTTGCAATAAAAGAAAATCACTTTCTTTTCTTCAAGCTACATGTCGTTTCCTATCTAAACTAATAAATGACATGTCATTCATATGCAAATTATCCGACAACCGGCGTTATTATTTCAAACCGAAAGTGTTTTTCTCCATCAAATTAAATAAACGATATTTCATTTACTTCTTCATTATCCTACCGACAAGTCATATTTCAGACTAATCGACACATCTTCAAGGAAACCAAAAATGTCGAAGACTCAAAATTGCTTTCATCCTTCGTTTCTTACGAGGACAAGATCAAACGCATCACCGCCGGCATTTACACTACCTTCACTCTCATCTCCACTATCAGCGATGGCAGCCCTCGCATTTCTCGCTTTACTAGTTTTCCTACTTCCGCTAACTCTCCTCCTCCTCCTCCTCCTCTACCTCATCGTCTGTCCCAAGCCCATCAAAATCCCGATCAAAAACCGCCACGTGTTCATCACTGGTGGATCCAGCGGCATCGGTCTGGCCCTGGCCGACCAGGCCGCAAGAGAGGGGGCCCGCGTGTCCATCCTGGCCAGGTCCCCGCAAAAACTAGAAGAAGCGAAACAATCAATCCTCCTCGACACCGGGATCGAGGTAGCGACGTTTGCGGCAGACGTTAGGGATTTCGAGGCCGTTAAAAAGGCTGTTGATGAGACGGGGCCCATTGATGTGTTGGTTGTGAATCAAGGGGTGTTCGTGCCTGGAGAATTTGAGGAGCAATAATTGGATGAGGTGAGGTTCATGCTTGATGTCAATCTGATGGGGAGTTTCGATATGATCAAAGCTGCTTTGCCGCTAATGAAGAAGAGGGAAAATGGTGGTCCTGCTGCTATCGCTTTAATGTCGTCTCAGGCTGGTCAGGTATGATGAATTGATCCTTCTTTAATTGAAATCACATATTATAGTCTATAACAAAGAAAAAGTGTAAAATGTGGTACTTTTCGAATGTGAATAACTTGATGTGCCCAATATGTGACGCCGGCGCGGTTGTGCCATGTTGCCATTAGAACGGTGCTAATGGTGGCCATTAGAACTGCTCTTATAATGAATATATAATTGCTATGATCAATGAGCTTGCTTAGCTAATGGTGCAGAACCGTATGCTTGGGCAGTCACCACTACGATGATGAGTTTTAAATGTTACACCGATAACACCGTACTCTGTGACAATGTTGTTACATGACTTAGTGTTGCAGAGTGGCTCCATGCGATGCAGTGTCATTCAATCCTAGTTTCACATGCACAAAGGAAAAGTAAGTAGTCTACAAAAATATAGTTTCTATCTTCTCTTGCTGACAGATCTGACAAGTTACTGCTTTATCTTTGTACTTTATGTTATGGCATAATTAGTCATTGCATATATAAACAGCCTTGGTTTGCATGGTTTATTGCACTTTGGTTGTATTGAATACATTGCTGGAAATTTTTGTATCTCTTCCAATAAGAGATGTGTTTGAATTTCCTGCTCTTGTTAAAGCCATTGAGTTTGATAAACTTTTTTCTAGTTAATATCTTCCTGAACATAAAGTATAAGGAGTAAAACCTACCCGTTACTTGCATTTAATCAGCTCTATAATAAAACTGCAATCCTTTTTAAGTATAGTTGCCAGTTTCTTTTCTTTTTTTTTTTTTTATTTGTTCTTGATCAACTTATTTCTAGACTATGGTGTGTCTGCTAGGCTGCATGCTTATGGTTTTGCCTCTTGACTATTTGTCATATATTACAATCCTAGTGATCGACATATTGAGCTGAACTTCCATATAGTAATTCTTAATGAATCATCGTTAGAATTGTTTTGGAAAAAAGTTAAAACATTTTACTTACTCCTATCTATAGGAGGTTTTTCCAATGAACAATAACTAGGCTGCTATTGAAAGTCCATAACATTACTCCATTGGTGTGGATGTTTTACAATGTTTGCATTTCATGTAATATTGGAGTATCATATTCAAACTATCTTAATTGATTATGAATTTTAACTTCTTTTCTTTTTCTTCTGGTATTGACTTCTATTTCATCAACATATTGTTCTTGTTCTATTTGAGATGATGCCTGTCTTCCTTGCATTTTCAATTGTGCCTGAACTGAAATTGTTGTTAACAAGATCTCATTCAATTTCAGGAACCTAGAAGTTCTTGCTACTCCGCATGGATGCTCATCCTTTTCTAATGGAGACGTCTATGGTCCTTCCAATTGATGAACATTGCTGAGAGGTGATTTTTAGTCTTCTGACCAGATTTCAGCATCTGTTTTGAAGAAACAAGATTCCATGCCACTTCTGGAATATCAGCATCTGCATATATGTATTTTAATGGAGATATATAGAACATTAGAAATCGTTAATTAGAAAACCTTATTGTAATTTCCTTCAGTATTCAAGTTTTATTAATTAATACTGAAAAATTACGCAATTGTTCTCTCTGTTTCTCATGCAAAGAACCAAACAGAAGGTGAAAGTTCGACTGGCTATCCTCATTCTTGGTTTAAGTACAGATAAAAATTAATTAAAATTGGTCAATAATCTTCTCTTTAGGGAGTGCCATGAGTCCCACCAACATCCGGGCTTGTGTCAATAATAAGAAAAACCTTGGATGCTTGGCCCAGTGGCCCATTGGGTAACCCATTGATCATAATAAGCTTAATTAGTAGAGCCCAGGTTTTGATAGACCACTCTTACCGTCCTAGTCAACCATACCCAAACTCTGCCCAGTCCTCTCATAACATAGTTCTCCAATTATTCTTGTATTAAAAAAAAAAAAAAAAAAAAGAAAAATCATCGGCTATTCCCGATCAAACGACTACTGCCTTACACAGCAACGATCGAGAACAAGCATGGCGTCACTTATTCTGAAGAGAAGCAACTCGTCTGCTTTAAAGTCGGTGGTAGATGGTCTTCGAATTGCAGCGTCTTCAAGAGCTTACGCATCGGTTGCAGTGGGAACCGACATAGTCTCGGCAGCTCCCGATGTTTCTCTCCAGAAAGCTCGGAGCTGGGACGAAGGTGTCTCTTCTAAGTTCTCCACCACTCCTCTTAAGGACATTTTCAAGGTTGCTTCTTTTTCTTTTTTTTTTCTGCTTCGTTCATTGGATTTAAAATTAGATTAACTTCATTGTTTCAGTTTTTACTTTCAAAGTTTTTTTTTTCTTTAATTTTCTGTTTGAAATGACAAAAAAAAAAATCTCAACTCTCAATAATGAAGTTTATTGATATATTTCCCTTGTTGGTTTCTTTTGTAATGTGCGTTTCAGGGCAAGAAAGTGGTCATTTTCGGGCTCCCTGTAAGTTACTCTCAGTTTCTTAGCTATTTCGATTATGAGTTGTTTTTAATTTTTTCATATTTAGATAATTTATCGTTTGATGACTAATTTTGGGTATATACTTAATTTTCTTGGTACATTAGAAAAGTGATGAATTTTTTTCTTTAGGTTTGTTGGAAAGAAATCAACTTTAGATGTAAACCCAGTTTATGATTGTTAGCTATTGGAGTGCAGTCTCTGTTTTGACGCCTTTGTTTATGGAAATCCATTTTCTATCAGGGACTTGCTTTTAAAAGCTAAAGCTGAACATAGTTGAATGTGTTCTCTTTGTGTTACCATGGACTGACTTATCATAATTATTTATATTTGTATATGAATAAAGGGAGTTGATGTGATAAGTGCTTTACCCTTTTTTTTTTTTGTTTCTTTTAAGCAGAAGGTGATCTACATGTGCTATTGGAACCTACATGATTTTTGTGTTCAAAGAACAGTAATACAGATGCTTCATTAATGGCTATAACATTTTCTTCAACATGGTGATGAAATTCCTTTTACACATGTTTAGTCTGTCCATCCATGTGGTGATGTATTGTCACCTAATTGCTTGAAGATGATTTTATGTCATGAAATTGCTGTCTACTCCTTGGAAACTGTGAAGTGCTTAAGTAGTTGGACCTGTGGAACAAATTCCAAGTCTTGAATTGTGTTTGATGATTTTTGTTTCTTTGATGTTGAGTCAAAAGACGCAAGGCTCCAAGACATACATTTTTTACTGTCAGGCTCCAGAAATGAGGATTGGATTTTGGGAGAGATAATTCCCAAAAGATAGTTGTTTCTATATAGAAAAATATCTTTTGATTCTTATTTGGTGTACTGTTTTTATTTGCCATTTTCCAGGGTGCATATACTGGAGTTTGTTCGCTCGCGCATGTCCCTAGTTACAAGAATAACATTGACAAATTCAAGGCTAAAGGGATCGATTCTGTAATCTGTGTGGCAGTTAATGATCCGTATGTTATGAATGCCTGGGCAGACAAACTTCAAGCCAAAGATGCTGTAAGTTAGTTGCTCTATTATTATTCTCTTAACTTCAACAGAAAATTGATATGTTAGGGATTTTTGTTCACTACCCATTTTTGGTTAGTCTTTGGTGTATGGGTCTAACCTAGTTGACCCTGTTGTGTAGTTTAAATTTTCTCCATTGCTTTTGTACTCAATGAGAGATGGGGTTGAGATGTGTTTTCTGACATGTCACTATGTGATATGGCATTAGTAACATCATCTTTTTGCTGTTTTTCCTTTTTATAGATTGAATTCTATGGTGACTTTGATGGAAGTTTCCACAAGAGCTTGGACTTGGGAAAAGATCTTTCTGCTGCTTTGCTTGGGCCTCGCTCTGAAAGGTATTTTTAGCACTATTTATTAGTTTTTTCTATTACCTTATTTACTAAATACTATCCATCCAAGATAAGAATGGTCTGTCCAGATTTAACTTTATAACCTGTTATTTACTAAAATAATACTATCTATCCAAGATAAGAATGGTCGGTCCAGAGTTATCTTCGTAACCTGTTATTTTACTTAGATAATACAATCATATTTGTGTAGATGGTCAGCATATGTAGAGGATGGGAAGATTAAGGCTCTTAATGTAGAGGAAGCCCCGTCTGACATGAAGGTTTCTGGTGCCGATGTCATTTTGGAACAGATCTGAAGATGTTTCAGCATCATTTGCAGTCAACATGAACTTGTGATACACTTTCAAACATGTGTCTCAGTTACTCTTAGTAAAACAAAAAAAGAACAGCAGATAATAAATTAGAAGTGTTGCTCCAAGCTAATTCCAGGGAAATTTCTGGACTTTTTGCTAATCCTTCTTGAGAAATAAGTGTGCTGTACCTACATTGTGAATGAGTTTGTGGTAAAAGCAGTTTACATATTTGTATGGTTGAGAATTGCACTCTTGTCGATGCCCTTAAACCTGCTAGTAATGTTTTACTAGCTGTGCTATGCTTCTGCCATGGTCAGTAATCAGTCTCCAAGGGGCAGGAATTTGACTGAGCAATTGCGAGGCCATGTGGCTAACATGATCTGACACTGAAAATCTTCTGAAGTCCACCCAGAAAATAAGAATGTCATTCTTATTATGATATAAATCCCAGATAGCCTTTCAGAAAATGCAAACGCAACGCTATGATTGATTCTTGCTCTCGGATAATGGCTTACGCATATACTGGAGTAATAGAAGTGGGACTAGAGACACGCAGTGGAATTTTAGATAAGCTTCAAATTGTGGGCTTGACGTAAAACCTTTTTCTCGCGAAACGTCAAATAATGCTGACAACTTTCCGTAAACAGACACAAAGCCAATAGGTTTCATGGTTTGTTTCTTATACGAGTATGCCACATGGCAGTCTACATTGACACGCATGCAACTTACACACCTTCCACGTAAGTAGCCCATGAACTACGTGGATCCTCTTTCAACACCACAACAAAGTCGAAGTTGGACCTACCTCATTTACGTTTCTTTTATAAATTACTGTAAATCACTGCTCTTCCAAGCAGCGAAAGCATTTAACCTTGTCGTTTGCTTTCTGAAGTGAAACAGTTGTCAGAAAATTCAAATTATGTGGAAGAAGATGGCGACCGATGGGGAAAAGTTTCCTCCGCAAAAGCAAGAAAGACAGCCAGGGCCCAGGCAAAGAGCATGTCATGAACCCAGTTCTTCAAACTATTAACCCTAGTTACAAGTCTGCCAACAGGCTCCAGTGCGCATATATATATGATATACTTCAGTTGCAATACTGCATAAGGTAAACAGTCGCTGGTATTTCACATGCAATGGTAATTATAAAACTTAACTTACATACTGCAGGGAAAGGTGGCGCTGGTCACTGGAGGCGACTCCGTAATAGGAAAGGCAGCATGCTATTGTTTCGACAGAGGGGCAGCAAGTTTGGCTTTTGCGTATGTAAAAGACCAAGAAGATAAGGACAGGGACGATACTCTTCAAATGAATGATAGTAGAAGCAAAGAAGAGCGATGCTAGAGACCCCATAGCCATTCCTGCAGATGTTGGATTTGATGAGAACTGTAAATGGATAATTGATCAAGTTGTTAGTTGAGTATGGAAAGATTGATATTTTGGTGAATAATGCAGCTGAACAGCATATGGCAAATTCTCTAGATGATATCACCAAGGCCAGACTTGAGAGGGTCTTTAGAACTAACATTTTCTCCCAGTTCTTGTCCAGGTAAAGAAAATCAAATCCATATACTTTGAATCTCATGGGGTTATTTGAGGATTTACAGCGTTTTATTTGTTCGTTGATATACACAGGCATGCTTTGAAGCATGTGAGAGAAGGAAGCTCAATTATCAACTCAGCATCAGTCAGCGCATGCAATCCAATGACATTAGACTACACCGCCACCAAGGGAGTCATTGTGGCATTCACTATGGTCCTGGCCCTCCAGCTTGTAGACAACGGAATTCGCGTCAACGCCGTCGCCCCAGGGACACTCTGGAGTCTGGACTCCGCTGCAGGTGCCATCCATGCCAGAGGACATGATTAAGAACTTGGGGTTGGCGACGCTAACGAAGAGTGCAGCTCAGCCTTGTGAGATTGCACCATCCTGTGTTCTTGGCGTCTCCTGACTGTGCTTCTTTCTTCACCAGCCAAGTTCTCCATCCTAACGGTATGTAATCGATCACTTTTAACAGTGTCTTATTAGTTAAAATTGCTCATAAACTGTTTGGCTTTGCAGGTGGGATGATTGTCAACGCTTGATCCTGGCATATAAATTGTACATGTTTCTGAGTTGGAAGTGTGTAGTGTGCCCGTAATGTTTTAAGCTCGGCCGTAGAAACGAGCAAGTGGCGGACTCGTACTAAATAAACTCAGGACCGTGGCTGTTGGTCCAGGTGTGCTGGTGTCCCTGATCCGTATGGGATCGTATATATAATGTTATTGTTGACAGTCATATAGTTTTCAATCAACGTGTTGATGTACCTTTATCGTGCTTGGAAATACAAAATACTTGTGCAGTATTAGAACAAGTACATGTTCGAAATCACAAACAATATAAGTAAATTAGCAAACAACAATGAGCAATATTAGCACCAAGGCAATATGGCAAAGCAGTCCGTACATACAGTTTCTTAATAAAATAGAGAAAGTGCAATCAATAGAAGCCAATGGAAGAAAAGTGGAAATTCTCTAGAATTCCTACCTTGATCTCCTCACATTCAAAAAGAGAAAAAAATTATGGCTACTCTTCAGGCTAGTCCTGAAACAGCTATTACCGAATTGACTAATGTTTTCTACTTGGTATATGGTGGCAATGCAGGAAGCAAACCAATGAGTATGTTGGTTTCTTCATCTGCTAGTCACTTGCATTGTTTATAACATATAATCTCTAGCTGATAAAGTCCCGATTGCTCATCATCAAAGTCATCTCTGCCAAAAGAAAATAATGATTATCAAAACCAACCATGAATTATATATCCCAAATTTATTTCTATATTTCAACATGTTATTGCTAACTTTCTTTTCTACAGACTTCTCAAAGTATGGGCAGGTTGGATTTCAAAAGCTTTTTCTAAATAGGCATTTCTATAATACAACGGTAATATCTCCTGATAACACTAATAGCATCAGCTGTGTTTTCTGATGCTGTCTTAAACAGTAAGAAAAATATAAATAAGCAAAAAAGGAGCATCAGAGCTGCATTCTGAGAATAAAGTTTTCTAACCTGATACAATACTTCCAATTGACCTGAATTGGTACCGGAGACATATGAGGGTACATCTGAACTTAAATCAGGAGCAAGTTCTGCACGTCTCTTGTTGAGAACGCTCTCTTGCACACCCTTTCCTTTAAATAAGACACTAGATGTCCCCACTGTGTTATCAGAAGCAGGGACAGAGGTTCCAGTTCGTTTTGAGGCAAGATCTAGGCGCTCAATCATTTTTGCAACACCAGCAATTCCTGCACTCATCTCACGCTGAACTTCTTTACTTAGTTCCTTAACGGAATTATTCCGAGCAAGCAACCTCTCCTTTAAATTGCGGGTACTTTTAGAGATTGATTCCTTGTATCTTTTTAAGAAACAAAAACCAATCAGATTGACAAGTTGAAACAAGTAACTATCAATTTCTAGTAGAACCAAGTTGCAGCTCATCTACCTGGCTGAAGCAGCAGACCATTTAGATTTGACAGACTCTGAGAAGGAGAATATCTCAGTTGAGTGGTTTGGCCTCCTTGGACTATCCGGTGGTGGCTGTCCAAAGAAAACTCTGAAAAATGACCCAGTGAATAATGAGACAGATATGTACACGACAGACATCTTTGAACCTTGTATATAAATTAGTAAAACAAAAAACATATGCAATGGAAGCAAGATCTTTGTAGCAAAAAGTGCCATAACATTACTATAAATACACTTTGACCTCTTGGTTAGGAACTGGTCACATCATTTGAATCAACCCTAAGGGTTTGCCTGCCAGTTGCTAGTTGATAGACAACTATTACCAAAAAAACATTTGGACTTTTGAAATCTGAGCAAATACCTGGGTTTAAAAGGGCCATCTCTGTTAACAGCAATACCAGGGTCAGATGAGGGAGGTTGAACATTGACAGCCGTTCGTGTGTCAAAAGTTGGCAAATCACCCTCAGATGACCTGTGACTAAAATCTGGTGAAGTCATGTTTGCTGGCAGTGTTCCAGGAACACTTGCAGCAGAATTAGAATCAACAACTTGAGAAACATCAATCACAGGATATCTATGCATCTCTCTTCTGCGAAAATAGCGAACAGTAGCTAGATGTTGCATAACACGTGCTTCCATATTATCATAATCCAAGTAAGTAGCATCCTGAAAAGTTCCATTTCAAATATTAGAATAGAAGATTTAAACTCACCAACCAAACATTCAGAAAACAGAAGTTTCAAGATATGATTTGAAACCAAACTAAATAATCACCAGCCCAGTATCAAAATCCTCGGGGAGAGTAACAGGCGAAGCAGGAGATACGATCCGTGACTTGCAGTGCCTTTCATTATCAATGGCAGCTAAAAGCTCTTGACTAGAGCATAAAAATAATTAACTAGAGTCAGAACAAGAAACAAAAAGAGATACAAACGCATGCATGGTTAACCAATTAGCTTCTTTCCATCAGCGTGACACCCAACAATAAAGACATCTGCGTATGTGTGCATAGTGAGAGAGATGGCTTTCAAAACGGATGTCATATACCTGGCTGGATCTTTCAGGACAAACCGCTGCCAACATATTGGGCACTCTTTGCTTCTTTGAGACCTAAATGGGGAACAAATTCAATTAGAGAGTTTCCATTCACCAAATCAAAGAGGACCAGGTAAGAAGACGAGCTTACCAATCAAGAATACACTGAAGATGATATTCGTGCTTGCAGCTGGTAACCTGAAACAAGAAACAGCGTCCAAAAGGTTATTGGTTACTCTAAACTGAAGTATCTATAAAGTTGTATTAATACATTATTTCAATCCCTTAAAATAGTCTCAAGATTATAATTAGATAAGCAATGTGCATGAAGAAAAACCATTCAGCAATCAAAACATTATGTTAATTCAAACGAAAATTAATTTCACAAAAAAAAAAAAAAATCTTTTGATAATTAAATTTGAATCAGACCAGGATGCAATAAATAATAAGACCCAAGTGGTAGTCTAACATACAAAGACTTCATATTAATCACGCTGTGTTATACAACCGACGAACTAAAAAATAATGGTGAACAATTACGATAATATAGATAATAATCAAGATCAAAATTTAACCATATTATGAACATTGATTGTTGTAATTTCAATCTAACAAAACCGTGACTCTGTTTGCTTACAGTCGCTGGCGATTTTTGAAGCCTCCAGGAAATTATCCAAAATTAAGAACTCAAGCACAAACAAAAAAGAAAAAGAGCATTGATCTCAACTCTCAAAGGTCAATAATTCATACAGCTGAATTGCCAATCAAACAGTGCCATACATTGACGATTTAACAACAAACCAAAACAATATGGACTTGCAACACAACGACCGCGAACTCAAATGGTCAACAAGAGCAAAAATTGAAAAAAAAGAAAAGAAAAAATGATCAGTCATACAGTGGCGGGGTCGTCAGTGGAGAAAGGCTCGAGACAGATACTGCAAGCGTCTTCGAAAGCATCGTCAACGGATCCTGATGACGACCCGGCAGTTAAAGAGGAGGAGGAGGAGGAGGAGGAGGAGGCTGTGAAATTGGCCATTGAAAGTGAGAATGTGGAGAGAAGAGAAAGGGAAGTGACTTTGAAGAGGAAAGGAATTGGAGAGAAACGTAGAAAAGGAATGGAGGAACCCTAGAAAAGTGTAGAGAAAGAGGGAGAAAGTGTGAGTGGTCAAAGAAAAGAATTACGGGGAGAAGAGGAAAAGGAAGAAAAGCGCAGGAAAATTATCCGATTCAGACGGTTTGGTTTTTGAATGGAATCAGTCAATCCCTCTCTGCTCTTTTTTTTTTTTTTTAAAGTATTATATATTTCTTTTCTTTTAATATTCAATTTGTTTATTTTAGCAAATTTAAAATAAATTATAAAATAAATATTCCGTCAATTTTTTTAAGTTTTAGGTACATCCTGGCTGCGTGGATAACCACAGTAACGCGTAAAATTATTTAAAAAATAAATAAAATAAAATAATTGTAAATATATATAATTAAATTAAATAATATAACTTTTTTATTTTTAAATAATTTTAAATAATTTATTTTTATTTTAATTTATATGACCTAACGTCAATAAATAATTATACGGTAATTATTAAAGACTTATTTGTTTATAACTTTGTAATTACACAATTATTTTTTATAATAATTACATAATTTTATAGTGTCATATTTAGTAGTACATTATATAATTGTTTAGTTTAATTATAAAATTATTTATTTTAAATATAAAAATAAATTTTAATTACTAATAAATTATTAAAATTAAAAAATATATATTATAAACTCAAAAAATATAATATAATTTTTATATACATTATATGTATTATATGTACTTAAAATATATATTATATATAATAAATACATAATACATATTTAAAATTTTTACTCAAAATATATAATATATTCTTAAGTTCATTGATTATAAACTTAATTAAAATTTATCAATATCAAATAACATCCATGATCATAAAAACATAATAATTAAACATAAAATAGATAGATGTAATTATCAGTTTACCGAACAAAATAAAAAGGTAAGTCAAATATAATATACAATTCTATCTAATTGCTTCAACATTTTACATTTGATCAGCTATTTTATCTTAGAGAATACTCATATATTATTTATCAACATCTATTGGTGCTTTATCAAATTCATTATCATATGAATCAATATCATATAAATTACTATAAAATTTTAATTATTATTTCATGTTTTCTTCAAGTATACATCATTCTAATTGCACTTAGGAATGAAGTTATAAAGTATACAATGTCACAATCTAGCCTTATTTTTTTTTATAATATATAGAAGAAGTGTTGTCAAAATAGAAAATCTTCTTTTTAAAATAGCAAATATTATTTTCACTACATTTTCAAAATTTGAATGTCGTTAATTGAAGAGCTCCCGAGTTGTTTGTGATCTCTGTGTTTGGCTTTACTCTCTTAAATGATATCACTCACTACAATATAGTATTTGCTTAGCCTGCATTAACTACATAATATTTCCCTATAAATTCTTACAAAAATTAATATAATTTACAAAAAAATAATTAAAAAAAAAAAGAAAGATAATATAAAAAGATTTTAAAAAGAGTTGGAATTGTAAAAAAAATATTTTTTATAATTATAAAAAAATTTAAAAAATAAAATTGTATAATTACATCAATTATAATTTTTTTTAATAATTGAATTATTTAATTGAGGGTCTAATTATACTAATTATATTATTAATTATGCAATTGTATAATTACGTTATAAAGTGGCAAAACAAACATGCACCATAGAAAATCAAATTTATCACTCTAAGTAATTATAATCTTACTAGTTAACCGTCCAACGATGGTTCCAAATTTTGATCATCATCGTACGATCCAAATTACATAATCCTTAAATAGGTTCCACTTTCA
>JAXCLQ010000007.1:6378851-6423922 GCA_035584115.1 Cedrela odorata
TTTTTTTTTCACTTTATTATAGTAATTAAATTCTAATATTATTTTGATAAAAATTTAGCTTTCTTAAATTTTAAGAAGGGGGCAAAAAAAGTTAAAACAAATAATATAACGGGGGCAAAAAATTAAGTGGAGGGAAAAATTTTTTTATACCTATAATAATAAATTTTTTTGCCCCCCTTGCCCCACACTGTAAATTCGTCACTGACTACAAGAACAAGAAGCTCAACAACAAAATACCTCAACCTTAACCTCACAATCTTCAATCTTACTTATATATCCAGGTAAATATTTATATAAGGTGTTTATCATCTGTCATTTTGTTACTTTATACATCTTGTTTATATGGTTGAAATTGTTTCCTGCTGAAGTTAAATCATTATAAATTTAGGATATGATCTTTAACTGTTAGAGCATATTCCAAGCTAATGTGTTCGTTTGGCTCTTCAATTCTAATGAAGTTAGACTAAGTGAAGATTGATACTCGTTTGTGCTGGGATGTTTTACCATCTACTGCACAATAATGAATTAATGGTCATATTGATTGGTATGGTTAATTTCTATAAATTAACTTCTTAATGAAATGGGGTTGATTTTGTTTCCTAGCTAGTGCTATATTTTTTCATGGACACGATGTTAGATTTAAAAATGTAGTTTGTGACCATGCTAATGGTGACATTTATATTTTCTCCGGTTGCATTGCTCGGAAATAGTCCCTCTTGACAATAATTGAAGCAGTTCTTTTCAAATTTCAAAATAATACATACAGAAGCTGCATCAATAATTTCACGATAAAATTTAAACTTTGAGCTGAAGTTAATACAGAATTTGGAAATTTGTGTTGATTGTATTATATCATTGTTCAATGTTTGCCATGTGGCATCTTCTATTCCTCTTGGATCCTTTAATAGTTTCTTACCGACTGTGTTATTACTATCAGGACAATGGTTTTGTGTAGTATTGTTGTTCTTTTATTATTTAATGAAAAGAAATGTGATCGATTGGCAAGAATCTTGGGAGCGTGATGATGAAGGAAATTGGATGTGAATTTGGGACCGAAGGAGACAAAGGGTGTGATTAAGTATGCTGTATACTCATGCAATGTTTATTGGCACAGACAGGATGATCAGTGCATTACATCTTTGGCTGGCAAAAAGCTGAAGCCCCGTGCATGTACGAGGAAGCAATAAATAATATTGCAGAGGCAATTCAAGAGGGAAATGTCATTTCTGAGAATGTTCAAGTACATATTTACTTAGATGAATTCAGCTGGCTGTGCACTATGGAAATGGAGCCCTTTGGTGACTTTTTCATGCCTCTTTCCTTCAATGGTGTGCAACAATGATGCTATGTTTATGATATCTAAACTTCCCTCAGGTTATAATTGTCTCTTTCTGGTTTATACTTATAGTTGCCTGCTTTATTGTTGATGATTGCATTAGTGTAAGGATTTTGACATGGTCTATGATGAATTAGAAACTCATTATATACGTGTTAGATTCTCTAGCAAGCATTGAATGGCGTTAGTTTCATTAGTGAATGTATTGCAATGACACTATCATTATGTACTCTACTCATGGGATTTTATAGTTGCTGCTTTCCTTTTCTTCGTAGTAGTCTGGTAAAATAACTAGTGATAGTTGGTAGTTTCTCTTTTCTCCTAACATTTTATTATGGCTAACCCAACAGAAAAAGTTAGTTTGCTCTTGCATTGAAGAGGGAGAAATTCACCTTCTCTTTCTCTTCCTTCTCCAAAATTAAATACCAAGCTTCAAATTTAATTAAACAAAAGGACACAGATGTTCTGCAACGAGTCTTTGGTTAAAAGTAAAACTCTGCAGTTTGCATTGAATCCTTCATCCTTGACTGTATGCTGGCCATCTAATGGAAGAACACAAGAGTGCATATGTGTAATCATTAGCAGATTACACATTTTGGTTTTGGATTTACCTTCGTATTCACATCTTATGATTGATTGTATCATCCTAATTAACTATATCTCCAGTTCATTACAGTGGAAATATGATTTATTTATGAAGGATGGGCAATGGGGCTTCCCTTTGTAAGTTCATTCAGAATTCCAAGGCACCGGCATAACATACCACAAATAATATATGACAATCTCGTTACACGTATTGGGTCAATGGGTCTCTTGAATCTCAAACTCCAGTCTACGAGATCCCACAACAGCAAATCCATGAATTTGAGCACTGTTTAGCGGCTACGTTATGTTGTTTGATGTCTAATTCTGTACCAGACAAGTTAAGTTGCACGTAATGTCAACTCACAGACTCATCCTTTTGTCCGAGTTAGATTGAACGGTTGAGATCTTGGGTACCTTCCAATCTAAACCAACATGTACGTACGCCGACAAACACAGGAATTTTATTTTATTTTGTTTTTAATTTTGAAATTCTTTTAAGAGATTAATTTAATCAGCTTTCCAGCCACGTTCACGGTCGGGATCATCGTTTTGAGTTTTAAGAATCCAATCATCGTCTCTTAACTGCGTATCGAACACCTCCCAACCAGAACTAGACACCTGTCCACGTACTCGAGACATCATGTCCCTATCCATTAGCCGTTTCCTTCGCCATTTTTAAGCTCACAGTATCTCCCCACTCAGGTGCCAACTCAACTCAATCTGACCCACGATTCCAGCAGTCCTCCACTTCTCTTACTCAGAATCTTCGATTTGAAATTGAAAACTCTTACCACTACGAGCAATTAGCCAAGCCATAACATCATTACTTAACACCCACCAAACCCAACTCTCCTCTCTCTTACTCTTTCTCTTTCTGTGTGTAATGAAGTAACCGAAAAGAGAAAAGTGAACAGCGTATATATCTCCATGAATGCTTCTTTGCTTCCTTCACACCCATCTGGTTCTCGCTTTCTTTAACCTTTCATTTCTCATAGCATAACAAAACTGAAATACCAAGCAAAGGAGCTCAAAAAAAAAAAAAAATGGTTCACTTATGATATGAGTGTTATTTTGCTTATACACCACACTTGTCTCCGTTTTGAACCATATTTATTCACTTTTTTTTATTTTTTGTTTAGCTATCTCAGATTGTTAACTGTCTCAAAAGAAACAATACCCGGATTACAGAGTTCGTTTTTCATTTCCAATGTCTAAGAATCCATCTCAGGAAGACCATGAAATCGTGCCCGTTTCTGATTTTTTCAAGAAATTCAAGCGTTTGAGGCTATTTGAGCCGTATGTAGGTGTTCTTGGATTCTTTTTCGTTACAGTTTGTGTGATTTGCTGCTTCTCTTACTTGGATTACCGGGCTGTAGCTAAAGGGTATAGAGTTCCTGGTAAATCAGAGAGGTTCAAGTGGCTGAAAATAGATGGTGCCTCGATTGAGAGCCAGAGGAGAGTTGAGTTTTTGAGTGAGAAGGGAAATGGATGTGACGTGTTTGATGGTGATTGGGTGTGGGATGTGAATTACCCTTTGTATCAGTCTGAAGATTGCAGTTTTTTGGATGAAGGGTTTAGGTGTACTGAAAATGGCAGGCCTGATTTGTTCTACACTAAATGGAGATGGCAACCAAGACATTGCAATTTGCCAAGGTATGTTAATTTCTTCTTTTTTTTTTTTTTGGCCTTTTTTAAGCTTCTTAACAACGCGTTAATTACTAAGGGATGAATAGTAGAAATCAAAGTTAATCTTAGAAAACCAAGTGCATTATACTCAAATAAGAATGATTAATAAATAAACGGGTTGAATTTTCAATTAGCTGAAGATAAGAACACTAGGAAATTCGAGGCTTGTAAATATCGTATCTATAGTTTTTCTGCGTTTTCTCAGGAACCAGACAGGTAGGCTACTGTCAAGCCTTTGTAATTTATCGTCTTTGAAAGTTAAATCCTTTTCAGTTTCGCTTAAGCATTTCAACTTGCTTTCGTACCCCCAATCCAACGAGGAAAAAAGAAAAGAAAAGAAAAGTTTGAATTTCAGTTACAATTCTGTTTATATACTTTGGCCATGATTTCTTTTGTTTTTTCTTCTCTAGTTTTCCACCATTATCTTCGTTATAATAAAATGTTTTCCTTGTTTCTGTCCTAGTTTTGGCTCATTTCCCCGGTTGATAAACTTCATCCGTGAACTAAGGTCAATAATTCCAAGCATTTAATCAATGAAGACAAAAGGCCTTTTTCTTTTCTACATATTGCAATCCTTTTTCCTGTCATATTTTCTGTTAGTTGATAATCAGCTTTTTCACAGAGAATGAAAATATAACTTGTAAATTATATTCAGTATTTGATTTTATGAGTGCTTGGTTTGGGTCGGGTATACGAGTTTGCTTGAACTTTCTGATTGTTGGTTGTGTTGTTCTGTTGGTGATTGATCAATGTCTTAAATTCATTTGAATATCTTTTTCCCAATAGAATTGTAATTATTGGTATTATAAGTAATGATTTATGGTTTCAGAAAACTCACTTTGTATCTTTGCAACTTTTAATTACATTCCCAATCTTCATTTAATAGATTTGATGCGAAAGTGATGTTGGAGAAACTGAAGAACAAACGGCTAGTTTTTGTTGGCGACTCAATTGGTAGAAATCAATGGGAATCACTTCTCTGCATGCTCTCTTCTGCGGTTCCCAAGAAGGATTCGATTTATGAAGTGAACGGCAGCCCAATTACAAAGCATAAAGGATTCTTGGTATTCAAGTTTAAAGATTATAACTGCACCGTGGAATACTACAGAGCTCCATTTCTTGTACTGCAGAGCAGGCCACCTACTGGATCTCCAGAAAAGATTAAGACAACCCTTAAATTGGACCAAATGGATTGGAACTCTTTGAAGTGGAGAGATGCTGATGTGCTGGTCTTCAACACGGGGCATTGGTGGAATTATGAGAAGACCATTAGGGGGTAAAGCAATCATCTAACTCTAATATCAATGCTTTCTTTAATTTTCAATATTATTCATTTCTCCATGATAGAAGGTTTAGTTAGGCTACTTTTAAAAATTAAATAAAAAAATTTCATGTTAGGAGAGTTTAGGAGGTAATTTCTGAAAATGGAGGTTGAATTGATGGCTGATGAGCTGATCTTTTGGGTTTGAGCTTGTTCAGATTTGAAAGTTATACGATAATCAATGGCTTAACTAAAGCTGTGATACGTGATTATCTCAGGGTGAACGTTGACAAATACATGATCAGTATCTATTGGTGAAATATTTAAATTAGAATGATGGGGACCATTGTGGGTAGTGTCTAATAAAGTAAAGTCTAGGTTTGAATGAATGATAGGATGTATGTAAGCAACGTTCTAACAACTTCTAGAAAATTTACTTTTGTGATTTGAGCAGTTGTTTCCTGTTTTATGATTGCGATCTTCCATTTCTTTTCCTATCTACGCTTATCGTATGATATCCGAAGACAATTAAGGTGCTGTTGGGGAAAGGATTAAAAGCTCAATTGTTCTTACCGTCATGTTTGTTTGTGATGGTCCCACCAGTCTTGAAATGTACAAAACAGACATGATTATCTGGATTACTTTAACTTGATGATGGTGGCTTATATGGATTATTTTCAAATTATGTCAACGACAATGGGCCCTACTTATTATCAATTATTGATGACTATATTTGCATATATGTGCTCAGCCAGTAAGTATCAGATTTAAGTTTTTGGATTTTATCTCTTGTAGATGTGATGGAAAATGTGACATGAAATATGAAGGTAGCTGTTGGTGGCAATTTGCTTGTAGCATATCTGTATATGTATTAATTTTGGGTTTCAACAAAATTTACCCTTCAAACTTTTTATTTTAATGATTTTTCAGGGGTTGTTACTTTCAAGAAGGGGCAGAGGTAAAAATGGGGATGGAGGTCGAATATGCATATCAGAGGTCCATAGAAACCGTTGTGCGCTGGATTCACAATGAAGTGAACACAAGCAAGACGCAGGTCTTCTTCCGTACATTTGCTCCTGTACACTTCAGGTTTGTTTTACATACCATAAAAAACACTTAATTTCTTTGAATTCTGCAAGTTCAGTTCTTTTATCCCTCAGCAATATGTGTTAAATTGTGGTGCAATGGGACTTAAAAAATACTCAACTCTTGAGATTGGAATGAGCTAAAATACTCAAACGTATGAGATTGGAATGAGTATCAAACAACTCACACTAGTTCTTGACAATGCTTTCTTCATTTAAATTTTCTGAATTTTTCATGTCCTTTTATGCTAGGATATTCAATATCACTCAGCAATGCAGGCTTGTGAAAATATATTTGTCTTTTTGCATGTGATTGACATATTGACACAATATTCAACGTCTAGAACTTAATCTTTCGCATTCATCTTTTTTTCACACATTGATTGTTTCTGCCGTCAGTTTGAGTCAGAAAATCAATATTTTAAATTAGGAATTAGGATTCTTTTGTTTAGCTCTATGCTATCACTAACTTATTCTAATACGTTGTACTGATATTTTGATGTATAAATACTGTCACGGACACTGTATGCTATGGTTCTGATCATTGCTTAGTTTTTTCTGTACTATTATGCATTCTATTCAGAGGAGCTAAATTAGCATAACGTTGCAGAGGTGGAGATTGGAGGACTGGAGGAAGTTGTCACTTGGAGACACTGCCAGAAATTGGAACGCCTTTGGTGCCAACTGAGACTTGGCCCCAATTCAAAATGGTCAACGATGTGCTATCAGCTCACACAAACTCTTCTAAATACAATATATTGAATGTAACTGATATGACTGCTCGAAGAAAAGATGGACATTCATCTCTGTACTATTTGGGTCCCAAAGCAAGCCCTGCACCTATCCATCGACAGGACTGCAGCCACTGGTGTCTGCCTGGAGTCCCTGATTCTTGGAACGAACTACTATATGCACTATTCTTAAAGCATGACTCTACTCACGCATTAAACTCAACATAAAGCACAGGTTTGATTGATGAGGAAAGACTTTTAGTTTTATGCCATTGTGGTAGATAGAAGTTTTCTGCACATAGCGACTCAAATTATCCAACAAATCGGAAAAAAAGTAAAATGAAAAGCCAATTTTGTCATAGTTTCGCAGCAACATATCAAATATGCAGGTCTGAGATTTTGATGTTTATGAAGATCGGCTCAAGGGACCGGATTTTTTTTTTCCTATTCCAGATTATGGCTCTTGATGACAAAAGAGGAAGCATAGTTTTAGGGGCTGGTGGGTGGACTGGGATTCTTCGAACCAAAGTATGCAATTGTAATTTTTTTTTAAACATTGGATACTCTATTGTGATTATGTTAACTGATTTTATTCTTTAGAAATAACATGTAATTGTACAGTTTTTTTTTTTTTTTTTATTCTGGTACAGCAGCTTGCAACTTATGTAAAGACACTCCAGATTGCAATTTTACTCATTTCTAAACTGTCAATTGGAGTAGGCATCAAAACTGAGTTCTTCCTGCATTGGGAATTTGGGACAGCGGCGAAGGTATTAGCATTTTATTGCCCATTGCCTGAAGCTGAGCAGTATTTGCAATGAAAATGAAATCAAGGGAAGGTTTGAAATCTTAATGGGCTGGTAAGAAGAAACATTGGGACTTTCGATCATATAGCCACCATGCTTCCCACAAGCCCAAACCATATTACTGTATCCGAAATCCTAAAATTCAATGTATACTTCAATCAAGCTTCTGCCGTAAAGCAAATTCAATAAGGTGTTATAATTACAAGCAAAACGACGTAACATAGTATAATTAATAATTTGTATGTCATAATGTAATGAATATTTTTTTAGGCAGAGTGTCTAATCGTTTTGGTTCGATCTAAAATCGTCAAAAATAGAATTAAAAAAATAAATTTTAAATCAAAATTGATCTTTTTATAATAGATTTCAGTTATAAAAATTGTGAAATTATAATTGAATTGAAAAATCGGCTTAATTAAAAAATAAAAATAATAAATTATTTTTTAAATTAAATAAATTATATTTTATTTTATATTTAAATAAAAATTATTAATTATTGAATTATATATATATAATTATATAATTTATTAGACTAACATAAAATAAATATTTAATAAATTTTGATTATAAAATTTAAGAATTGAATTATTTACGGTAAATTTTAATTTGGAATAACAATTTTGCATGCGCTACTTTTAAGTCCCACTTCATATTTATCCTTTTATTCGAAAAGAAAAACAAATAAGGCAAGGCGCAGGTTTAAAAGCCTCACTCATCGAGCGTAAAAGCCAAGCTACCAGCGTTATTGCCTACGGTACATGTAATAGTTTCGCAACGGTTTTGGGCTTTTCAGTTCGCTTTTCCGTTTAAAGCAGAATCGGATAGAGGGAAAGAAAGCGACAGTCAAGAGTTTTCGCAAATGGCTGGCACCGCCGCGTCATCGAGCCGATCCCGAGACCTAGACAAGCTCCTTCTTCGACCTGGCAATCTCGTGGGTCCCACTTTCGAACCCGGAACAGAGGTAACTTTTTTTTTCCTCTGTGTGACATATTAGTGAACACATGACGTGCGAGTTTGTTTTTAATTTTTTTTTGTTTTCGCGATCGTTTTTGTTGTAGTTGAGAGATGACTTACAAGAGTATGCGCGAATTTTGGTGGTTGGGGCTGGTGGATTGGGCTGTGAATTATTAAAGGACCTGGCTTTATCTGGTTTTAAAAACCTAGAGGTGATTGATATGGACCGTATCGAAGTTTCCAATCTCAACCGCCAGTTTCTTTTCAGGTTTTCCGTTTTAATTCAATCTTGCGCCCATACCTTTAATTGTTTATGTGCTGTTATATGGGATTAATTTTGTAATTTATTGTTCTTTTATCTATTGGAAATTAGTCGAAATTTGAATTCAGTTGTTTATTGCTCTTCTTAAAGAGCATGCCAACTCAAAGACCTGTTATTATTGAACACTTTATTGTGAGGCTTGGATTGTTCAACTTATCTCCCCTTAAACTCTTGAAAATTAGGAAAAAAATCATTGGATACTCTTGCAGAATGTTGTTTGTCATCATAAGACATTGTTGAGATCATTTTGGAAGTTTTCTTTGACCACACTCTTCAACGGTTATCTACTGTAAATGATGGTACTTATCTGGAATTAGTTACGATTATAGAAGGTGAAAGAGATATGCCTCTCATGGAAAATTGCATAAAATTTTTCTTGGGTTTAGGTCCCATAATGGCATTTATTTAATGTCATTGAAGAAAAAGCATTACCTTAAAGAACCTGTGCAAAAACAAACAAAACACCACTCTTGTTTCCAAGTATCTGTTGTGATTGTCAAAATGGTATATTTCTCTGAGGGTGGTTATAGATTTTTTTCCCTTTGATAAGAAATAGGATATTTTATGTTTGTTTATAATATGCAGGTGTTATTTAATTTCCAAATGCAGTCTCCTTATAATTATTTTGTTGTTATTGTAGGGTGGAAGATGTTGGTAAGCCGAAGGCTGAGGTGGCAGCAAAGCGTGTCATGGAAAGAATTAGTGGCGTGAATATTGTGCCACATTTTTGCCGGATTGAGGATAAAGAGATTGAGTTTTATAATGATTTTAATATCATTGTCCTTGGTCTTGATTCGATTGAGGCTCGGAGTTACATAAATGCTGTAGCTTGTAGTTTTCTTGGTGCGTATTATATCTTTGTTATTTTATATCTGTCTATATTTATGCATGATTTGCTTTGGTCTGTTTATTGCATCGCCTTCTCTTTAATTTATTTTTATTAGACACCATATGTATTGAATTTAATTGCCTGTCTTTGGCCTTTTTTTATCCTTTGTGTATTGTGTAGCTTTTAATATAGTGAATATTAACCTCCAGCATTGTTGTAATTATTAGTTTCTTCTAAGAAATAGTTTAATTTCTTTTGAATTTTAATTTAGGCAACATTTGGATGGAATGTTTTTGTCATTTCATTCTGCTTAGTATGACTCATCTCATGGGCATGCTCACAAGCTTATTATATGATACATGGCACGAGGCTTGAATACCATGAAAGCCTCACACTTTTGTGGCATAAACCTTCGGAAACTTGGGGCCTTAGAATTACTGTGGGCAACTGGATGAGAGAATTTCATTTTGCTGTAGTTATGTGGTACAATTCCAATTTGGGCATGGCAGATGTGACTTTTAGTTGAATACATTGTAGCCACAACTTAGGCAATAACCGAAAAGTTCAACCATTCCATGTCTATGCCTGGCAAGGTTTTGTGGACCATTAAATTTCACGTTTTCCTTGATGTTGTTTCATGTGACATTACTTCCAAGTTATGAATCTGGTAATTTGTTATAACAGCTTATCCCATGCATCCTTAAAACCAAAAATTTTATTCTCAAAGTACATTTTATATTCTGCTTGAGGTTTTTTAGCGTGTCTTACCTCTTTTCTGTAAAACTTAAAGAGTATGATTCCGATGACAAACCACTGGAAGAAACAATCAAACCCATGGTAGATGGGGGTACTGAAGGTTTCAAGGGCCATGCAAGGGTTATTGTGCCTGGGGTCACACCGTGCTTTGAGTGTACCATCTGGCTTTTCCCCCCTCAAGTGAAATTTCCTTTATGCACTCTTGCCGAAACCCCTAGAACTGCTGCTCATTGTATTGAATATGCCCATTTAATCAAATGGGATGAGGTAATACATTTTAAGAATTGCTCCCATTCCTTGATGGTGATTTGAGCCTATTGGTTATCTTATCATGCTTTTCATTTTCA
The DNA here is from genome assembly GCA_035584115.1 of Cedrela odorata. NCBI lineage: Eukaryota > Viridiplantae > Streptophyta > Magnoliopsida > Sapindales > Meliaceae > Cedrela > Cedrela odorata. The sequence continues at coordinate 6,389,550 of JAXCLQ010000007.1, forward strand.
GGTACATAGTGGAAAGGCTTTTGATCCAGATGAACCAGAACATATGAAGTGGGTCTATTTCGAGGTTAATATATGGAGCTACTGAGTGATGTTTCTCTTGATATTGATTTTCATTATTGGTCCCTTGACTAGTGCTACCAATATCCCCTCCCACAGGCCGTCAAAAGAGCTGAGCTTTTTGGCATTCCTGGAGTTACATATTCTCTTACTCAGGTATAGTACATTCTGCGAAGATAAAGTAAATTTTGTTTGAAATTTCCCATTTTTTACTTCATGAATAACATGTTCAAGGGGCTTTACCTCTTTGATATTATGCCCTGCTTTGATTGTAAGTTCTTTACTGTTTACAGGGTGTTGTGAAAAACATCATACCAGCTATTGCTTCCACCAATGCTATTATATCAGCAGCATGTGCACTTGAAACCTTGAAGATTGCATCAGGATGCAGCAAAACTCTATCAAACTATCTAACGTATGTCCAACTTTCATTTGTTCTTTTCTAATAATTTTATACCAGCAATGCAATTCTTTATGCAGTTCATTTGTTAACATTGGAAATTCAAGATTAAGGGGAAAGAATTTGGGTTTTATCATGTACCTAAACATAATTTTATTTTCTTCTGTCTAGGTATAATGGTGTTGCAGGGCTACACATAAAAGTGACTGAATTTGTGAAGGACAAGGACTGTCTGGTGTGTGGGCCAGGGGTTCTCATTGAGTTGGACACTTCAGTTACTTTGGAAAAGGTTATTCTATATCTTGGCTATTACTCTCTCATTGTATATCTGTTTTTATATGTATTTTGATAATAATATTACTTGTCAGATAAAACTATTCTTTTATTTTTCTTAGTTGGCTACCTATTCTGCTACAGTGCCTTGGCTTGAGAAATTGTGGCCTATCTCATGGTTACTTTCGTTAATTTAGCTTGTCCTGGCATCACAGTAATTCTCTCTGTTTGTCCTGAAAATTTGGTAGTGTTAGCTAGCCATGGATAAAGTGAAAATTGTTTTTAAACCTCCCAACTCTTTGAAGTGCCAAATCAGACCTAATCTTGACCTTTTTGATTTATTGTGATCCCTATTAGCTCATTTATTGAAGCTGATCTGAACCACCATGTGCAAGTAGTATCTCTGGCTATACACCTTCGAAACATTGAATTGTGTGGTAAGGATGCTTTCAGCACAAATGTGCTTTGATTGGAAACTTAATACTAAATTTTTCTGATTAAAAAAATGAGTGAAATACTACATTAATATTTCTGAATTTTTTTCCTTGGACTTGGGAGTGTGGTAGGGTTGGGAAAGTATCCCATAAAGTGCATCAAGCTGACAACAGAGTTCACTTCTGTCATTGTTGGTATGTTATTTATTTAACTCTTTTGTTAACTGTACTTTATGTTGGAGCAGTTCATTAGTCTACTTGAAGAGCATCCTAAGCTGCAATTATCAAAAGCAAGCGTCACATACCGAGGCAAGAATCTCTACATGCAGGCACCTCCGGTTCTGGAAGAGATGACCCGATCAAACCTAAGTCTACGTCTTTATGACCTTATTGATAAAGTTGTGAAGGATGTCATCCATGTGACTGGTACAACAGGCAAGAATGACAAGAAAACCTCGTGTTTGAGAAAATTGCATGTTGTATTCAAGGGAATTGATGGGGTCACAGATATGGATATGGCTGGTGGGGCGTAATTCAAATACTGCATCAGTGTTTTATTGAAGCCAAAACTCTTCCAAGCTCCAAATAGATGTCTCTGTCTGTCAAAATTATCTTTGTGAAAACTAGAAATTGAGGCAAGTTCCGGTTCTTATACGGATATATTGTATTCAATAACATTTTTGTACTCCATTCTGCCAAAGATCTTCTGAATATGTGAATCTGTTGCCAAGGAAACATTGATGTTAACACGATTTTTGACTCGATACATTGCATTTGGATATAGTATGCAATTTGAAGTTGCGGTAAAAAGAGAGAACAAAGTTGATTGGAGGCTAAGGAGCAACTCGTCGGTCTGTGACATTAAGCATTTCTTTTTATTTTTGTTTTCTACATATGCCTGCTTTAACCGGGATTAGTGGAGGAACGTCCAGTCAGCCTGCAACCTGCATGTGTTAGCACCCAGAACCAGAAATTAACGTGATAGTGTCAGTGTCACTGCATTAATAGATGGTCAGTCCTCTTTACGCATTTACTTCTCAAATTCTGGCTTAAAACAATTCAATTAGATAGTTGCATTGATACGGCAAATCTAGCTGTGGGCTTTCCCAAGATTAGCACAATAATCTGTCTGCCGGTGGTTGCTACTAGCAAACTGGAATTCCATTCCGAGAAAAAAGGAAAATAAACATGTAGATATGGATGATGATGTGTGTCAAATTTTATGATATAATGAAAATCAAAGATATGAAAACAACATCAAATCAATCCATGCAACATAATGTTCTCTTCCATATGGGCGGGTCCCTTTGCCAGCCAGCAAAACGTGTGGACCAAATGACTCCTATAATTCAATTTTCTGCTTTCTGGAGAAGGTGAAGTACATGAAGCAGCTGGGCTTATTGTGACGTTCAAAAGAACAAAAAATAAAATGGCTGATTAGACGTATGTCTGTTAATGCATGTGATCGATCCATTTTTTCCCCTTGATTGCAGCCTTTTCTCACAACCAGAAGCCCTTTTTCTTTAAAAAGAAAAGTTGGTGCCAAGTTTGGTATTTTACAGCCGTTTTCTATTATTCCCTAGAAAATTCTACCAGCAGATATGGCATTTTTAACAGGCTTAGCAGTACAGTGACAGATGACCCTTCAAACTGGTGTAGTGCTGAAGTTAGAGGTCACTTGGGTCCTACTACTCAAACAAGGTTTCAACTAGATAGAACCTTTGGCAGCTAAAGTTTGACTAAGTTGACGCTTAGTTATGATCGATCAAACAAGTTGAATATCAAGATATATACATCAGATAAGGTGGCTAGGTTACTCATCTAAAATATTTGTAGACTCTCTACTATGAATTATGAACCATACCTTGTTCCCTTTGAGCAGGGATGGAAAAAGATACAAGTGATAGCCCCACCCATTTACAACCAAGCATGCTGGGAGTTTTTAGATTGAGTTTTATCTTGGATTAGATATTCGGGTGTGGGCTGTTGCCTACTGCTACCCTCATCATCATCTACATTTTTCCCCAACTGGATAATATCATATCATAAAAACTTCTTCATGATTCTTGTGGGGTTTGTTCAGATTGGCCAACTGCCATTTAGACCCCACCACTCCCACATTCACACTTCATTTTAACTTTAATTCACACCCATCTCTTCTCTTTCCCTATTTATAACCCCTTATATCCCACTGCTTTGGAGGAAAAAAAATAAATAAAGGAAAAGGAGTGAGATTTCAAGATTTCATAACTGAATATCTTCCCCTTAGCTTTTTCTTGCCAAACACAATATCTCTCTCTAGTGAACAAGTGGTAGTTAATTTCAAGTTTGTTTGAGTAGCTATGGAAGTAGAAGATGATTTGTTTTTTGCAGACTTGAGCAGGCAAATCTCTCTTCTTATCATGGATGACGATGAGGACCCAGTTGCAACTTGTCCTGCAGTTTCTTACCAGGTATTTTTCATATCCAAAAAAAAAATACTTGAATTTTCCTGTACTAGCTAACAATTTCAACACTTTTTAAGTGTATGCATTAGAGCTGTAACTAAACTAGAGGTTTGGCTGTAAATTTTCAGGCTTTCTATAGAGCAAACTACCCAACAGCACCATCTCCATTTTTCTATGAGCAAAGTTGCAGAAGAGAAAGCAAAGGAACTGGAGTCTTCATTCCTCAGTCATCACAACCTAGAAGGAAGCACAGGCAAGGAAGATTCAGTTCATTCAACTCAAAATCTCTCAGGCAACATGATAAAGCAAGAACAGTTTCCCAAGCATCTTATAACCACTCTTTTAACTCCAAAAAATAAGGCTAAGGATATATGTATTATATATCTTCCCCAAGCGTGTATAATTCAATAATAAACAACTAATCCCTTCACCAACAAAGTGCTGAGGCAAGGGTTTTTAAGGTTTTATTATTCATATAAATATATGTAGTGATATGTACATTGAAAAGCTGTTCTTTAGTTGATATTGGGGAAGTACAAAAGGGTTTGTACCTCTCCAATAATGAAATTAAATAAATGTATGGTTGTTATGGAGTATGATATAGGATAAGCTTGCCATGTTAAAATTAATGTAATTGATTATTTCATTATCTCTTAGTGTTATACTCAATTGACTCATTTCTTATTGTGATTCATTTACTTTTTCTTCACGCTATCATGTAAACATCGAGCTAGATGGTGAACAACTTCTAGTAGCAAAAGAGTTTGACATTAACTGTGCTGTGCAGAATTGACAAATCCTCTTTCGCATATTCAAAACTCAAGTTGGGTTAAAAGATTTTCATTTTTTGAATAGATAAGAAGAATATAAATGACAGCAGCTTCTATCAAATGGCTAGTAGCTAGAACAACTTAAAAGCAAAAGATATTAAGAAGATATTCAAATATGCTTCTGTTCATCCATCTTTGGATTCTTTTAAGGCCACATTGGCAAGGTGTAAATGATTGGTAGAAAGAGCTCTCCCATGACTTTTCATTTCTGATAGGAATCCCCTAATCAGTGAACAACTTAGAACCCCAACTAAACCTGTTTGATTATATGGTTAATTTCATTTTTCTTTTAAATGAAGTAATAATTTAGTAAACGACATCACTAATATTATGATAAACGATATTGTTACATGACGCCGTTAGTCAATTTATAACTTCAATTCTATTTACAAAGCATTTTTTATTCTATAAGATGAGTGACATTACCTTTTTCAACTCCATTAATTCGATGATTATATGCTTTATATTTTCAAAGGGTCCCTAATGTCGGTCGAGAAAGAAGATAAAGAAAGAAAGAAAAGGCACATAAAGTGATTAAAGATGTTGTTAGAGGGAATATTTGCTTTGACGATTTAATTCATTTTAACAAGAAGAAATCTTGTACTATGGAAGTTGTTTAGATGAACACTTCAAACATTAATTCGGAGAATTATTGAGTGAGAATGATGGAAATCTGGTGGGTGTGTCCGACAAATATGTTCTCCTTATCTCAAATCGTAGCCACTAGTTTCAATAAAGGGGGAGACCAGTGGGCACATGTAGACCAGCTCACCTTGAAAACAAAACGAAAGCGATGCACGCAGCAGCTAGCTACAGTCTGAAGATTAATTGCACTTAAAAAGATAAATTTGCATTTGCATGCATGCATGCCCCACGGGCTGCAGCTAGCAACACCCCATAACAACCTAGACTACTTGACTTTCATGTCTCCAGCTTTTATCACTGTTTTTGAACAGCATACACTCAATACAACCCAGAAATGTCAACATTTCTACATAATCAGATCATGGCACATGGAAATACATAGAACAGATTACAGAATGCTTGAAATTAGCATTCAACCCAAACACAAGTGTTTGTCTGTGAAGCTAATAGTAATCGGCATGAAGATGGAGACGGAGATGGAGAGGAGACTTCTGGTTTCTATTTTTCATCTATTGTGGTTGTTGAAATATGAGAGCTTTACCACTTTTCCTTGAAAAAAGAGGTACTGTGAGCAACTGTAATTACAAGTAGAAAGAAAATTTCTTCAAGCTACATGTCGTTTCCTTTCTAACCCAATAAATGACATGTCATTCATATGCTAATTATCCGACAACCGGAGTTATTTCGAATCGAAAGTATTTTTCCCTATTAAATTAAACAAACGATATTTCATTTACTTCTTCGTTATTCTACCGACAAGTCATATATCTGATTTCTTAAATATATCCTGCTCTTCCTGAATTCATCATGTAGCCGTCCATAGTGCTTATGTGGCACGATCTAGGCGGACAAATCAACTCATGTACAACCAAACTAAAAATTGTCGAAACTCAAAACTACTGTCCACTTCTTACGCGGACAGATCAAACGCATCGGCGCCGTGCATTTACACTACCTTCACTCTGATCTCCTCTATCACCGATGGCGGCCTTCGCATTTCTCGCTATCCTCGTCCTCCTACTTCCGCTTACTCTCCTCCTCCTCCTCCTTTACCTCATCATTCGTCCCAAGCCAGTCAAAATCCCGATAAAAAATCGCCACGTGTTCATCACTGGTGGATCCAGCGGCATCGGTCTGGCCCTGGCCCACCAGGCCGCACGAGAGGGGGCCCGCGTCTCCATCCTGGCCCGGTCCCGCCAAAAACTAGAAGAAGCGAAACAATCAATTCTCCTCGACACCGGGATCGAGGTGGCGACGTTTGCGGCGGACGTTAGGGATTTCGAGGCCGTTAAAGAGGCGGTTAGTGAGGCGGGGCCCATTGATGTGTTGGTGGTGAATCAAGGAGTGTTCGTGCCGGGAGAATTCGAGGTGCAGTCGTTGGATGAGGTGAAGTTCATGATTGATGTCAATCTGATGGGGAGTTTCCATGTGATCAAAGCTGCTTTGCCGCTAATGAAGAAGAGGGAAAATGGTGGCCCTGCTGCAATCGCCTTAATGTCGTCTCAGGCCGGTCAGGTATGATTAATTGATCCTTCTTTAATTTAAATAACATCTGATATTCTATAACAGAGCATGTAGTTGGTGTAAAATGTGCTACTTTTCGAATGTGAATTCAAATAACATGCTGTGCCCAATACGTGATGCGGCGCGGTTGTGCCATGTGTACTACCAATGTGCATCGTTTTTGAACTTGTACTCAGTTTCAATTTGTGTAAGAAAAAAGGTGCTAATGGTGGCCATTAGAACTGTTCTGATAATGAATATATAATTGCTATGACGAATGAGCTTGCTTAGCTAATTGTGCTGAACCGTGTGCTTGGGCAGTAACAACGACGAGGTTGAGTTTTAAATGTTACACCGATAGCATCATACTGTGTGACAATGTCGTTACATGGCATAGTGCTGCAGAGTGGCTCCATGTGATGCAGTGTCATTCAACTTTAATTTCTCATGTGACGCTAACATTTTGATGCTATGTGGCAATTGGCAGTGTTGCAGCAGTGCCATGTGACATGTCGTTCACTATAGGAGCAATGTCACCTGCTAGAGTAGTTCTCTTCCTTGTATATATGTTTGTGTGTATTGTTGATATGTAATCATTTTGTGTGCAGGTGGGTATTTATGGTTATACAGCTTATTCGGCTAGTAAGTTTGGCCTACGGGGTATAGCAGAAGCATTGCAACAAGAGGTTATTCAAGATGACATCCATGTCTCTCTTATATTCCCGCCAGACACGGAAACTCCTGGTCTAGAGGAAGGTACTGTTTCTAATTTCGATCTCTATTATTTTGAATAGTCTTTTCTGTATTTTCCTGGATTGAAATTTAAGAATTTAGAGGATTTGCAAGATAATGCAGCATAGCCTAACACCTTAGAGAGAAGTTCTTATGAAATATGTTATCAAATTTGTGGCTAGTTCTGCAATTTTCTGGAGTTCCATTGTGCTTGTGCTGTATGTAATTTGGAAATTGCCACTTGATTGCAGAAAACAAGAGAAGACCACAGCTCACCAGCATTATAGCAGCCTCATCTGGTGCAATGAAAGCTAATGAAGTTGCCAAGAAAGCTTTCAATGGCATCAAATCTGGTAGTTTCATTGTCCCTTGCAACTTTGAAGGATTCCTTCTATCTATTGCAACTGCTGGTTTATCTCCTCAGAGATCAGTCCTGATGGCATTTGTTGAAGTGGTTGCTGCTGGTTTGTTACGCTTTGCTGGTCTCTGCTTCCAGTGGAATTGGTATGGCAGCATACAAAAGTGGCATGCACAAAGGAAAAGTAAGTAGTCTACAAAAATATAGTTTCACCCTTGCTCTCTTCTCTTGTTACTTAGAAATGTATCGTGATATCTTTTAAATGTGTAAGAGAAGAAAGTGCAAATGGCTGACAGATCTAACATGTTCGTTTTTTTATCTTTATACTTTATATTATGGCATAATTAGTACATTGCATATATAAACATCCTTGGTTTGCATGATTTATTGCATTTCTGTTGTATTGAATACATATTGCTGGAAGTTTTTGCATCTCTTCCAATATGAGACGTGTTTGAATTTTCCTTCTCTTGTTAAAGGCTTTCAGTTTGATAAACTTTTTTTGCTAGTTAGTATCTTCGAGGACACAAAGTATAAGGAGTAAAACCTACCTGTTACTTGCATTCATTCTGCTATATATTTACTGTAACTTTCTTAACTATAGTTGCCAGTTTCTTTTTTCTTGTTCTTGATGAACTTATTTGTAGACTACGGTATGTCTGCTGAGCTATATGTTTATGATTTTGCCTTTGTTTATTACACAAGTGATCTAAATTTAGAATCAAACCACTAGATAGTATTTCTTAACGAACCGTCATTAGAATTGTTGTGGTAAAAAAGTTAAAACATTTAATCTACACCTATGTACAAAAGGTTTTCCAATGAACAATAACTAGGCTCCCATTGTCCATAACTTCACTCCATTGGTGTGGATGCTTTACAATGTTTGCATTTTCATATAATTTTTGGAGTCTCGCATTCAAACTATCTTAATTGATTATGAATTTTAACCTTTTGTTTTCTTCCGGTATTGACTTTTATTTCAACTACATATAATTTTTGTTCTATTTGAGATGTTGTCTTCCTTGCATTTTCAATTTGACCTGAGCTGAAATTGTTGCTATCAATGTGATGATCTCATTCTATTTTTATTTCAGGGACTTAGAAGCTCTTGCTACTCCACATTGATGCACATCCTTCTCCAATGGAGATCTCTATGGTCCTTTCAATTGGTGAACATTGCTGATAGGTCATTTTGAGTCTTCTATCCAGATTTCAGCCACTTCTGGGTTTTGTATTAAGCAGACGGAATATCAGCATCTGCCTATATGTTTCTTGTTGGACATACATAGAACAAATCAACTCTGCAGATTAACATCAGTTCTGCAAATTAGAAAACCTTAATTGTAATTTCCTCCAATTTTCAGTTTTATTTAATTAATACTCAAGAATTACACAAATTTCCTCTGTTTTTAAACAAGTTCATGATAAAAAATTTTAATATTATATAAAAAAAGAAAATTAAATACAATAATAAAGAAAATTCTGGGATAGTGGGCCTACTGGCCCATTGATTAACCCATGATCATATCATGGCCCATTACTAAAGCCCAATTTTTGATAGGCCACTCTCACCATCTCAGTCAACCATTCACAAAACTCTGCCCAGTCCCACATAAATCAGCAGGTATTCCCCGTCAAACGGCAACAGCCTAGTATAGCAACGATCGAGAACAAGTATGGCGTCACTTGTTCTGAAGAGAAGCAGCTCATCTGCTTTAAAGTCGGTGGTAGATGGTCTTCGAATTGCAGTGTCTTCAAGAGCTTACGCGTCGGTTGCAGTGGGAACCGACATAGTCTCGGCAGCACCGGATGTTTCTCTCCAGAAAGCTCGGAGCTGGGACGAAGGTGTCTCTTCTAAGTTCTCCACCACTCCTCTTAAGGACATTTTCAAGGTTCCCTCTTTTTCATTTATTGGATTTTAAAATTAGATTAACTTCATTTCTGTTTTAGTTTTCACTTTCAAAGTTCAATTTTTTTTAATTTAATTTTCGGTTTGAAATTGAAAAATAAATAAATAAAAAAGATATCTGGAATCTCAATAATGGAGTTTATTGATATATTTCCTTGGTTGGTTTTTTTTGTAATGTGCTTTTCAGGGCAAGAAAGTAGTCATTTTCGGGCTCCCTGTAAGTTACTCTCAGTTTCTCAGCTATTACAATTATGAGTTGTTTTTTTATATTTTCATATTTAGAAATTTGTCGGTTGATGACCAATTTTCGGCATATACTTAATTTTCTTGGTACATGACAAAAGTGATGAGTTTTTTGCTTTAGGTCTATTGGAAAGCAATCAACTTTGGATTTAAACCCAGTTTATGATTGTTAACCATTGGAGTGCAGTCTCTGTTTTGATGCCTTTGTTTACAGAAATAAAAGTACCTTATTTGCTATCAGGGATTTGTCTCAAAAGCTGGAACTTAACATAGCTGAATGTGTTCTCTTGGTGTTACGATGGACTGACTTGTCTTAATTTTCATATTCGTATATGAATAAAACGGGCTGCTGTGATAAGTACTTTATCATCTTTTGTTTCTTTTTGTAGTGGTAAATAACAAAAAGGACAAGGTCATTTGATAATTTGTTGGTTTAGATTATAGTATCTTATGCTTATTTGTTGTTTAAGCAGAAGGTGATCTACATGTGCTATTGGAACCTACATGATTTTTGTGTTCAAAGAACAATAATACAGATGCTTCATTAATGACTAGTATTTTCTTTAACATGGTGATAGAACTCCTTTTACACGTGTTTAGGCTGTTCATTCATGTGGTAATGTGTTGTCACCTAATTGCTTGAAGATGATTTTATGTCATGAAATTGCTGTGTACTCCTTGGAACCTGTGAAGTGCTTAAGTAGTTGGACCAGTGAAACAAAATCCAAGTCTTGAATTGGGTTTGATGATTTTTGTTTTTTAATATTGTGAGTCAAAAGACATAAGGTTCCAAGACATGCATTTTTAACTGTCAGGCTTTAGAAATTAGGATTGGAGTTTAGGAGAGATAAATGCCCAAAAGATACTAATTACTTCATAGACAAATATCTTTTGATTCTTATTTGGCATATTTTTTTCATTTGCCATCTTCCAGGGCGCAAATACTGGAGTTTGTTCACTGCAGCATGTCCCTAGTTACAAGAATAACATTGACAAACTCAAGGCTAAAGGGATTGATTCCGTAGTCTGTGTGGCTGTTAATGATCCGTATGTTATGAATGACTGGGCAGACAAACTTCAAGCCAAGGATGCTGTAAGTTAGTTGCTTTGGTGATATTCTCTTAACTTCAACAGATAATTGATATGTTAGGGATTTTTGTTCACTACCCATTTTTGGTTAGTCTTTGGTGTATGTGTGATAGGTCTAACCTAGTTGACCCAATTGTGTAGTTAAATTTCTTTCGTCCTCAATGAGAGATGGGGTTGAGGTGTTTTCTGACATGTTACTATGTGATGTGGCATCAGTAACATCATCATTTTTCTGGTTTTCCTTTTAATAGATTGAATTCTATGGTGACTTTGATGGAAGCTTCCACAAGAGCTTGGACTTGGGAAAAGATCTTTCTGCTGCTTTGCTTGGGCCTCGTTCTGAAAGGTATTCTTGGCGCTTTATATTAGTTTTTTCTATTACCTTATTTTACTAAATACTATCCATCCAAGACAAGAATGGTCAGTCCAGATTTAACTTCATAACCTGTTAATTTACTAAGATAATGATATCTTCTTTGTGTAGATGGTCAGCATATGTAGAGGATGGGAAGATTAAGGCTCTTAATGTAGAGGAAGCCCCATCTGACATGAAGGTTTCTGGTGCCGATGTCATTTTGGGACAGATCTGACGATGTTTCAGTATCATTTGCAGTCAACATGAACTTGTGATATACTTTCAAACATGTGTCTTGGTTAATATTAATTATAAAAAAAATTGATAAAAAAAAAAAAAGATCAGCAGATAATAACTTGAAAGCGTTGCTCCGAGCTAATTCCTGGTAAATTGTGAATAAGTTTGTGGTAAAAGCAATTTACATGTGTATGATTGACAATTGCATTCTTGTTAATGCTGTTGAACCTGCTAGTAATGTTCTGTGCTTCTGCCATGGTCGGTAATCAGTCTCAAGGAAGTGGCTGGATTTTGAAATGTGCAATTGCGAGGCCAAGAATGCATGATATGGGCTAAAACTTTCTGAAGTACCCATAAAATAAGAATGTCATTCTTATTACGATATAAAATCCATTCAGCCCTGCAGAAAATGCAAATACAACGGTATAATTGATTCACGCTCTTGGATAATGGCTTACGGGTATAGTAGATAAACTCATAAGAGAGTTTATCCTTGAAGTGTATAGTTTTAGATAAGTTAAAGTTTTGGGCTTAGCTAAAAACATTTTCTTACGAAACGCCCAAAAATGCTGACAATTTTCCGTAAACAAACACTGAACAACGCAGGCTTCAGTTTCTCAGATTTTAGATGGGAACGAAAGTATGAACATTTTCCGAGTGTGCAACATTGCAAATCACGTTGACATGCAGGCAACTACAAATCTTCCACATAGGTAGCCCAGGAACTACGTGGCCTCTTTCAATATTACAACAAAGACGAAATTGGATCTCTCATGTGCGTTTCTTTTATAAATTCCTGTAAATCACTGCTCCTCGAAGGAACGAAAGCATTTGGCCTTGTCGTTTGATTTCTGAAGTGAAACAGTAGCCAGAAAGTTCAAATTATCAGGAAGAAGATGGCGACCGATGGGCAAAAATTTCCTCCGCAAAAGCAGGACACGCAACCAGGCAAAGAGCATGTCATGAACCCAGTTCCTCAAACCATTAACCCTGATTACAACCCTGCCAACAGGCTCCAGGTACGCATATTACATACTTCATTCAGTTGCAATACTGCATTACCGTAAACGGTAGCAGGTTTTTCACATGCAATGACAATAATAAAACTTAACTCACTGCAGGGAAAGGTGGCGCTAGTCACCGGAGGCGACTCCAGAATAGGAAAGGCATTATGTTTTTGTTTCGCTAGAGAGGGTGCAAGTATGGCTTTTACGTATGTAAAAGGCCAAGAAGACGAAGACAAGGACTCTTCAAATGATAGTAGAAGCAAAGAAGAGTGAAGCGAAAGACCCCTTAGCCATTCCTGCAGATGTTGGATTTGGTGAGAATTGTAAAGCGGTAATTGATCAAGTTGTTAGCGAGTATGGAAAGATTCATATTCTGCTGAATAATGCAGCTGAACAACACATGACAAATCCTCTAGACGATATGACCGAGGCCAGACTTGAGAGGGTCTTTAGAACTAACATTTTCTTCCAGTTCTTCTTGTCCAGGTAAAGAAAATCAAATCAGTATACACTGAATCACATGGGTTATTTGAGGATTTACAGTGATTACTGGTTCATTGATATACAGGCATGCTTTGAAGCATATGAGAGAAGGGAGCTCAATTATCAACGCAACATCAGTCAATGCATACGCCGGAAATCCAATGACAATAGACTACACCGCTACCAAGGGAGCCATTGTGGCATTCACTAGGGACCTGGCTCTTCAGCTTGTAGACAAGGGAATCTGAGTCAATCCCGTCGCCCCAGGGCCAGTCTGGACTCCACTGCAGGTGGTGTCCATGCCGTAGGGCAGGATTAAGAACTTGGGGTCGGATACGCCAATGAAGAGGGCAGCTCAGCCTTATGATATTGCACCATCCTATGTGTTCTTGGCATCTCCTGATTGTGCTTCTTACTTCACCGGCCAAGTTCTCCATCCCAATGGTATGCAATCTCTCACTTTGTCTTATTAGTTAAAATTGCTCGTTAATCTGTTTGGCTTTGCAGGCGGGATGATTGTCGATGCTTGATCCTGGCGGTTGATCGTTGCATATAAATAAATGCATGTGCGTGTAGTAACTAGTGTGCCATGTAATGTGCAAATTACCAACAATTAAGATATATATGCGTTCAGTAACACATTATGAACAATTAAGATATATATTAACTGATGTTACATCAGTGTGCACCATTTGAACAAGCAGACGTTCACAATCACAAATAACAGAAGCATAATTTAGCACACAGAACTAACATGGCAAAGTAGTACATACATCTTAAGAAAATAGAGAAGAGCACAATCAACAAGAGCCAATGGAAGGAAGGGTGAATTCTCTAGAATTCCGCCTGGATCTCCTCACACTCAAAAGAGAAATAAAGATAACTCTATAGGCTAGTCTTGAAATATTTTACACAGATCCGCTAAAGTTTCTAATAATTTGTATATGGTGACAATGCAGGACGCGAACCAATGAGTATGTTGGTTTCTTCACTGTACGTCACTTGCATTGTCTGTAACATATAAAGGCTAGCTGATAAAGTCCAGATTACTCGATATCAAAGTCCTCCCTGTCAAAAGAAACAATGATCATCAAAACCAACCATGAATTATATATATCACAAATTTATCATCCATATTTCAACATGTTATTGCTAACTTTCTTTTCTATATACTTACCCAAATATGGGCAGGTTGAATTTCAAAAGCTATTTGAAAATGGTTATTGCTAACAGCATCAAACCGAGTTTTGTGATGCTGTTGTAGTAAGAAAAAAATAAACAAGCAAAAAATGAGCACCAAAGCTGCATTTTGAGTAAAGTTTTCTAACCTGATGTGATACTTCCAATTGCCCAGAATTGGTACTGGAGACATAAGGGGGTGCATCTGAACTTAAAAAAGGCGCAAGTTCTGCACTTCTCTTGTTGACAGCTCTCTCTTGCACACCTTTTCCTTTAAATAAGACACTAGATGTCCCCACTGTGTTACCAGAAGCAGGGATAGAGGTTCCAGTTCGTTTTGGGGCAAGATCTAGGCGTTCAATCATTTTTGTAACACCAGCAATTCCTGCACTCATCTCGCGCTGAACTTCTTTGCTTAGTTCCTTAACAGAATTATTCCGAGCAAGCAACCTCTCCTTTAAATTCCGGGTACTTTTTGAGATTGACTCCTTGTATCTTTTTAAAAAACAAACACATTTCAGATGGACAAGTTGAAACAAATAATTACCAATTCCAAGTGGTACCAAGTTGCAGCACATCTACCTGGCTGAAGCAGCAGACCATTTAGATTTGACAGACTCTGAGAAGGAGAATATCTCAGTTGCGTTTGGCCTCCTTGCACTATCAGGTGGTGGCTGTCTAAAGAAAACTCTGGAAAATGACCCAGTGAATAATATGAGACATATATGTACGCAATAAACATCTTTGAACTTATATACAAATTTAAAAAACAAAAATAAGTGCAATGGAAGCGAAGCAAGATCTTTGTAGCAAAAAGTTCCGCAACATTACTATAAGTCCACTTTAACCTCTTGGTTCAGAACTGGTCACATCATTGGAATCATCCCTTAGGGTTTGCCAGCCAGGTGCTAATTGAAACAAAACTAACAGTGGAAAAACATTTAGACTTTTGAATTCTGAGCAAATACCTGGGTTTAAAAGAGTGGCCATCTCTGTTAACAGCAATACCAGGGTCAGATGAGGGAGGTTGAACATTGACAGCCGATCCTATGTCAGAAGTTGGCAAATCAACCTCAGATAACCCACGACTAAAATCTGGTGAAGTCGTGTTTGTTCGCAGTGTTCCAGGAACATTTACTGCAGAATTGGAATCAATAACTTGAGAAACATCAAGTACAGGATATCTCTGCATATCTCTTCTACGAAAATAGCGAGCAGTAGCTAGATGTTGCATAACACGCGCTTCCATATCATCATAATCCAAGTAAGTAGCATCCTGAAAAGTCCCATTTCAAATATTAGAAATAGAAGATTAAATCTCAACAAACAAATATTCAGAAAACCCAAGTTAAAGATATGGTTTGAAACCAAAGTAAATAATCACCAGCCCAGTATCAAAATCCTCAGGAAAAGTAACACGCGAAGCAGCAGATATGTTCCTTGACTTGAAGCGCCTTTCACTATCGATGGCAGCTAAAAGCTCTTGGCTAGAGTATAAAAACAACTAAAGTCAGAAAGAGAAACAAAAAGAGACACAAAGACATACATGGTTAACCAATTAGCTTTCCTTTCATCAGCATAACACCCAACAATTAAGATATCTGCAGATGTGCACATGGAGAGAGAGAAACTTTCAACAAGAATGTCATATACCTGGCTGGGTCTTTCAGGACAAACTGCTGCCAACATATTGGGCACTCTTTGCTTCTTTGAGACCTAAATGAGAAACAAATTCAATTAGACATTTTCCATTCATCAAATTAAATAGGACCAGGGAAGAATGCAAGCAAAACGTTTAGACGAGCTTACCATTCAAGAATACACTGAAGATGATATTCATGCTTGCAGCCGGTAACCTGAAACAACAAATAGCGTCTAAAAGGTTATTGCTTACTCAAAACTGAAGTATCTACAAAGTTTTATTAATACCTTAGTTCAATTCTTTAAATAGTCTCAGGATTATTAGTAAATAAGCAATGTGCAAGAAAAACCACCATTCAGCAATCAAAACTTTATATTAATTCAAACAAAAAAAATTAATTTCACAAAAAAAAAAATCTTTTGATAATTAAATTCGAATCAGACCAAGACTGTAATAAACAATAAGACCGAAGTGGCAAGTCCAATAGACACATACTTCATATCAATCACACTGTGTTATACAACCGACGAGCTGAAAAATGGTGGTGAACAATTACGATAATATATATAATAGCAAGATCAAAATTCATCTATATTACGAACATTGGTTGTTGTAATTTCAATCTAACAGAAACGTGACTCTGTTTTCTTAGAGTCGCTACCCGATTATTAAAGACTCCAGGTAATTTTCCAAAATTAAAAACAATAAACAAATAAACATTGATCTCAACTCTCCAAGGTCGATAATCACAGCCTAAGAGCTAATCAAACAGTAGCGTGCATTGACTATCTAACTACAAATCAAAATAATATGCACTTGCAACACAACGACCGCAAGCTCAAATGGTCAACAAGAGGAAAGATCAAAGAGCAAAAATTGAATAAACAAAAGGAAAAAAAGATCAGTCATACAGTGGCGGGATCGTCAGTGGAGAAAGCCTCGAGACAGATACTGCAAGCGTCTTCGAAAGCATCGTCAACTGGTCCTGAGGACGATCCGGCAGTTAAAGAGGAGGAGGAGAAATTTGCCATTGAAAGTGAGAATGTGGAGAGAAGAGAAAGGAAATGACTACTTTTAAGAGGAAAGGAATTGGAGAGAAACGTAGAGAAGGAATGAAGGAACCCTAGAAAAGTGCAGAGAAAGAGAGAGTGGTCAAAGAAAAGAATTATGGAAAGAAGAGGAAAAGGAAGGAAAGTGCAGGAAAATTATCCGATTCGGACGGCTCGGACAACAATTACACGGGAATTATTAAATTAAATTAATTATTTAAAAGTAACTTTAATCATAACTCTTAAGCCTTAATCATGCCTTTATTTGATTCAAAATACAAAATCATTTCATTTTTGGCCTTGCTTGCAAATCATCGATTCTCACGCAACCCCTCGTTTTCTTTAACTGAACTTTCGGCCTAAAAGAAGGTGGAAATTACCAAAAAGTAAAAAAAGAAAAGAAAAGGCAGTGTGAACTTATGTCCTATTATGTAATTTTATGCAACAAGTTGTCCAATTGGAGGGAGTTTTTCTTTTAATTTTTAAGTCCAACTTGTGTCGTATATAAAGAACCAGACGATCGTGCGCTCCGGTGGTTACTTTTATCCCGCTAACCGTCCAAACGATGGTTCTAAACTTTGATCATCATCGGACGTTCCAAATTCCATATGCGGAATGGGTCCCACTCTAGCGATTGTACGAGAACTGCGTTTCCATACAGTAATTCCCGTCAGCAATCAACTCCAATCCAAACAGAAACAAGTATCGGCTCTCTCTTCGGCTGCTGGAGCCGAAACGAGCTAAAATGGCTGCCATTTCAGCTACTCACCCGATTCTTGTTTCACGAGTTAACCATAAATTGTCTTCTCCGGCTAAAATTAACTTTACAAACCGAGCTCGCTTGTCCGTATCAAATTGTTGCAGGCCTTTTTTGAGCCGTTCTCAGCTCTTCTTCATTCATCACTCGAGAAGTCGATGCCGGAACCGGAAACGACCCTTTGTCTCTGTGTGAAATATGCCAAGGTCACGTGCCCGAGCACGTGATTCTCAGGCGAGTCTCCGGAAACTACTCGTTTTTAAGCTATTTCCTGAACAAAGATAGTGTTTTCGTACGAGTGAATACTGCAATGTCTGCAGAATGGAAGAGATTGGATATGTGGTACCGACTGACATGGCTCTGCCTGTTCTGTTTTTGGGGCGCGATTGCATACTTCATGCTCAGGTTAATTTTATTCTGATGAGATAATTACAAGATCAAATTAAGAAATGAAGAAAGGATATAGAACTTCTGTTTTGCCGACAAGACTAATGAACTGCTCTCTTCTGATATTCTAGACAGGTTGTGGGAAGACGCTGACATACCTATTGTTGATATTTTCAGCTATAAACATTCAAAGAGCCGCGGTGCAAGCACTAATTGTGGTGCCAACCCGGGAACTTGGCATGCAAGTAAGATATTAATTAAAATTGCATGTTATTTGCAGAAATACAGACGGGTCAGAAGTCATGCACTGTGATGACCCTTTTAGATGGAGGGATGTTGAGAAGACATAAGAGTTGGCTAAAGGTGCTGAATTATCTGATTTTATATCTGTCCACCTTTACCTCTTAAATCCTTTTATTTCTCAAATTGTAAAATTTGTTCACACCTGTTATTCCAACCTACAGAGGAAATATAGATTTTATCTATGAATCGTAGTTTGGCATCTCAAACTACTTAAACCCTTGTTGTATTGAAAAAAGTTGAACAATGCATTTGTATGTAATCTAAATTGGTTTATTTTTCTTTGCTTTTCAGCAGTAGAAAAGCTAGGGAAGGTCTGAAGAAATAATTTTCGTTTTGTTACTTAATTGTGATCCAACTCCAATTATGATACTTAAAACTCTTCATAACTTGCTTATGACTGATAAATGATAAGGATTTTCTTAGTTTTCCTTGCTTGCTTTTAGGTTTAGTATTGGCATTGAAAAACATTAAAAGGCGTTGTGTCTTTATTATATGAGGCATTTTATTAAGTAGTTAAAATTTTCAGGCAGAGCCCCCCACAATAGTGGTGGCCACAATAGGAAGTTTGTGCCAATTGATTGAGAAGCATATATTCAAGCTGGAATCCATGCAGGTACTGGTTATTGATGACGTAATGGGCATTATAGTGGCTTGTGTAAAATTCTGACTGTCTGTAGCAGGCAGGATTCTATGAGAAATGAGTGATATGTATTTGCTATCTTACTGCTATATTTCAAAATTCTCCCTGCAAGATGATTTATTCATACTTTTATAATGAAAATCTGTGGACAGAAATGACATTTGAATTTCAAAATTCTGTATATTATGTTCCAAAACATATGGATAATTGTTTGCTTTGAATGGTTATTTGTTGGTGTCATGTCAATAAGACAATCCCAAAATCTTCGTTAGGCATGTTTCCTTCTGTTAGAAACTTCTTAAGTCTGAAGAGTCTCTTTTGAAATATGTTGCTTGTATTCTTTGTTTTGTTAGGTTGTTTCTTATTCAACTCTTCAAAACAAGTTAGCTCTCTTAAAAAGCTGTTGGGATCATATTCATCGCACAATAACCATCAGACTGTTTTTGCTAGTGCATCCATTCCCCAGCACCAACTATTTTTACAGGACTGCATACAGCAGAAGTGGACCAAGGTTTGTCAATGGTTCAGGTTTTTATGTTATCTTCATTGGGACAATGTTGTCGTTGGTTTTATGACATACATTCTGGTTTTGATGTTTCTTACAGAGTGACATAGCGCATGTTCATGTCAATGCAATAAAACCATTGCCTTCATGCCTTCGTCATAGATTTGTGGTAAGAAAATTTATAATTTGAGATTTATTCTATGCATTCTCATTTGCTGTTAGTTACTCTTGTTCGATTTTTGAACTGTTTTAATGATTTTATTTTACCAATTACTACTCTCCTTAGCCATTCTGTTTTATTTGCCTGTGCCTCTCTTCTTATAAGGAACTGACATTGATGGTGCTTATACTGTGTTACGTACAGATATGTGGTAGAGAAATAAAGCATCAAACATTGCTATCCTTAATACAGGCTGATGCACCAGAGTCGGGCATTATTTTTGTTGGCGAGCAGGTTTGCAAACCATGTCCTTTTTCATTTGTTAATTGGTTCAAAGATACATTCGCTGTATGTTATCCTAAAATAGGTTTAAAATCTGGTTTTGGCTTCATTATTATATGATATTTTATGAATTGATCATCAATAGGATATTGCTTGGTTCTGCAAAAAATTCCTTCTCCCTGCATGCTAAGTATATATGATTTTCTTGACGTGTCATTTAAGTAATCATAATTCTTTATGTAGTTTGAAATAATAGAATGTATCAAATTTCATAACCTTTTTATATTTTAACGCAACTTATGAAAAGTCATAACCATTGGTGGGACAATTATTTGACGAGACCCCTGTTTGAAGTCAGAGAAGTCAAAGAAAGCTGGAAATGCTCCATCGACAACACATTTAATTGATTTCCTGAAGACTTCATATAAAGGTTCTTCAGACGTCCTTCTTCTGGACGAAGACATAAATTTCAACTCACAAGCAGCTTCACTATCAGTAAGTTCTGTTTTTTTTTTTTTTCTTTTCTTTTGGATGGGGTTTAAGTACTGCAGTTCCTTGACTGGGCAAATGCAAGAGCATTTTTCCTCTATAGCTTGAGTAACATGTTTTGGTGTCTCCACTTTTTTAATACAGGAAGAAAGACAAGGAGGAGGATATCTTCTTGTATCTACAGATATAGCAGCCAGAGGGATTGACCTGCCGGAAACAACTCATGTATACAATTTTGATCTGCCAAGAACTGCTATAGATTATCTTGATCAAGCTGGAAGAACAGGTTGGAAGCCATTTTCAGATGACAATGTACTGTTACCAATATCATCACATCAGAGGAGCCATTTGTTTTGCAAAGATATGAAAATGAACAGAAGTTTAACTCTGAAGAGCTGACTTTACAGGCTCAATGTTAATTTAGAATTCGCAAATCTGCATATTATTTTCTTTCAATTTGCATTCTTTCTAAGTTTCTGCCCTCATCTATATGATGTGACAGATTATTGGAAAATTGATGATGAATCTCATGGAAGAAAAGATGGTAAAATGGAAACAATGAATTTGGAAAGGAAATACCAATATATACTTTAGAGATCAAACAAGCCAGTAACTGTCTGATTTTAAAATGATTTTCTCTAGAAATAGATGAGATGAAAGTGTTTGTTTGATCAGATTTCTAGATTTGGCTTCACCCTTTTTTTTGGCTAGATTTGCCAATTTGCCTTACTTTACCTTTTGACCTTGAGTAGGTCGATTAATCATATACAGTTATTGTAGGGTTGAGAGGCTGATGTTTATTCTAATTTTATTGTGCTTTCTTTAACCAATAAATTAAAGGATCTTGCAGTTGCTTGCTTTTTGTGAAGTCTTGAATGCATATTGGATTTAGGGTAGAACAATTATTAACTTTCGGGAGAAGTATGTGCATTGTCTTTGTAGTTGAGGAACAACATGGCTTCCTTTAACAGCAATTGTTGAACTATTATGGTCCCCATGGTTGTCAAGAGAATACTATTATGTAATTATCTGCAATTTGAGCTGTTAAGGGGTATTTCAAATAAAAAATAGTGTAACACTTGGACTGCCTTTCCTTTCTATCATATTGACCAGTTAAGGCTGTTATAAAGATTTGGATGTCATTTGCTCTTAGTGTTAACATCAACCTGGTATCATGTTTCAGTTCCTAGCTACTAGTTCCAATGAGTGACTAACATTTTGATGATTTTGGATTTTTATTTTTTGATAGTTTTAATGCCTCCTTTTGAGAAATTGATTTGCTTGATGCTACATAAAATCAAGGACTGTATTTTTACGAGGAAGATTTTGTGCATTCATGTGATAAATAAAACTTTCAACTGTTCTCAGGCTTATCTCATTTCATAATGGTACATATCTCATATTACTTTTCCTTGCTTTCCATTGTAGTTAACCAAAAGATAATGGAAAATTCTTTCATATCACAAACCCATCTTTAATTTCTGAGTTTTTCGATATGATGGTAACCCCAGAGCGGATGTAGAACCCTTCTGAAGATCTATCAGCCTCTTGGATGCCCTGCAAATCCATGGTTAAAGAGAAATTAACTATGAGTTAGAGATCCACTGACTATATGCTTCAATCAAAACTTAATCAGATAATTTCCTATAGAATGAGCACCAACATAGGTGGGAAATAAAATAGAAATGACTCAATTGAGATTTAAATCTTGAAACCTTAGGGTGTTGAGAGGGTATATAGGTTTTAACTGTCATATAACCACCACATCCTCTACTGTAATAAGTTTGAAAAATCATACCTCTGAATTTGCGATGACAACATTCTTCCCTATTCTGGCGTTTTTGTCAATGATGCAGTCTCTGTAACAGCAACAATTATAGGAAGCATGAGATACCAGAGACATTAAAGAATTTTGTTTCATTTAAAACAATAAGATAGAGTAGTTTAAGCTGTTCATACTTTATTTTCGTGTTTTCTCCAATTCCAATAGGAACTTTTCCCTCAGCTAGTAGTGCTGCCACTTCAGCCTCTGTTTCATAGAAGTCAGCACCAAGCATCACCGTATCCTGCATTTATTTGGCCATAAAATAGTAAACGTAAGTTTATAAAAAATAACAATTACACAGGGATATTGATATAACAGAAGGTGTTCGTCTACAATATATGAAATTACATTACACAAATTACTTTTCAAAAATCTCAACAAGAAGGATTGATCCAACAAACCTTTAAGTGAACATTAGAATTGATTCGTGATCTGATACCAACTACACTGTGTTCTATGAAGCTGTTACTTAAGAAACTTCCATGTGATACGATTGAATCAACAATCTGCGAAAGTGAAAAGCAGAGGAAAGAAGTCAAAAGCAGATACGAAATTGAGTCTTCCAATTGTTTGATCTTTGCATTGGAATAACATCAGTGCTTTTTCATTTCACATTCATGTTATATTTTTATATGCATGCATACTTGTATACCCAGTCTACCCTATACCAGCAGGTTCTTTCGTGATAGTTGTGTTACTCTCTGTGCATGCATCTTATCTATATGTTAGGTAGATTAACATTGTGGATGATGCTTGAAGCATAAGTTTGTCAACAAGAAAACTTAAAATGCAAGTTGTGGACATGGTTTTACTAACCTTGCTTTTGTCAATCTTCGACGGCGGTAGGTTTCTTCTGGATGTATACATTGGCTTTGCTGCATCATAGAAACTAAACCTTGGTGGCTGAAAGTCGCAAAGAAATGTGGGTGTGTCAGTAGAAGCTTGTGTTTCTTCATATATGAATATCAGGTTAAAAGCTAATGAGATGAAGTGATTTCTATAATTTGTTACTTACATGCTCTGTGAGGGCAAGGTTTGCCTGGAAGAAGGATCTGATGGTTCCTATGTCTTCCCAATAATCATTGAACAGATAAGCCTGCTCAAAATTTATGTACATAAATATGATGAAAACTCTTCTTTAGGTTCTTTGTTTGAACAAGGATACTAGCTTTCCATTCAGTTGCTCTCATAGAGATTAGATCAAATGCTGACCTTGATGAAGAATTCTCTGGCTGAAGCAGGGATTATTTCTGATCCAAAGTCATTTGCAGTTGGAAAACGCCATCTAAAATCAATAACAGTTAGAACAACTTATTAAAATATCCTATGATCGAGTTTGCAATTGGCATATTTGCTTGTTGCATCTATGTTTATGTGTCATATGTTTAAGCTAAAATTTTCAGGTACCTCAAAATGTTGAGAAGTATCTCCTTCTTGAAGACATACACTCCCATTGAAGCAATGTATGGTTTCTTTTCAGCCTCTTGTTTGGAAAGTCCCAAAACTGTTGTATCTACTGCCTATTATGATGAAATTAGCATGATCGCTCAAAACCAAAGTCGTTATTCAGAATTGAAATGAATCAGAAACTAGAATGTTACCATTGCTTTCAAGTCGGCTCCTTTAGGCTTCTCACTGAATGAAAGGACCCTCCCTTTGTTGTCAATTTTCATCAGACCAAAATCTGAGGCCCGACTATCATGAAATAGATATCGTAAATGAACCTGGAGTTAGCAACAATAAACATATGCCTAATTGCTTGACATATTTGCAGAAACCAGGAAATTTCAGTTTGTGTACAAATTAAATCTGAATTGTGCTATGTATATTCAGTTGACAGAATTCTTCTAAAAGCAATGGCGTACCTGTCATCCATTGGCACACAAGAAATAGTGATGTCTGCACCACTTTGCCGATGATTCTGGAAATGAAGAGATGAATGTTAATAGCTTAAAACATGAGAAATCATTCTATGCTTAAATCATATGAATTCCGTTCGATATTTTTCGAGTACACTGCATATTATGCCATACCTGAACAAAATTCATATAGTCCATTCTGTATAAATGATCCCCAGATAGTATCAGCACATCTTCAATGTCCTTACTTCTTGGGTCCTATGGCATGAGAAGCATACAGTAATCTCAACTTTCTTCCAGGGTTTTGACTGTCTTGCTCTTATTGTTAACTATTTTTGAGTTCAGATTTTAAGTAAAGTGCAAGACATGAACAAGGAACAATTTGGGAATAGAGTCGGGTACCTCAAACAGCCAATGAAATTGTCTCACAGCATCTGCTGTACCCAGGAACCATCTTTTACCGGCTTCTCCAGGAGTTTGAGTGGCTGCTAAAACCTGATATATATAGGAGAAACGGCCCTTAATGACCTGGATTAACTATCCAAGTTCATTTAAACATCAACAAGCTTTTTTGGAGTTCAAGAATTCTGAAACACACACACACACACATATATATATATATAACTTTACCTCAACGTAGCCATCTCCGAAGGTCACCCCATTGCTGAAATTGTAAGCACGAGCAAGATGTCTGTTGAGTGATGCTGAGTTGAATTGGGTGAGAATGTAGACTTTGTTGATTCCACTGTTAATGCAGTTGCTCATTGGCACATCAATTAACCTATATGCACCCCCAATGGGAACCTACAACTCACGATACAAAAGGAAGAACTTCCCACAATTACTCATCTGCATTCTGCATGCTAATAACTTGTGATTCTGAAGGAATCCTCTGAAGTAGAAAACTACGCAATACATGATCATTGATTAAAACAGCACAAACACTGAAGTGCTTTCGAAGGGTAGGATAAGTTTTCTGCCCATTTACAGTGTTTGAAGTTCATCATGTACATGTGTTGGAAGAAAGAGCTTAAGACTTACAGCAGGCTTGGCACGGCGCTTGGTAAGAGGGAAGAGACGGGTACCAGCTCCTCCTCCCAGAATGACCGCCACAACTGTACGTGCGTCTCGCTTTTCCATATCCAAGTCTCTTAACTACATGCAAAAATATTAGACGATAAGTCGAGTGAAGAAAAAGGTATCACCGGGTTCGTTAAAAAGACTGTTGTCTATTACGTCGTTCAATAGAAATTACAATGGACGAAATGTCGTTCGGTTACAAGCTGACAGGATTCCTTCTGATCAGTATTATGCAAGAGGAAAGTGGGGATTAAACATTTGTCTGATTAATGCTGCGTCTTCTGCTGTAAACGACACATCGTTTACTCACTATTTTTTGCAAGAACTCGTTTGAGAAAGAGAGCAGAGCTCACCTTGGACTCGCCTGCTATGTTAGTAGTCAGAGACATGCGAACGTGTTGCTTCACAACCTTACCACTACCAGCTAGTTGTGTTGCATTCATGTTGAGCTTTTTGCCCATCAACTCTCCGCTACAAAACCTGACAAGCCTCCAGTTTCTGCTCCCTGCTGCCAATCCCGTCATACCTCGCAACCGACTGGCGGCTGAGAGGGAGAGCCGGCCATCGGCCGACAATGCCATTTTCTTGGAAACACAAGGAGAAAATCGTAATTCAAATCAATGAAGAGCTTGTTTGTGAAAAGGCCTGTAAGGTTGAGACTCGAGTTTGCTTACATGGATTGCATGTAGGCCACTGGAAGATTAGGCCACGTTATCCAAATT
The DNA here is from genome assembly GCA_035584115.1 of Cedrela odorata. NCBI lineage: Eukaryota > Viridiplantae > Streptophyta > Magnoliopsida > Sapindales > Meliaceae > Cedrela > Cedrela odorata. The sequence goes on from JAXCLQ010000007.1 coordinate 6,415,434, forward strand.
CTATAGCGGCCACTAATTGTTTTGTGTTGGTGACTCCTAGTCGCTTCCCGGAAGATAGAATTACGTTTCAGTCCTCATATTTTCCTAGCAATTACGAATCAACGAATATTCTAACCGGAAACAGACACAGAGCAGGAATTTGAAAGTGGGCCATGCTTGCATACAATCTAATATGTTTTTAAGTTAATCAGTGTTACCTTAATAAACAAGACCTTGGCAACTGAGCACAAGACGCGGTGTATGTCGGTCGTTTAGACTTTTGAGTTGAATTTATATTACAACGACGCCGTTTGATTCTGTTAAACTAGTGCTGTGTGTCGTTCGGACTCTGCTTTCAAGCACCTACCTAAAGATACGAAAGCTACAATTTGCCAACTTCTCTGTCAGCTCTTTATTGTTCGTAGAAGTAACACTTCCTGTGTTCATCATCATCAACATTAAAGAATCGAAAGAAAGAAAGAAAATGGTGTACTCATGGCTTCATCTTCTCTTGCTTATCTCCTTTGTCTGGATGAATCTCCCTGTCAAATGTGATACTGGTAAGCATTTCTTTTGTCACCCTCTCTAAATTGTTCCTCTTTCTTTAGCTTCTACCATTTTTTATGGGTTTTGTTTATCATGCATGTATGGTTCTTGGCTGAATCGTTCTCTCATTTTTAGCCCATTCTGTCTGATTTTATATATGTTCATCTGTCCGTGTGTATGTTACGGTGAGTTGAATCTGCAGTTTGATATAAAACCTGGGAGTCTTTTTTAAGTTTGTTTAATTGTCTTAATAAATTCTATTCTGATGAGATCTGTTTAGGAGTCATTGATCTGGGTATTTGATTTGTTCGTCAAGCAATGTTCTTTAGTTACCGATCTGATGGATTTGTACTTAAACGATTGGAGTTTTTCTCTACATCTGTTTAGTGCTTACTTAGCTTGTTATTGGTGTGACTTTGATTCACGTGTTTGTTTTAATAATGCTTTGAATTATGAGCAATCTCACATCACATGCACGTCATTGGGGATGAAAATTTGTAAATGTTGCTGCTTTCACCATCTCTATGACAGGGTTGTTCTTTGATAATACTGATGACCAATTGATGAATTTGCCTAGATGAGATTGCTTATTATTAAACCATTAGATACATAGTGAAGTTGTGATTTAACCATTAGCTGAGGTTATTTGCACCCAAAAATAATATTCTGAACTTACTCAGAAGTCAAAACTTAACTTATTTTTCATTTCTAAAAAAAAAACACTTATTAAATTTGAAAATTAAAATTTTAGGCTAGAAATTCATCAGAATGCCAATCAGACCCTAAAAGTAAATTTAAAAAAATACTTCAGAAATCCCCTCACAATCTAAGAAAGGATTTTGCTCTTCGTTTTCATTTACATAGCAGTGGACCAACTGCTTGTTAACAGTTTGTTTTCTGCAATATCTTGCCATTCCTTTTGGAGCAGCAGTTGCCTGCTAATTTTTTTCTGCACTAAACTTCTCTATTTTCTTGCAGTAGCGGAGTTTGCTGCTTTTCATTGATTTAATTATCAATATTTTAAGGAAAAAAAAAACTTTTTTCAATCCTCTTTCGGTGGCAATTAAATAAAGACATATTGTCATTCTTACAATAAGTTTAATCTTTTAAATGATCTAATAATTATAAAACAAAACATTAGGGTTATAATATGATAGAATATGTGTTAAATAGGTGTGAAGGATAGGTGTAAAGAATAATATGTTTAATTTAATCACATTGAATTGTTCTTAATAGTAAATTATTTTACGAATATTATTGTAACGTATATTTTTATCAAAATTTAGGTGTGGTGAGTACTTATAGTCCCACCCTTAACCATTATGTGCATTTTATGGTTGTAGCATGCTTTTGCTTTCTTTCATAAACTTTTTGGTGAGTCCCTCTAATGATTGCTATATCTTCAGCTTCCTTCAATTAATGCTTTTTTCTTTATTTACCACGTTTAATCTTCATACATTACCAAACTTATTTTTGATTTGGTATCCATAAGATAGTTGAGTGTTTGGATATTAAGCAATTATGACTTGGAAAAATACTCTCTCTGTTGACATCTTGAAACTTAACTTCCCTTTGCCACTAATTTTTTTTTTTTTCTGTAGATGAGGAGGATACACTGCTGCAGGGCCTTAACAGCTATAGGCAATCCTTAAACTTAACAGCCTTAACAAAAAATGAGAATGCAGAGTGCTTTGCCGATGAAATAGCTGATAAATTTAAGAACCAACCCTGTACAAACACCACAGGTGCTAATACAGTGTCTGGCACTGAGCCTGCGTTCTCTGACTACCCGAACCTCTTAGACAAATGCCACTTGAATATCTCTAACACAAGGGATGGAACTGTCATGCCCGCTTGCGTTCCTAACCTGGATTCTAGCCTTGTGCTCTCAAACTTCACCAAGTCCCAGTACTCAGAAAGTCTCAATGACACCAAGTTTACAGGAGTTGGTATTGGTTCTGAGGGCAACTGGATCGTTGTTGTTTTGAGCACAAGCACACCTGGAGGAAGCTATGTCCCATTCAATGCAGCCAGTTTGCTTGCCAAGATTGGTTTGATTCACTACTTGCTCTTTTGGCTGATTGGTGCTTTATTGATGTTTTGATGCCAAGTAATTGCATTTTCTACTCGACCATCTTTATTTGACCTTTACAACTCTAAAGAGGGCCACATTAGAATACAGAGAAATGGTTTTGGCAGTTCCCACTAATTAGGAAATATGAAATTTTCAGATACCTCTTTTCCCCACTTTTATCATGATAGAAATCATTTTGTTTTGTATTTTGATATATGTTCTTCAGTGGAGGAATGCCTTTGAGCAAAGCTGTATTACATTTTTTATTTCTCATGATGTTGTTTATTTGGGGATATTATCACATACCTTCTCTGAGTTTCACTTTTATCACTCATAAAATAAATATTATTACACATAATATAATTAATAAATTATATTTATTATTATAGTTAAAAATAATTAGTATTATTTATTATATATTTTATTATTATCTTTACTTATAATAATTAAACGTTTATTATGATTGATAATGTTGTAATTAGACGGTTTATTTCTTGTTGTCTTGCCCATTCAAATTTGCTTCCACGGTACATAAGCTACATGCAACCATTTGTTTTTCAAGCCTCGCCAGGTGAAAACATGACGCACAAGTTTCAATTCTGTCTTAAGCAACCCAGGAACAGCTATTTGGTTCTACAAGACTAGAAGAGATATTACAAATTGTTTGCAATCTGGTTCTACCATATGATCAAGCCAGCTTGGAGCACCATCTATCTGCAGTTTCCTTAAAAGCAGAAATTAATGTTTGCATAGTCCCGCCATTGAATTACCTTGATAGCTGCTGATTCTTTATTCAATGAATTAACAAATGCTAAATCACATTTACTACCTACATATCAATTGCTGGAAGCCTGGAACTATATTGTTGAACCACATGCTATTATTGAACAGAACAAATCTCCTCACGGCGAAATATAAACTGGCCTCCAGTTCCCACCAAGAAAATCTTCTCCCTGAAATCAAGCACTCTTGAGTCTAGTACTGGTGATAAAGAGAAATTTTCTAAGAGCGAGCAATAAAACCCATGATGTCTTTGTGATCTTCTCTTTTATCATTAGAAGCAATGCTGAGCTTAGCACAGTCTTCAGGATCTGTGCCTCTAAACCTTTGTAAAAACCCAATGGACCTTCTCTTTTCCAAATGGAACAGAGTGCGCCTGCAACTGTCTTTTGGTTTCTTTGTGGAGCTTGGCTGGTCCCATCTTCATTTGATTCTGCAGCCTGAATTGTGACCTTACACCTGGCAGCAATTCGTATCTTAATTTTGTCAACTTAGCTGTAAAATGATTGAGATGAAAGTGGTATTCTTTATCCATCTTTTCAACGTGCAATATTGATGAAGCATTGTTGAATTTTTGACAAAACAAATGGAAAAACTTATTTAAACGAATTTCAAAAGCAATCTGTATACGAGTCCTGAGTAATGAAATGTTAAGGGCAGACCAATTGAATAGACCACCTACCTGATCGCTGGGTAAGTCAAGAAGGTAGCTATACACTTTGAGAGTGCACCCAACAAAAACGCAGAAATGGCAGAAAGAGCTTCCGGGGAAGACTCTGCACCAGTTTCTCTCTTCAGTCGCCTCTTCAGTAGTCTTTGTTTCAACTGATCAAATACTGTGTACTGTACAACACAAAACTTCTAGTTTCAGCTTGCTTCAAGTTGTGCAAGGTAATCTCTACATAATCCAAAATTTCTAAAAAGAAAAAATAAACAATAGAGTAAAAATTGAAAATAGAAGCTACATATTTTACAATAGCTTATGGCAGGATGAGGATTCTTGATGTTTACCTCATTTGCTACTTTTGCGAAATTTTTGAGGTTCGCCTCTTAGGAGTTACCATTATTTCTTGTATTACTGTTGTTCTCCTTTTCTTTTATTTTTGCTAGTATGTTACTCTCCTATACTAACAAACCCGTTGAACGGCTAAACTTAGGCTTTTTAAATAAATATATTTTTGGTAAATCTTTTTTCTTAAACGACATTGCAGATTCACACAGCAAAATCAAGGTGGTGCTTTTACAACCTCTAATATCTTACATAAGATGAACTACACCAATTCTATTATAAAGTAGCCACACATACAAACTATTTAACAAAAGGATGATTCCAATACCTGGATAGATGGGTTTGATGTCAGGAGAAGAGATATGCCAAGACCATCAAATGCCTCACTCCAAGAGGTCTCTGAAAGGCTTTTCCAAAGTCCTTTGGATTTCCCAAATTCACTTGTCTGCATCCTCGAGGATGCTGTATCCAAGGGCTGAAACAATATTATAGTCAGAGAAAAGAACCCAATGCTGAAAATTGGAGTTGTCATTGGTGACTAAAAACCATAGGCATTGAAGGAAATGTGATTATCACCTAAAAATAAAACATGTAATATTTTTTTATGCTATGTTTTGATTTAAGGTTTTGAAAAATATGAACTTGAATTAGAGGTTTAGTCCACATTGTATTGTTGGTGATGTGAAATTTTTATTTAAAAATTTTATTTGCACCATGAAAAGATGAGATGAATGCAAAATTATAGAAGTTCCTATTCTGTCAAGAGCGTATTTGAAATTACACGTATCCAACCAGTATTTAAAATCCATGCTTTATCAATCCAACTAACATCAAAAGTTCTATACTGTTTGAAACTCATTCCTTTTTTTATCCTTTGCTCTGAATTCTTTTTTAATCCTTAAGAGCCTCAACAACCACTCTTGTCATTCCATATTGTATTTTCTAGAATTTCATGGATGCTTACCATGTCATATCTAATTAGCACCTCAATCAGAGACCTGAGAAGCACTATTCCAAATATAGCAACTGCTGGTTTCTACCTAAAATTTTTATTTCCATTTCTCAAACAAAACCATAGATAATGAAAGAAGCCATTAAAATTAATGTTGGAGAAAAGGGATGCATCACCATCAAGAAAAAGAAAAGCTTCAAAATATTGCACATGGTTTCAATATCTCAAACAAAATCATAGAAAATGAAAGAAGCCATTAAAATAAATGTAACAGAAAAGAAAAGCTATAACTGTCAAGAAAAAGAAAAGCTTCAAAATATCACTTCCTCACCTGTGTCACTATGACAGTACAAGCCCCAGCTGCTGCAGCAACAATCAAGTTTGCTCTTGTTCCAATGCTCTTGTTACCACTTTTCTCCAAGTACAGCCTCTTAAAAAAGCTATACCCATAGAAGTAGATGAATTGTGATATAAATGACTGCAGATTCTTTGTCCCAAGTCCCTGATACAACGAAAGAACCTGACGTGTGGCAATTGCTTCCCAAAAAACATCAGAAATGTTCCTGAATAAAACAGAGCCGATAAATTGAATAGCCTTACCATCTCAATCACTTCAAATTTCGAGTTTTAATTTTACATAAGTTATCCAGTAGGTTAGTTGACTAACAGTTCAAAGTAATAATGTTACAGGTTGTATTTGAAGCATTGCAAGAAGGAATTTTGCTGTGAACACTCCAAAGGCAATTTAACTGCGTAAGATTTGCAATAAACCCGCTTGATAATTCTTAACTGTCGACTATAAACCATTATGACGCAAGGTTGATTCTCTATTAAGTCATAATTCCAAATACACATCTAATGAACAAACGAATTAAGCCATACAATCAAATAAGACAACTGATTACACCAAAAGATTGCAGCACAGAGAAATTTAAGTTCAATATCCTCCATTGGTCAACATATTCACATCTAATAGCCCGTTAACATTCATGTACGAGCAAACAACATGTCACGTCCGGAAGAAAGAAACCATTTGAGACACACCCAGAGAAGCTAACATGCCAAATAGAAAAAAAAAAAAAAAAAAAAGAGTAAAATATCTAAAAATATCAAGCAGAAATATGTGGGACCAAAGAAAGAAACAAACCGGTACTTCTGCTGATGATGAGCCCTAACTTCAGCTTGGTACTTGGTCTTGCAAGTATCAAGAGGGTACAATATGGTGGTGCTAACCAGAGCTCCAATGGCTCCTGATGTTGCCTCTGACAAGGATTCAAGATCAAATCCCATCTCTGTCTTGTGAATAGAATTTACAGGTCACATGAACAAAAATCTAACCTAAATATCCATGGAATATCGGAATCAGGCATTCAGAGTAAATTGTATTATCATAAGAAGGTGGGCTGAGGAGGAGTAGTGGAGCAAGCTATGGAGTGAAGGAACAACTGAAAGTGACGTGTACAGATTTATCAGTTTATATGCTATTTGTATCTTTTCGGGAATCGGAAACGTGACTGCCCTTCTCTTCTTACTTAAACGCCGTCGATTAACGTTAACGGTGTCTTGGTGCTGTTATGAAGCTGCTGGCCATCCGGACATCTTTCGGGTTTCCGTTTTTTATTCAATTGTATTTATTTTTTTAATAATTATCAAAGTTAATTGCTGATATTGAATTCTCAATTGTCAATGTGTATAAGCAAGTATCTTTCTCCTATGTTTTTGGGTTAACGAAATTCTTCAATTAGGTCTAGATCAAACCGTATTTTTGAGTTCTCGATATATTTGATTACTTCTAAAATAAAACATAATCAAAGTTATTGATATATCTTTCCTTTTATGAGTTGAATTTTGCTTTTTATAGGATACGGAAGAGCTAATTTTGTGATAACTACCCCCATGGAATGGACTGTTGCTTGAGATATATCATGTGGTTATTTGCTAAGATGAGTCGAATTTATATCTCTATGTCCCTTTTAAATGGTGAGCAGTTAGATGATGGACGTGGCTCCAAGATTACCGACTCATCCTCAAGATTTATTGATTTTTGCATGTGCTTGTGTGTTCGACTATCTCAGCACGTATCGTGTGTTCCGTAAATATAGAATATTCAAACTTTATTTAGTAAGTGGGCTTTTGAGCGAGATTAAGTATTCGGGTTGACGAGTTACTTAGGGCTTAGTTCTTGGATGATCGAGTTTCGGGGCAACATTAATAATTATGTAATATTCATTATATCAGTAATTAAATAAGTGTTAAAAATTATTTTATTTATTAATGCAACAAAAATTCTTTCGTGAATTTCGTGCGAGCAACGATCTTCTTTTTTTATGTTGGACTCTTTGTTTAACCTACAACTATAATAGTATTTATGGAGTGAAAGTCGATTGTTTGGTGAAACTTCTCTAATACTTAAATTAAAAATTTTATATTTGTGAGAGACATAGTTGAAGATAGTATATACTTCTAATACTAGAGTTTATTCTCTCCGTACCTAGTTATTCACGGTTTCCTTTTATAAGTGGTCATGTCTTCTCAATACAATAGAGTTCTACAAAATTCGAAAACAAGTATTTCGTTATGCAAAAATTATGAGAATTTTATTAGGTAAGCATCGACTTTCGAATTTTGTGAGATCTCATACTTTTTTGTATAGATTATGTCTATTAGGCTTAGGATTATTATATGTAAAAAGTTTTACTTAGTAAGGATTATTGTTGTATTAGAATTCGGGAAAAATACAGAAAAAAACGAATCATTCACATATACGTAACTGTAATGAAATATCGAAAATTACTATGTAAAGTTTTTTCGACTTAGTGAGACAAATTCTTATATCTATCCGAGACCCTTAATAAATTTCATTCGAAACTGCACCGAGATTTGGGATTGCTTTTTAGAAAATCGACTCGAAGCCTTTTTTACCCACCAAATTTTCTCAAATGACCAAGATCTTTATACCGATTTTAGGCTTATAAAAGAAATATTTAAGAATAGAGTTCATGTGAGCCTCGTTAAATTTTTACGAGGTTTTAGTTCTGATTATTTTTTACTCTCCTTTTCGAATTTTAAGATGTTTCTTCTCTTATTATAACCAGATCCCTTCTTGGATCTAAATTACTCCTTGTATTATATAACCAACAATATTAATA
>JAXCLQ010000007.1:6443779-6454569 GCA_035584115.1 Cedrela odorata
TTAATTAATTCTTCTGTCAAACCAGATTACAAAATGAAGTATGAAGCCAATTGACTGCCATATAGAGCTTTATTTTCTGTGGGTGCTAAGAATCTGATAATTAAATTTGAAATCTAGCATTTTTCATATAGATAATCTCTAATGATATTGTTCCTAATTCAATGAATTAGGGATAGAATTGTATTACCTTGAATATCTCACTTTCCATTTTCTCTTATTTTGCATTCTTATAAGTATATCTAACCTTCTTCTGTAAATTGATTGCGTACTTTGGTGAACTGCTAATTACATATTTGTATTAGATTGAGACTAATTCATCTTCAAGTTCAAGGAAAAGCAAAGTTTTATGGATCCTTCCAAGTTGGTACGACTAAATTATATTTGATTTTTTGAAATTAATTATTGTTTAATACTTGTTTCGTATTTTTTTTGGTAATAATGGTTCTCATTTTTATAACTAAAAATATATGAATTGTAGTTCATATTGTTTGCTAAATTAATTCTATTCACTATTTAGTGTAAATAGTGATGTATGTGTGTAACTTGATTGCATGAAAACCTTTTAAATCGGCGATTTATTGAATAACTATGTAATTTTGGATTTTCGATAATTGGAAAGATGAAATGCTTGTTATGTTATGTATTCAATAATTAAAATTTTTAAAAGATCACAAGTGATTGAAATTCATAAATTTTAAGCATTCCACGTGTCGCATGTTAATCTATAATAAACTTATTTTACGTATTTTTATTTATTTGGTATGTAATAAAAGGATTAGATTACGATCAACTCATAAATAAACTTGATAGCCGATCGGTCCAATCAAAGAAATCCAATAAATTTAATGCAAGTATAAATTTTGTTCTCCAATACTTATTTTGTATTATTGCATGTTGTCTTTCTCTCTCCCATTTATAATTTACTTGTAAAGTAAATATTAATTTTTCATTTTAATTGTAAATCATATAATCTTTCTCTTAATTAGGTAATAAACAAAGTAAATTACGATCAATTAACATAAATAAACACGTTAGCAGATCGTGCATATCTAACAAATTTAATAAGTTAATATACATATATAAATTTTAATCCTCAATACTTACTTTGTGTTATTGTCTTTCTGTCTATTACACATATTGATTCTTTCTCTTAAATGTACATCATTTATTTTTTAATTAGTTATATTATACATAAATGTATGTTTAGTATACTTTAATGCTTTACGTGGGTATCATCGTTTATTGGGCTTGGAGCTCAATGTTGTGTTCAAGGCATATCAAGTTTGGGCTCGAAGCTCAACTTTAAATTGTCTTAGGCCCAGGATGTATGGTCACTCCGAACCCGATAGCCCAAATCTAACCAGTATACAATTTTATTTATTTATTATTTTTAAATAGTAGAAAGTCTATGAATATCCACCGTACATGCCTACATGGCATGATGCCCCCCTTCAGTTACATAACAAATACATGCATGCATGACAAGTGTGACATGTACAGGTGAAGGCGTATCGGAATATTAGTATAATTAGAAATAAAATTATTTAATATTAATATATAAAATAAATAATAAATAAAAATTGTGCGAAAATTTCAAAGCGAGGTTCTCGCAAATCAGGAACCCAATCTGAAATCTCTCCTACGAAGAGGGTGAGAAGAGAGTGAGAGACGCGACGACGATGGTGATACGAGAGAGCATTGTCGTTTTCACCGTCCTCCTTATGTTGATATTGATCCTTCTTCTCATCTTGCTCGCCTGTAAACCATGGCGCTTCTTCTTCCCTACTTATCGTTCTCGTTCCATCACCAAGGTCTCCCTTCATTCAAATTTATGTTATTGTCAAAGGCTTAGGTCTTAATAGGTTTTGTGGCTTAATATTTTTTTTATTGTTTGATGTGATGTTTATGTTTTGGTTTTAGAAAGGTACAATGAGAGTTTTGGTTTTAGTTTTGTGGTGCATGATCAATTGAATTTTGAAGCATGCTGCGTTTTGTGGCGCATGATCAATTGAATAACACTAAATAGTGTTGTTCATTGATCATGATTAATTAATTGGTTGATTAGCTACTTAGTTGCACCTTTGGAATGGATTTTGTTGGTTGACTATTTTAGTGTGCGCATTTGAAACAAATTATTTCAAGTATTTGTGTTTTTAGGTTTAGAAGAGCGGAAACGAATGTAATTTAAGAGCTGTGGTAGTCAAATTTGGGTAATTTCTGAAAGTAATTCGTTAATTGATTAAGTGCATGTTTAATTGATTTCGGATACCTATGACATGTAGCAACTGGATGTTACACCCTTGGAAAATTTACCTGACATTCAATATTGGCTGGTTAATTTTTAACTACGCTGCCTACCGGGAATGTAGTTTGCAGGTTATCATGTGCATGTATAGGAATTAGTTATGATTCCAAATGGCCTGGGATGTGACCTAAAAGAAAAAAGGCTTGCAAAACGTTGAATGAAAGCTCTGTGTGTAATTTATTTTCATTAAATTCATACTTTGGGTGCTAGAGTTTACAAGTTGGTTTAGATATGGACTTAATGTGGTATAGTATATTTGTGTGTGAGTGTATAGAGGTTCGTGAAGGTAATATTCGAGCTATTTATGTTCCTTTTAAGTTGATTTTATTCCATTATAGTCATAAATGTCTGGATAAGTTGAACATTTAAATTATCTTTCTTTAGGCATATTATCCATGATCTGACTGTGTTAGCTCTCATTTTCTTTACATGCGATGCGTCCGTTTTTAGACTGGTGAACTAGAGAGGTCCCTCATACCAGATGATGGGGGCGTGGTCCGAGATCAAAGCAATGATTTGACAAGAAACTATGATCTAGAGGGAGCTTGTTATCAAAATGAAGGGCTTTGGCACTCACCCCAAACGCATGGACTTGTTCATAAACAGAGGTTTCCCTCTGCATCTTCCCATGCGACTCAAGGTTTGAAGTTCTTCTTCCTGCCAATTTTTTTATCTAAATATATTTTTTTAATTGATATGCTTTAGTTGCTCTGGCATTCTTAGCATAATCAAATTTTCCTTCACTTCTCCAGGTGATAGCTCAGTTGTTGACATTTCTAATACTCTGGAAGACGTTTTGGTTGGCCAGACACTTAAGCATCCGTTGGTTAAATATCACTCGGCTGAAGTGCAAAAACTTGGTAGACAGGAAGATCGAAGTCCTAATCTGAAGTTAGGTTTAGGTAATGATCGGTTCCAAGAATTTGTGCCCAAGGCTTTTGCTGATCAAAGTAATTTCTTTTTTCCTTTAACTTACCTCAAGAGGTTAATTTTTTACATGCCATTTCATTTGGCTGAATGTGGAAAACAGTCATCATATCATTCTGTTAGAAGTGCAGGAAGCTGCCTCTCCCTTGAGGTTATTTCCGGTCCTTCTTCCGGTGTACGTTGTTCTGTACTGTCAACAAATGCTTCTAGGCTTCCAGTGACCCTAGGAAGGGTTTCTCCGAGTGATTTGTTATTGAAGGATTCAGAAGTGTCAGGAAAGCATGCATTGATAAACTGGAATTCAAATGTATAGTTCATGGAAACCATACTGCTTTGATTTGTGAATGGTTGCATGTTTTGTATATGGTGGATTGAATACAATAGACATGCATTTTTGGTTTCAGAAATTGAAATGGGAGCTGGTAGACATGGGTAGTCTAAATGGAACTCTGCTAAATTCACGGCCAATTAACCATCCTGATTCTGGAAGTAGACATTGGGGTGATCCAACCGAGCTTGCAAGTGGAGACACAATAACTCTTGGCACAACTTCAAACATACGTGTATGTAAATATGCTGCCTTCATATCTAGTGGTAATTCGAGTGTTTCTTCTTTTGTGTTATAGTGACAAGCTTTCTAGACTTATGTCCCTGCCAACTTGAATTCATGTGAATGAAGAGTGGTGATATGCTGATTTGGTGTATTGTGCATATATCTAAAATCATAAAATTCTTGCATTTTGTAACTGGTAATGTTTCCTGGTCTCTTCGTGATTTGACAGTGCTTGTGGATTTTGGCAATTCAAGTATGAGAAACTTTATGCTTAGATCGGTGTACTCTTGAGGATACAGTTCTGATTGTCCTAACCAATATATATGATACTCTTGTCAAGTGTATTATAATTGGTTCCTGAACTTTTTCATGACTGTTGAACTGACATGACAAATTATGGCGTGTTGTATGCTTGGCCTTTTCTTCTCTTTCTCAGTAAATCAGTGGGTTGTGCTTCATTGCAATGCCATAAGAGTACCGAGAATGAACTAAAAACATTGCACAATATACAAACACAAGATCATAGTTTCCAGATCACTGATAACGAATTGGCTATTTAGTGGTATCACTTTAGAGGTCCAGTATTTTGGGTAAAGTTTTAGTGGCCATTCTTTGTTGGCTTTCATTAAAATTAGGCAGTAATTTTAATGGGGAAATTTAGTTTGTTAGTTTCTTGGTTAATGCTCAATATTTAAAGTTCTTCTGTGGCAGGTTCAAATTACATCTCAAACTGACTGTCAGATCCCTTTTGGTGTTGGTGTGGCAATGGATCCCATGTCTTTGCGTCAAGGAGCAAAGAAACTTCCTATGGAAGATGTGTGCTATTATTACTGGCCTCTTCCTGGGGCTGATCAGGTTGACAGCATTACTTATTTTGTTTTATGATTGATATTCATGCATATTGTGAAAGTGTAATGTTATCTAAATGCATACTTTGCAGTTTGGATTGTTTGGTATTTGTGATGGACATGGCGGTGCAGCGGCTGCAAAATCTGCCAGCGAGTTAGTATTTCTATTTAACTTTGTGCTAGCTTGCAATGGGGTATGAGATATTTTATTGACATTGCGCAAAATTTTGTCATACTCTCTTTGTAGTTAACTTTTTCATGGAATAATTTAGGATTGATCTTTTGAGATCATGTTGGATACTTGTGAAAAAAAAGGGTGATCACGATTTTTCGTAGGATAAATTTTAGCTCTCATTTATTACTTCCCTCAGATGCCTTTTAATTCTGTAACTGTTCTTGCCTATTTATTACAAGGATGCAAAATTCTATAGTGTGTTTATCTAGTTTCAAAGAATTAATTATTTCAGTTTATTACTATTTATAAAAGAATCCTGTTTGTTTTGGGTTTCTAGAGAACTCCCTTTCTGTGCTGTCTTCTTCAATATCTGGACTACTGTGCTGCTGATGTTTTGAACTACTACAGTCTTGGCTGTACATTCTCATTAGGAGTAATAATACCCAGTTGGTATTTTGGTGTGTGGGATAATTGCATTAAGTGAAAAACATGAATTGAAAAGAAGTGTCAGGGATGAGGCTTGGTCAAGTTCTTCCCTTGTTATAATGCATTCTGATTATGTACATTGAAAAAAGCTGCATGTTGTGATCATTTTTCTCATCCATTATATTCTCATTTTGGGCACACCTGTTATGGTTTTTGACTGCTGTCTGACACTATATATGTACTTATCATAAATTTTGTATTCCAGAATGTTGCCTAAGGTGGTTGCTGCTATATTGTCGGATTCACTTAAAAGAGAGAGGGTTTTGTCACAGTGTGATGCTTCGGATGTCCTTAGGGATGCATTTTCTCAAACAGAAGCATCCTTGAATCATTACTATGAGGTTTTTCCCCAACTTGGTTTCTGTGGTTCCCTTCTATTTAACCTCTGTAATCAGATATTGAAGCTTTGGTCATTGCATCTAGAATGTCTATCTGTTTTTTTACAGTATCTGCTCGTTTTAATAATATCTCTTCCTTTTGTCTATTTTTCTTATACTTGATTGGTATACTGTTTCTGTTAGTTATCCAACCCTGGAGTATTTCTGTGTGGGAGAGAAACTAAACATGTGATTCTAACTGTCTTTTTGTGTTGGATTCCATTATCCTATCTTAGAATATGCTTCAGCATTGTACCTGTGTTTTGAAGTTTGACAACCAATGAAAATTTATGAGAATTTATTGATAGCATAAACAAACTAGCCATAATATTTACCTTGGAGAATGCTAGTGATTTCCACCTCAATACTCTTGATTATTGATTGATTTGGAAATTTTTTTTTTTCACTTGTAAGATTTTTTTATTTCATAGCTATGTATGTTTTAACTTTATTCTAAAGTATTTGCATGAAAGAAAAAGAATTACATTGTCTAGATTTTTTTATAAGAAACTGAAAACTTTGTCTATATTTTACTGCTTGTTACCTGTCCCTTCCCTGGTGTGATTTGACATTTATGCACTTTAGAATCTTGGCTTCAGAGCGGATGATTAATTGTCAAATTTCATTGTTCTATTTTATTGCATATTCTATTATTTTTCTGCTGTAATTGTAATATCTGATTTCTCGTTTCAGGGTTGTACTGCAACAGTGCTTCTAGTTTGGGCTGATGGCAAAGAAAATTTCTTTGCACAATGTGCAAATGTTGGGGACTCAGCTTGTGTTATGAAGTATGTGTTTAAATTGTTGTTTTTTATTTATAGGATTTTTTAAAAATATTACAAGAAAATAAAGCAAACCAGTGTGAGCTAGGCTTGAACCCCAAACACAACCACACCCCCACCCCCACCCCCCACAAGAAAATCTGTGCCATGTCTTAAGGGGCTTCATGTTAGGAAAGCAGGTGAACTTAAAGGGTTTTTGGCCATTATTTTTTTGAAGAAAGGTTGTTGCTATTTTCTCTTTTCGTAGGAAATCTAATGTTCTTTCTTTTATATGACAGAGATAAGTCTCAATAATTTTGTATTCATGGAAGATAACTGTACATTGGCTGTTACCATTTGTAATCATGTTGATCATAAAAACAGTTGTTTTTCCCCTAGTATTTCTCTAATCATCCTATCAAAAGTTTAAGGTATTTATGAATGATGAATATTATGGTAGTGCCAGTCTGATCCTTATCTGCACTGTTGCCATATTTAGTGCAACCTGTAGCTTGCTGAGTTTTTGTCCCAAGACTGGTATAAATTATTTAATGTTCCTTTTGCTTTACTTGAATTGAAACTTCTGTTTTGCATCTATTCCTTTATCACCATTTTTAAGACTGGAAATAATTTTGTTGTGGCAGTGTTGATGGGAAGCAGATTAAAATGACAGAAGACCATAGGATAACTAGTAGTTCTGAAAGGCTCCGGATCAAAGAAACAGGAGAACCATTGAAAGATGGGGAAACACGATTGTGTGGTAGGGGCAAAGTTGGTTAAGTTAATTTGTTCCTTACATCAGTTAGTGGATTTAGAGAACCACTCACTTTTTTCCTCTGGTTCAGGTTTAAATCTTGCTCGAATGCTTGGAGACAAATTCTTGAAACAGCAGGATGCTCGCTTCAGTTCAGAGCCTTATATAAGTCAAGTTGTGCATATTGCTCAAGCAAGCAACACCATCGCGCTATTGGCAAGGTGATTTGGCTATGGACCAATGTCTTCCAACTTTTCCCTTAGAAATATGTTTCATTTTTATGGCTTTATTTGCCACACGTTTTTCCTTTTTTCATTTAGTACTTGGTTTGATTCATTTAGCCTGATGATGCATTATTTTCTTGATTTTGGATATCTAATTTGCTAAACATCATATTTAAGCTGCAATAAATAAATCCTATTCTTGTATTGCTTCTTATCTATTCAATTTCAGTTTTTGTAATATTCTCTGGGTTCTGCCTAAATTGTAGTGATGGCTTTTGGGATGTCATTAGTATCAAGAAAGCAGTTCAGCTTGTCCTTCAGGTATTATCTAATTCTATACATTTCTGTATTTTATGAGTTTTCTGGGCAAGTCTTGTATTTTCTTTTGAATTACTTCTGCATTGGAATCTTATAAAAGAATTTTGAATTTGAGCTGCCAGATGAAGGAGAAATACTCTACTACAGATAAGGAGAATTTGACTGAGAAGATTGCTAATGTTTTGTTGAGTGAGGCTAGAACACTGCGAACAAAGGATAACACCTCAATAATTTTCTTAGATTTTGGCGGCACATTTAGAATGCCATGTAAAGTGGATTCATAATATAAATTATAAGGTTTTTAGTGTACAAATTATGACTGTCTTAGAAGTTCTCCTATATATGTTTTCTTTGTTCTAGTGGTAACATACCACTTTCATTTTTACCCCACCTAGTCTTGGATTTGAAACCTGCCGTATATGTCCTGCCATGTCATACCTTGAGGTCCTTGACAGTTCAACTGAGGGTTTTAAGAGTATAGTAGAACTCAAGATGTATATACTGGTGCCATCTATCTGCCATGAAGAATCAGTTTTATGGTGCATATGGGATTTTCTGGAACACCCAATGAACGCTGATTCTGGGAATTTATTTTGTTAAATATTGTGGCTAGTTGCCCTGCTAATTGTTGCGATGATGTGGAGAAGTCCGAAGACGAATGCATGCTTGGCTTGGCGATATTTGGGATATGTTTTATAAAATAAGTTTAAACTGTTTTACAGTTTTATGTTATAAAAGTATGATTTGTTTTTTGTGTTTTATGGATTTAGTTTTGACAAAACAATAATGGACACGATTTCTGCGTGAATTTATAAAACGTGAATATATAAAACGAAAATAAAAACAAAGTTGAAAAACGTTACCGGATAAGCCCATAACCTTCAGCAAACTGTCTATTAAACCACATGTAATACAATAACAAACCCTGGCAAAAGCCGTGCGTCTATAAACTAGATTAGTATTAGAACGAGCTCAGGCTCAGCACAGCACACTGAAATGGGGAAGAAGAAGAAGAGAGCCGAACTAGAAACAGAACTTGAGGAAGCTATAGATAATCATGATTCACAAAATGCCAACGGCGATTCTCACGATAACAAGAAGGTCAAGGGGAATAAGAAGAAGAAGAAGAAGAAGAAAGGAGACAAGCCAAACGATGACGCACTAAAGGAAGTCCCTACGGTCAGCAAGCAAAGCGACGACGCAACAAACGAAGTGCCTACAGTCAGCATAGCCGTGCCTGGCTCCATCATTGACAACACCCAGTCTCTCGAACTCGCCACCAGAGTACCACTACTCTCTCTTTCTGTTTAATTTGCATTTTTATGCGTTTCGTTTTCTTTATAATTTTATATTTGTACATATTTTTGTTTTTGTATCAGTTGGCTGGTCAGATTGCTCGTGCCGCGACCATTTTCCGAATTGATGAGGTCTCGATTTATATTTAATTCATTAGCTGCATATTAAGAGTGTGTTTTTGATTGCTTTGCTAGAAATTAATTCAAGTAAAAGTGCTTTTGAAATAGCACACAAGAGGGCCTTTTCAAAAAGCTCTTATTAACTGCTTCTACAAAAAGCACTTAAAAGTAATTCTCTTACCTGAAAAAAAAAAAAAGCCTTTTAAAATTAAAAAAAAAAAAAACACCATTGAATGTTTCTCGAGAAAGTGCACCAAGTCATTTTGTGATCCCAAAATTTAATTTTCACCTATTCCAACAAGCACTATAAAAGTACTTTTGACAGCACCAAAACAACGCTAACAAACTTAACATACGTAAATAGGAGGATCATTTATTGCAAATGTAATGTAATATATTGGTTTTTGTGTTAGGAGTTAGATATTTAGTTTTTATAACGTAGGAGCGCATTTTGATGTTTGTTTTTAGAATTTTTATAGCTTTTTATGGAGAAGTGAATATGATTGTGTTTTAATTTAAAAAATTAGGTGGTTATATTTGATAATAAAAGCAGTTCAGATAATGATTCTCGTGCTTTGGTTGCAAATAATTCGGATGAGAATGAAAGTGGTGCAGCTTTTCTTGAAAGAATCATGCGGTATCTTGAGACGCCACAATATTTGAGGAAAGCTCTCTTCCCTATGCATAGCAGCCTCAGATTTGTGGTGCGTCATAAATTTATTGCAAATTGTGGTTTTGTTCCACCTAGTGCATTTTTTTTGGTTGATTGTTGCTATGTACAATTTCAGCAGTTTGTATCTTATATTGTATTTTGTAGGGTATGTTGCCCCCACTTGATGCTCCACATCATCTGCGCAAGCATGAGTGGGCGCCATACAGGGAAGGTATTATTTTTATTTCTTTCATCCATTTCTCTTTTACAAAAGATTATTTTAGTTCATGTGCTTTATGTTAGTCTTACTGACACTTTTATTCTCAGTAATTCATATATAGGGAGCGACAATGTAGGCTAAGCGTATTATACTTTTAGAAATTAGTTACTACATTTCATTGTCAACTATTGTATATTGCCAATGTATAACAGCTGCAATGTTATGTTTTTTGGCATATTCATTCATCCCAGCAGTAGGAGATTGTTAAAAGTGTGTTAATAAAATTGATAAAATATTATAGCACCAAGCAAGAGGGAATATGCTAAGACAGAAACTGAAAAATAAGACTAGATGCGGTGCCTTTTCATAGGTTAATGAGTCAGGTTCATATTTCCAGATGAGGCTGGGTTGTGAGAAGAATCTTAAGTTTGTCTATCTAAATAAGGATGCAGCTTGATGAGTGGGGGTGTTTAATAGGATCCACTTCTTATCCATACATTTTGGATATATTGTATCAGCTTGTAGAAGAGGAACAATAATCATTGATAAGGGGAGGGGAACTATTAGTAAGGTAACTACACAATAGATGATGGTGTTGGAATTTTGACAACTTGGTTTTCAAGAAGGGGTGCTCATAGAAATAAATATTACTCCTATTCATACCACTCCCCATGATGGTCTGAAATGTTTATGGTTTATCTTTGATTAGGGATAGGAAATAAGAGCAGTGGGAAACAGAAATCTTGAGTTGATAAGCTTAAGTCACGGGGCGATG
>JAXCLQ010000007.1:6454669-6487212 GCA_035584115.1 Cedrela odorata
TATCACTAAAATAAATATAAATATGCCGAATTAACAAACTAACCATATTAATCTTAACCAACAACTTGTGTTTAAATTAATTAGTTTCCTTAACACAATTTTTATTTTTCAACAAACCAGATTACAAAATAAAGTATGAAACCAATTAATTGCCATATAGAGCTTTACTTTCTGTGGGTGCTAAAAATCTGATAATTAAATATGAAATCCAGCATTTTTCAAATAGGTTATCTCTCATTATATTGTTCCTAATTTAATGAATTAGAGATACAATTATATTACCATGGATATCTCACTTTCCATTTTCTCTTGTTCTTACATTCTTCTAAGTATGTTCAACCTTCTTCTATAAATTGATTATGTGCTTTGGTGAACTATTAATTACATTTTTGTATTAGATTAGTGCTAATTCATCTTCAACTTCGAAGGAAAAGCAAAGTTTTATGGATCCTTCCAAGCCGGTATGATTAAATTATATGTGATTTTTTAAAAATTAATTATTGTTTAATACTCGTTTTGTGTAAATAGTGATAAATCAAGTGAAACACATCTTATTGTATGTGTGTAAATTGATCGCACAAAAATCTTTTAGATCGGTGATTCATTGAATAAATTAAATGGTTACTGTAATTTTGGATTTTCAATAATTGAAAAGGTAGAAGGCTTGTTATATGATGTATTAAATAATTAAATTTTTTTAAAGATCATAAGTGATCAAAATTCATAAATTTGAAGAATTCCACCTGCCGCATGTGATCATATGTATAAATTCATTTATACATATTTTTGTTTATTTGGTATGTTATAAACAGATTAAATTACGATCAACTAATATAAATAAACTTGTTAGCGGATCATCCGGATCAAAGAAATGTAATAAATCATATTCATATATAAATTTTGATCACGAATACTTATTCTGTATTATTGTATGTTGTCTTTCTCTTTATCCTTTATAATTTACTTTTTATGGAAATATTAATTATTCCTTTTAATTATACATCATATAATCTTTATCTTTCAATTGGATAATAAATTGATTACATTATGATCAACTTATATAAATAAACTTATTTGCGCATCGGATCATATAAATCTAATAAATTAGTATGTATATATAAATTATGATCCTCAATACTTTATTTTGTGTTCTTATTTTTTATTGCAAATATTGCTTCTTTCTCTTAATTGTACATCATTTATTTTTAATTAGTTACATTATACATACTCAAAGTATGTTTAACATAATCTAATCCTTTATGTGGAATGAAGTTACTAGTTTGCTTATTGTAATTGTTTGGTATGTTGTCATTGGACCTTGAGATGAATAGTGTGTCCAACACAAATAAAGAAATGGGCTCAATGCCCATATTAAATATTATTTTAGGCCCAATATATCGGGTCACTCTATGCCCGATTGCCCAAAACCAATTAGTATAGTAGAAAGTCTAGAATATCCCTAGTGTACATGTTGGCCCATCCCATTCCCTTCAGTTACATCAAGAAGAATACATGCATGCATGACAAGTGTGACGTGTATAGGTGAAGACGTATCCGAAAAATAGTATATTTAGACATAAAATTATTTAATAATAATAAAAAATTGTTAATTAAATTAAAATTAAATTAATATATAAGGGTAATAATTAATAAATTAGAATTTAAAAAAAAAAAAAAAAACAGAAAATGTGCGACCATTTCAAAGCGAGGTTCTCGCAAATCAGGAACCCAATCTGAAATCTCTCCTCCGGAGAGAGAGAAGAGAGTGAGAGATGCGACGACGATGGCGATACAAGAGAGCATTGTCGTTTGCACCATCCTCCTTATGTTGCTATTGATCCTTCTTCTCATCTTGCTCGCCTGTAAACCATGGCGCTTCTTCTTCCCTTCTTATCGCTCTCGTTCCATCACCAAGGTCTATCTTCATTTTTATTTTTTATTTTTTTTCAAATTTATGTTCTTTGTCAAAGGCTTAGGTTTTAATAGATTTCGTGGCTTAATTTTTTTTTTTAATTTTTGATGTGATGTTTGTGTTTTCAATTTAGAAAGGTATAATGAGAGTTTTAGTTTTAGTTGTGTGGCGCATGATCAATTGAGTTTTGAAGCGTGTTGCGCTACGTTTATGGTTATTTTCTTAGTTCGTTGATGCGTTGTGGCTATAGTATTGTCCTGTTCATTGATCATGATTAATTGATTGGTTGATTAGCTACTTAGTTATACCTTTGGAATGGATTTTGTTGGTTGACTATTTTAGATTAAGGTAGTGCGAGCATTTGAGACAAATTCTTACAAGTATTTTTGTTTCTAGGGTTAGAATAGCGGAAATGAATGTAATTTAAGAGCTGTAGTAATCGAATTTGGGTTATTTTTAAAAATAGTTCATTAATTGATTAGTAAATAATTGATTTCAGATATCTATGGCATGTAGCAACTGTATATTACACTCTTGGAAAATTTACCATAACATTAAACATTGGCAGGTTAATTTTTAACTACACTGCCTACCAGGAATGTAGTTTGCAGGTTATCATGATCATATGTAGGAATTAGTTTTGATTCCAAATGGCTTGTGATGTGCGCTAAAAAAATTGCTTGCAAAACGTTGATTGGAAGCCCTCTTTGTAATTTGTTTTCTTAAAATTCATACTTTGGGTGCTAGAGTTTTCATTTCGATTGGGATATGGACTTAATGTGGTATAGCATATTTGTGTGTGTATTTATAGAGGTTCATGAAATTAATATTGGGGCTATTTATGTACCATTAAGTTGATTTTATTCCATTCTAGTCTTAAATGTCTACATAAGTTGAACATTTAAATTATTTTTCTTTAGGCATATGATCCATGATCTGACTTGTGTAACTCTCATTTTCTTTACACATGATGCGTCTATTTTTAGACTAGTGAACTAGAGAGGCCCCTCGTATCAGATGATGGTGGCGTGGTCCGAGATCAAAGCAATGATTTGACAAGAAACTATGATCTAGAGGGAGCTTGTTATCAAAATGAAGGACTTTGGCGTTCACCCCAAGCGCATGGACTTGTTCATAAGCAGAGGCTTTCCTCTGCATCTTCCCATGTGACTCAAGGTTTGAAGTTCTTCTTCCTGTCAATTTTCATCTAAACGTTTTCGTTTAATTTATATGCTTTAGTTGCTCTAGCATTCTTAGCATGATCAAATTTTCCTGCTCACTTCTCCAGGTGATAGCTTGGTTGAGATAATTTCTGATACTCCAGAGGATGTTTTGGTTGGCCAGACACTTAAGCATCCATTGATTAAAGATCATGTAGCTGAAGTGCAAAAACTTGGTAGACAGGAAGGTCAAAGTCCTAATCTGAAGTTAGGTTTAGGTAATGATCGGATCCAAGAACTTGTGCCCAAGACTATTGCAGATCAAAGTAATTTCATTTTCTTTTCACTTACATCAAGAGGTTAATGATTTACATGCCATTTCATTTGGATAAATGTGGAAAACAGTCATCATATCTTTCTGTTAGAAGTGCAGGAAGCTGCCTCTCCCTGGAGGTTATTTCCGGTCCTTCTCGTGGGGTACATTGTTCTGTACTGTCAACAAATGCTTCTAGGCTTCCACTGACCCTTGGAAGGGTTTCTCCGAGTGATTTGTTATTGAAGGATTCAGAAGTCTCAGGAAAGCATGCATTGATAAACTGGAATTCAAATGTAAAGTTCATGGAAACCATACCGCTTTGATTTGTGTATGGTTGCATGTTATGTATATGGTGGATTGAATACAATATACATGTATTTTTGGTTTCAGAAATTGAAATGGGAGCTGGTAGACATGGGTAGTCTAAATGGAACTCTACTGAATTCACAGCCAATTAACCATCCTGATTCTGGAAGTAGACATTGGGGTGACCCAATTGATCTTGCAAGTGGAGATACGATAACTCTTGGCACAACTTCAAACATACATGTAAGTAAAATTTCTGCCTTCATATCTGGTTATAATTCTAGTTTTTTTCCTTTCGTGTTACAGTGACAGTACTTATGGATTTTGGCAATTCAAGTTTGAGAAACTCCGTGTTTAGATCAGTGTACTCTTAAGGATACAGTTCCGATTGTCCTAACCAATATATGATACTCTTGTTAAGTACATTATAATTGGTTTTCTGAACAGGTTGAATGCTCAACTGACATGACAAGTTCTGGCATGTTGTATGCTTGGCCTTTTCTTCTCTTTCTCAGTAAATCAGTGGGTGTGCTTTATTACCATGCCACAAGAGCACCGAGATTGAACTAAAAACATGGCACAATATACAAACACAAAATTATAGTTTCCAAATCACTAATAAGGAATTAGCTATTTAGTGATATCACTTTAGAGATCCAGTATTTTGGGTGAAGTTTTAGTGGCCATTGTCTGTTGGCTTTCATTATATTATGTATTCTTAATTACTCATTTGATAATAATTTTAATGGAGAAATTTATTATTTTAGTTTCTTGGTTAGTGCTCAATATATAAAGTTCTTCTGTGGCAGGTTGAAATTACATCTCAAACTGACTGTCAGATCCCTTTTGGTGTTGGTGTGGCATCGGATCCCATGTCTTTGCGTCGAGGAGCAAAGAAACTACCTATGGAAGATGTTTGCTATTATCACTGGCCTCTTCCTGGGGCTGATCAGGTTCACAGCATTACTAATTTTATTTATGATTGATATTCAAGCTTATTGTGAAAGTCTAATGTTATCTGAATGCACACTTTGCAGTTTGGATTGTTTGGTATTTGTGATGGACATGGCGGTGCAGCTGCTGCAAAATCTGCAAGCGAGTTAGTATTTCTATTTAACTTTCCTTGTGCTATCTTGCAATGGATTATGAGATATTTTGTTGAAAATGCACAAAAAAATTTCATATTCACTTGGTAGTTAACTTTTTCACGGAGCAATTTAGGATTGATCTTTTGAGATCATGTTGGATACTTGTGAAAAAAAGGTGTGATCACAATTTTTCATAGGTTATATTTTAGCTCTCATTTGTTACTTCCCTCGGATGCCTTTTAATTCTGTAACTGTTCTTGCCTCATTTATTACAAGGATGCAATATTCTATGGTGTTTATCTAGTTTCAGAGAACCAACTATTTCAGTCTTATAATATTTATAAAAGAGTCCTGTTTGTTTTGGGTTTCTAGGGAACTTCCTTTCTGTGCTGTCTTCTCCAATATCAGGACTACTAGGCAGCTGACTTTTTGAACTACTATAGTCTTAGCTCTACGTTCTCATTTGGAGTAATATTGCTCTGTTGGTATTTGGGTGTATGGGGTAATTGCATTAAGTTAAAAAACTTGAATTGAAAGAAGTGTCAGGGATGAGGCTTGGTCAAGTTCAAAATTGAGTGGTTTGTAGATTAGATTTTCATAGAATCCCTTTGCTCTTTACCTCATGTCATTAGTTAAAAAGCTGCATGTAGTGATCATTGTTCTCACCCATTATCTTCTCTTTTTGAGCAAACCTGTTATGGTTTTTGACTGCTTTCTGACGCTATACATGCATTTATCATAAATTTTGTATTCCAGAATGCTGCCTAAGATCATTGCTGCTATATTGTCGGATTCACTTAAAAGAGAGAGGGTTTTGTCACAGTGTGATGCTTCGGATGTCCTTAGGGATGCATTTTCTCAAGCAGAAGCATCCTTGAATCATTATTATGAGGTTTTCCCCCAACTTGGTTTCTGTTGTTCCTTTCTATTTAACTTCTGTACCAATTTTCTGTAATTTGTCATTGGAAGCTTTGATCTTTGTATCTAGAATGTTTGTTTATCTGTCTTTTACAGTATCCATATGTTTTGATAATATCACTTTGTCTATTTTTCTTATACTTGATTGGTATACTGTCTCTGTTATTTATCTAACCCTGGATTATTTCTGTGTGAGTGAAACTAAACGTGTGATTCTAATTGTCTTTTTGTGTTGGATTCCATTATCCTATCTTAGAATATGCTTCGGAGTTGTAACTGTGTTTTGAAGTTTGACAACCAATGGAAATTTATGAGAATTTATTGATAGCATAAACAAAGTAGCTATGATATTTATATTGGAGAATGCAAGTGATTCCCACCTCAATACTCGTGATTAGTGATTGTTTTTGAAATTTTCTTTTTATCAACTTGTTAGAATTTTTATTTCATAGCTATGTATGTTTACTTTATTCTAAAGTATTTGCATGAAAGAAATCATTGTCAAGATTTTTTTATAAGAAAGAAAGCATTGTCTAGATTTTTATAAGAAACTGAAAACTTTGTCTAGATTTTACTGCTTGTTACCTGTCCCTTCCCCAGCGTGATTTGACATTTATGCATTTTAGCATCTTGGCTTTAGAGAGCGGATGATTAATTTTCAAATTTCATTGTTCTATTATTTTTCTGCTGTAATTGTAATATTTGTTTTTTTGCTTCAGGGTTGTACTGCAACAGTGCTTCTGGTTTGGGATGATGGCAAAGAAAATTTCTTTGCACAATGTGCAAATGTTGGGGATTCGGCTTGTGTTATGAAGTATGTGTTTAAATTGTCGATTTTTATTTTTAGGATTTTTTTTGGAAAAAAAAGTTACAAGAAAATAAACCAAACCCCTCGCCAAACCCAGTGGTACAAGAGATTTTACCAGTCAAACCAACTGGCACCCACAATTGTTTATAGGATTTCTAAGTGATAATATCACAAAAATTTGTGCCTTGTCCTAAGGGGCTTCATGGTATGAAAGCAGGTGAACTTAAAGGGTTATTGACATTATTTCTTTTATATGACAGAAATAAGTCTCAATAATGTTTTTATTCACGGAAGATAACTGGACGTTGGTAAATCATGTTGTTCATAGAAACATTTGTTTTTTCCCTACAATTTCTTGAATCATAGTATCAAAAGTTTAATATTGTGGTAGTGCCACTCTGATCCGTATCTGCACTGTTGCCATATTTAGTGTGCAACCTGTAGCTTGTTGAGTTTTTGTCCCTAGACTGGTATAAATTATTTAATGGTCCTTTTGGTTTACTTGAATAGAAACTTCTGTTTTGCAACTATTCCTTTATCGCCATATTTATGGCTGGAAATAATTTTATTGTGGCAGTGTTGGTGGGAAGCAGATCAAAATGACCGAAGACCATAGGATAACTAGTAGTTCTGAAAGGCTCCGAATCAAAGAAACAGGAGAACCATTGAAAGATGGGGAAACACGATTGTGCGGTAGAGGCAAAATTGGTTAAGTTAATTGTTGCTTACATAAGTTAGTGAACTAGAGAACCACTCACTTTTTTCCTCTGGTTCAGGTTTAAATCTTGCTCGGATGCTTGGAGACAAATTCTTGAAACAGCAGGATGCTCGCTTCAGTTCAGAGCCTTACATAAGTCAAGTTGTGCATATTGCTCAAGCAAGCAACGCCTTTGCCCTACTGGCAAGGTGATTTGGCTATGGACCTATGTCTTCCAACTTTTCCATTTTTATGGCTTTATTTGTCTCATGTTTTCCTTCTTTCTTTTTTTTTTTTTAATAGTACTTGGTTTGATTCATTTTGCCTGATGATGCATTATGTGCTTGATTTTGGATTTCTAAGTTGATAAACATCATATTTAAGCTGATTCATGGCTTTATTTGCCACATTTTTTTTTTATTTAGTACTTCGTGTGGTTCATTTAGCCTGATGATGCATTATATGCATGATTTTGGATATCTAAGTTGCTAAACATCATATTTAAGCTGCAATAAATAAATCCTATTCTTTTATTGCTTCTTTTCTATTCACTTTCTGTTTTTGTAACTTTCTCTGGGTTCTGGCTCTAAATTGTAGTGATGGCTTTTGGGATGTCTTTAGCACCAAGAAAGCAGTTCAGTTAGTCCTTCAGGTACTATCTAATTTTATACATCTCTGTATTTTGTGAGTTTTCTGGGCAAGTCTTATATTTCCTTTGGAATTTATTTCTGCATTGGAATCTTATAAAAGAATTTTTAATTTGAGCTGCCAGATGAAGGAGAAATACTCTACTACAGATGAGGAGAATTTGACTGAGAAGATTGCTAATGTTTTGTTGAGTGAGGCTAGAACTCTGCGAACAAAGGATAACACCTCTATAATTTTCTTAGATTTTGATGGCACATTTAGAATGCCATCTAAAGCGGATTCGAAATATAAATTATAAGGTTTTTAGTGTACAAAATATGACTTTTTCTTAGAAAGTTCTATATATGTTTTCTTTGTTCAAGTGGTAACATACCAATTTTATTTTTACACCATCTAGGTAGATGTAGTATAAGTCTTGGATTTGAAACCTGCCTTAGACGTCCCGGGCAGCTGGCCATTTCATACCTCGAGGTCCTTTACAGTTCAACCGAGGGTTATAACAGTATCTTGAGCTCAAGATCCTCAGTATAGCATTTTCTGTGAAAATCGGCTATTCTGATGCCATCTATGTGCTGCCAGGAATCAGTTTTATGGTGCATATGAGATTTTCCGGAACACCCAATGACTGCAGATTCTGGGATTTTATTTGTTAAATAGTGTGGCCGATTGCCCTGCTAATTGTTGCGGCCCTTGCGGAAGACTAACTATAGAAATAGATACCCTCGGTCTCGAAAATCCGCACAGAAAGTCGGTATGTCAGATTCATCATATTAAGGGTGGATGATTATTGTTGCTCTTGTAAACGTCTTAATTTCTTACCAACAATAACAGTATATTAATACGTGAAACAAAGCAAAGATATTTTTGTCATAGGATTGATTGCTGACTATACGTGCTAAAGATATTTTCTAGGTTCAGCTTTTCATCAAATCATCACGTATACTCGTACAAAAATTCATTTAATGTAGCAAGATCGATCGGGTACGACTTAAAAGAGTGGATTTGAGACGTGGGTGATGTGTGTGGCTTTTAATTTTAAATTTAATTGAAAATCAAATTACTAATTATGAAAATTGAAAGGGTTTAATTAATATTAATTGTTAAATAAAAATAAAAATTTAATCCAAGTTTGAAATTTGAAATTACAATTCTAACCTACAGTAAAATTGTTTAAAAATCACATACAGTAACAATATGATGCGCCAACAAAACCCCCCAAAAAGTCTCGTAAACCTTCGTAAAAGCCACACTGCAATGGGGAAGAAGAAGAAGAGAGCCGGACTACAACCAGAACTCGAGGAAGCTATAGCTAATCATGAATCACAAAATGCTGACGGCGATTCTCACGATAACAGGAAAAAGAAAAAAAGAGACAAACAGAAAGACGACGTACCAAAGGAAGTCCCTAAAGTCAGTAAGCAAAACGACGGCGCACCAAAGGAAGTGCCTACAGTCAGCATAGCCGTACCCGGCTCCATCGTTGACAACACCCAGTCTCTAGAACTCGCCACCAGAGTACCACTACTCTCTGTTTATGTTTAATTTTGCATTTTTATACGTTTCATTTTGTATAGAATTTTGTATTCTTACATAATTCTGTTTTTGTATCAGTTGGCCGGTCAGATTGCCCGTGCCGCCACCATTTTCCGAATTGATGAGGTCTCTATTTATATTTAATTGATTAGCTGCACATTAAGAGTGTGTTTTTGAATGCTTTGCTAGAAATTAGTTCGAGTAAAAATGCTTTTGAAATAGCACACGAGATGGCTTTTTAAAAAAGTTCTTATTAAGTGCTTCAACAAAAAGCACTTCAAGTAATTCTCTTTGCTGAAAACAGCTTTTTAGAAGAAATCAAATGTTTCTCCAGAAAGTGCATTAAGTCCTTTTGTGATCCCAAAATGTATTTTTTCCTACTTCAACAAACACTATAAGGTACTTTTGATACCACCAAAACAACACTAAAAAATTTCACGTAAGTAAATAGGAGGATCATTTAGAGCAATTGGAATGTAATAAATTGGTTTTTGTGTTAGGAGTTAGATGTTTAGGTTTGTTATAATGTAGGAGCTGCATTTTGATGTTTGTTTTTTGAATTTTTATGGCTAATTATTGAGAAGTGGATATAATTTTTTCTTTAATTTAAAAAATAGGTTGTGATATTTGATAATAAAAGCAGTTCGGATAATCATTCTCGTGCTTTGGCTGCAAATAATTCGGATGGGAATGAAAGTGGTGCAGCTTTTCTTGTAAGAATTATGCAATATCTTGAGACGCCGCAGTATTTGAGGAAAGCTCTCTTCCCTATGCATAGCAGCCTAAGATTTGTGGTGCGTCATAAGTTTATTGCAAATTGTGGTTTTGTTCCACTTACTGCATATCTTTTTGGTTGATTGTTGCTATGTACAATTTCAGTTGTTTGTATCTTATATTGTTTTTGATAGGGTATGTTGCCCCCACTTGACGCTCCACATCATCTGCGCAAGCATGAGTGGGCGCCATATAGGGAAGGTATTCTTTTTTACTTCTTTAATCCATTTTTCTTTTACAAAAGATTATTTTAGTTCATGTGCTTTACATTATTCTTACTGATGCTTTTATTCTCTCTAATTCATATATAGGGGGTGACAATGTAGGCTAAACATATTATACTTTTAGAAATTAGTTGCTGCATTTTATTGTTAACTATTGGATATTGCCAATTATAACAGCTGTAATGTTATGATTTTTGTCATATTCATTCATCCCAACCGTTGGAGATTGTTAAAAGTGTGATAATAGATTTGATTAAATATTAGAGCACCAAGCAAGAGGGAGTATGTTAAGACAAAACTGAAAATAAGACTAGATGCAGTGTCTTTTCACAGGTTAATGAGTCAGGTTCATATATTTCCAGATGAGGCTGGGTTATGAGAAGAATCTCAAGTTTGTCTATCTAAATCAGAATGCAGCTTGATGAGTGGGGACGTTAATAGGATCCACTTATCCATGCATTTTGGATATGTTGTATCAGCCTGTAGAAGAGGTACAAAGATCATTGATAAGGGGAGGGGAACTCTTAGTAAGGTAACTACACAATAGATGATGGTGTTAGAATTTTGACAACATGGTTGCCAAGCAGGGGTGCTCATGGAAATAATTGTTCTTCCTATTCATACCACTGCCAATGATGGTCTGAAATGTTTATGGTTTATCTTTAATCAGTGATAGGAAATATGAGTAGTGAGAAACAGAAATCTTGAGTGGATAAGCTTAAGACATGGGGCAATGCTTTAACGGAAGAATCACATTCTGCCCTTTGTTCATGGCTAGGGATTTCATTAATTTTGTAGAAAGGGTTAAAAAGGTATCAAGTAGGTGGAATAGGAACTCAAAACATTTCCTTGTCTAGATTTGAGAATTATTGTAGAGATTGAATTTGCAATGCATCTCCATTCTTTCTTTTTCAGATTTTTGGATTTCTTTCCTGAAACTGTTAATCTTATGTTACAATTGAGTACTTTTGGGCATGTTTGGTTCCTCCATCTACCGCCATGCTGACTTCTTGATACGTTGTGATAACTTTGTAGGTGTCACATTAAAAGAAAGAGTGTCAAACTCTGCTGGAACACTAGTTGATGTGGGCTTAAATAAGGTATGGTTGCATTCTTTCACAGCTTGCATATTTGAAAGTTTTTCTTTGTGGCTGTTAATTGATTCATATTTTGGCCATTACTTGATTCATGTTTTGGCCTTGTTTCATGATAAGCATTGAACAGTGCTGTGTGCTGACTTGGGCCACCTGGCAATTGAAATATTCTTCTTGTATGCCTCGAACTTTTATGCAAATAAAGTATCCGTGACAAACAAATGATTGGCCCATATATGTTTCATCCTGTCAGTCTTATGCTTTTAACTGTCATTAGTTTCTAGTCCTGAACCTTAAAGAGTTCAATGTGGAGTTTTATTTTAATTAATTTGCAGGTCTGCCAGTCAATTAACCAGTATTGTAATTTACAAGGGGTCTAGGATCTCTCTCTCTCTTCCAAGGAACTTTTTGGTTTGAACTTTGAATAGTTGAATCAACTTCATAAACCTGCCTCCTTCTCATACATTATGTCTGCACCTTTTTTCTTTTTTTCTTTTTTGGTTTTGGGGCTATGAACCGTCTGGGAAGCAAGCTTGACATGCAATGTTTTCTCTCCCTACCACTGTGGGGCAACACATAACTATTTGGGCCTGATGAGTGGGATACTAAGTTTAGATGGTGTTAGACTTATGATCTTTATATCATTTTCAATGCATAAGATTTTTTAAGGTTATGCTGCTTTACATAATATAGGTTGCAATTTACATATGAAGATTGACAAACTTCTGTAATTTATTTCCAATGTTTTCCCCTGCTTGAAGACATAATAAACTAATTTCAGATAAATTTAACTTTGGATTGGTTTAAAATGCAGAATGTTGTCGTTGATCAAGTACTTGAACCAGGAGTAAGAGTAACTGTAGCTATGGGAACCAACCGCAATTTGGATGCTGGTAATATATATCTTTCTTAAATGATATCGTTTTTTCTTAATCTAGCATCGTAAGCATTTTGGTGACGTCCACTGTTATGATAATGCATTATCCATGCGGTTGCGATTTCTACATTATTGAACAACTTATCTAAGAGTCTCGTCAAGTTTATTATTTTATATTGCATTTTCTAGGTCCCCCACACCAGGTTGTTTCATCATCCAAGCCTAAAGAAGAATCAGGAATGTATTGGGGGTATAAAGTGAGATATGCTTCCAATATTTGTTCTGTCTTTAAGGATTGCTCATATAAGGTATACATGCAATGATTTTTTATTCTTCTTTTCTTTGTAAAAGCATTGTACGGTTTTCTTCAGACCAAGGGCTTCGTCCATAAATTTCTGTTATATCTATGACAGGGTGGCTATGATCATTTGATTGGTACCTCCGAGCATGGTGATATTGTTAATTCTTCAGAACTTACATTGCCTACTTTCAGGTATTTTTTGTTTGATTCATAACCTGTATCTGCAACTCCCTTTGAGAGCCTGCTTTTTGATAACTAGAGGAGGTCCTTGTTACCTGTAATTTTATCTGTAGTAGTTAACCCTAGATAGTCATGATATGTCTCATATCTAACAATCTTATATGTTCCGCATATATATGTTGAAGCCTACTTCATGTTTTGTGTAACCCAAAACTGTAGATAGTCAGAACTTATCAACCATAGATCTAAAGTTAAACTTTCAGGGCCTATATATGGACGGTTGGTGAGGGTTGAAAAAAATGTATGGCGCAATATTCTATTTTTTTTAAATTTGAGAGTGATGGACTTTGTTCTCAATTGTTCAGAGAACAAAGGATCTTTATTTTGACATACATTGCTTTCAATTAATCTGGGTGAGGGTCACTTGCTTTGCAGGTGTATGTTAGGCTATGCATTATCATTGCGTTATTGTGTGTTTAGAGTTGCATTTCTCTTTCTTAAAATATTGCCCCTAGACTATTGACCTTATAAAATAACAAAATTTTCAAACATAGGATTTAGAGGGGCCTGAGATAGGACACTCACTCACAGAAGCCATAAATTATCTAGTGTGACTAGCTAGTGTATTCAGTAATCTTTGGAGGAACATGAACCTTTATTTGGTATTTTGGACATCCATCGAAATCTTTCTCACCTGAAGTTATGTGTAGACATCATGTCATCCATTTATGATTCTTGTTGATTTATTGAATATACAATTTGTTAGGCATCTATTGATTGCTTTTGGTGGACTTGCTGGTTTGGAAGAGAGTATTGAAGAAGATGACAACTTAAAGGTACATTAAATACTGAAAACTTATTTTCTCTATTAAAATATACTCACATTTTTGGAGGAAGGACATGCTTGGTTCCAGTTTGAAATTTGTTGCCTTAAAAGCATTTCTATTGCAACCATAAATTTTAAAATGTGATTTTGCCAGTTATCCAGTTTTCTTGGACAAGAGAGATGATAATAGAAAAATAAGTATTTGATGTCCCTAACAGTTTGTTTGGATAAATTTTCAGCTCACTTTCCAAAAATGTGTTTTTGGTTGAGAAATTGTCTGTTTTATGTGATATTGCAAGTGTTAAAAAAAATGTTTTCCAGTGAATAATAATGCTTCTTTTCGGATAAATGTTTACATTTGGATCTTGCCTATGTAATTTATGCCCAATTTGATACGATTGAATGCAATCATGTACTGAATACTGGTTTTCTTGTCTCTTAATTTAAGCGAAAAACTGCAAGAGAGGTATTTGATTCATATTTCAACACGTGTCCCCATCAAGGAAGTCGAACAATTCGAACTGAGGTACGCTTTTCTCAATCTTCATTGATCTGTTCACCCGTATAAACATAATATTTACCATATGTGATTGCATTTCTTCCAACAGGAAGCAATTTTTATCTCTCTTCAGTATTTCCAAGAACCAATCAGCCGAGCACTGCAAAGAGTGTAGCTTGAAAATTGTAAACGGAGAACTTACCAATTATTTTGGCCATTCATGCCCTCATCAAAGGAAATCCTTTCTCAATTCATGATTCTCCAGATTGAGGAGCTGGTCTATTACAATTTTGAAGGTAGTATTATGGATGATACAGATGCAGATTGGTCTACTATTGTCTTTGTGTTCACTCATTGTCTCACGAATTTTAACCCCACAGTATGTTGTATACGTTAACCTGTAACAATTTTGTACATGAGAATTATTTTTTTCATTTACCCAGAAGAAAAAGGTTGCATCAAGTCAAAACGAGTTTTTAATTTCCCATTGGTCCTTGATTGGCCGGAGGTTCCAATGGCTTCAGGAATCAGAATACACTTTGCTCGCTCAAATTTTCAGATTTGCTCTTTGCAAGCAAGATTATTAGTGTAAGTGTATGCTTGCAGTAATTGTGACCTATAAGAAAGATTGATGACTACAAATTTTTGATGCACTTGCTAGTAATATTACATATGGGGAATTCTTATTTGACTAATTTTAAATAGCCTTAGATGGACAAGATTATTTTGGACCTACTTTGATAGTGTGGTGATTTTAAAATATGATACAACAAAATAGAATGCAATAAAAAGAAAGTGACTTATTTTTAACATCAAAATAAATCTTTGAAATCTTTTCAAATATGTGAACAAATAATTTAAATGAAATCATCCAATAATATAATGTTTCATTAAATCAAATGAAATGGGTTATGTAATTTGTCAATTTCATCTTGTTCTTGAGTATTTATATCGACATATACTATTACTTTAATTATTAAAAAATACTAGTATGCATTTCACGTGAATTTTCAAAAGATGAATTGTAGTAAATATAATAATAATAATCTTTTTCTATATGTTAATTCTATGGTTGCACTTCAAATTTTTCTATGCAAGAATCTAATTATTGTGACATTGTTTTGTATTAGAATTTACCAATAAAATTAGCTATATGATGGGGGGATAAAATGCACTAATTATGGTACACATGCATATTAACGGGTCCTACTACGAAGACCAAGGGCATATAGATATGGAAACAATCAGAATTTTTTAGGGTAGGTCTGTCATTTTATACAAAATAGAGGTGCGTTTGGTCATTAATAAATATATAGGGCCCATCCGTAATTTGTCAAAAAAATTTCTTTCCCTATACAAGCGGGGAAAAAAGGAACGAACGCCGAGGGTTTGCTTTTGTGAAGCGAAACAATTACAAAGAAGCAATTATACACACACACATATAGGGAGTGTGTTATCTCTTAAACACAGATAATTTTTTTTTTTTTTTTCAAAAAACCGTTAAAAAAACAAAATATATAACCGTTCGAAATCATTCGCGCGCGCTCATGGTGACTCAGCTAGAGCACCAACAACAAGAGAGACCTTGCCAAGACCCCGCAGAGAGGACCAAGTCTTTGATCTGTGCATTGAACTTTATCTCCCGAAACCTCCCTGTCCCTCCTGACGTATACGACACCGTTTCCTCCATCTATTATGGCGACCAAGACTCTGATAATGATGTGGTCCGTGTTGAAGGTGGATCTGACGAGGGACACGCGGCGGAGAAGGGTTTGGTAAGAGTTTTCAAACATATCCTTTTGATTTCTTGGTCTATGATGTTGGGAATTGTTCCTAATTTAGGGTTTTTATCCTGTTTCTGTGACGCCCATTTGTAGTTGCGGTTTCTTGTGTTGGGAATTTTAGTGGATTTGGGGTTTTTGTGTTGTTTTGGGAATGTCCCTTCTTTTTAAATGTTTTGGTGCTGGGATTATTGTGAATTTGACGTTTTTGTTAATTGCTATTTGTTGTCTTGGGAATTCTTGTGACTTTGGGATGTTAGTGTTTCGTGTCGGTTTTTTGTGTCTAGAATAACTGCAAATTTGGGGTTTTGTGTTAAATGAAACTCCCTTTTGTTGTTTCTTGTCTGGTGTTAAATTTGTGCTCGCGAAGGGAGCCTCTTGGATTAGGTTTTCAATAAATTGACAAGGTTCTTGTGGAATTAGGTCGTGGTGTGGTTGTGGGGATATTAGTTTGATGTTGGATTTGTGTTTCTGGAGGAGACTTCAAGGTTACCTTTCCATTAGGTTGATAAGGTTTTGTAAATTTTGTGGTTTCCATTGGTTTTTCGTGTATTTGGCTTTGAGTGTTATTGGTGTTTAGGTTGCTACATATGAAATTCTCGTAGTGCATTGTTAACCATGAATGTTTTACATATTTTGAGTTGGTTTTGATTGAATCTTAGTGTGTGAAAATGCAGAAACTATTGTTTGCTGGTACTACTTCCTAAACTAACGAATTATTTGAAATTGTGCTTTCGACTGAGTCACATACGTTAGTGTCCTTGGAGTAGTGAAGCACTCATTTTACAGCTTAGATAGAGTATGTGTGGCAGGGATATTGTCTGGGTGACATTATCAGGAAAAGGAGATCATAAGGATAATAAGTAAACAAGTAAATAAATGAAGAAGAGAAATAAGAAAAGAAGGCAGAAAATCTTTAAATTTTTTTGAAGGGGATAATTGCACAGGACCTATATTATCAGTTTGTGGTTTCGTTGGGGCTTACAATAATAGAGCTGGAAAGTAAGTATCATTCAGTCTTGATCAATCTTGAAATTCTTAAGTGTTTTCTTAATTAGTGAAATCAGTTAGTACTCTTTTTATTTTGTCTTCACCTTTTAATAGATATGTTCCTTCTATGTGAAATGCAAAGTACAAAGTAACATCCTGAAATGTGCATTGAAGATTCTGGTTTTGGATCACTAACAGGTTTTGTGTTTCTAAGTTCAATATATAACGAAGTGAGTTTATATTGATATAAAGTTTAGATCTAGTCTTTTTTTTAAAAAAAATTTCCAAATCATGTGGTGATAGAGTTCATATTTTAGCTCTTTGCCATTTACATTCTTTTGAAGTCTCTGATCAAATTGTAGAGTCTTGTTCTGTGTGTGGAGGTTTAAATATAAATCAATCTGCTGCTTTGAAGTTGATTGTAAAGCACTTCTTTAATTGAGTGTATGGTTTTTTATTTTGCTTTTGAATGTTTGTTTAATGTTGATGCAGCAGAATGGTCCTAAAATTCTTAATGGATCAGATTTGTTGAGTGACTTTGAAAATGCACTATCAGAGCAACGGACAAAATGCATGTCAGGTTTTGGATTGACAGAATCAAGGGAAAATCGTTATCGAAGCCACATTCAGCATCGGTTAAATGAGCTTGAAGGTTATTATCATTTGGAATGAACTTTTACTTTTTTATATCTTTGTTTTGCTCATATATGACCCTGCAAAATTATTCATGATGATTTTGTCTTCTGATGCTTCTGGTCTTTTGAATAATTGCATCATTGCAGTTTTAAATTGGCATTGGTAGAGTTTTACTGTTCTAAGTTGCTATTATTGAGCTCCTAATTGTCTTTGATTAATAAAATACGATGGTTCGACTTAGCAATTATCTTCAATGATTGTATGCCTTTTTAGCTCTTGCATGAATATGTCTAGGTTAAATGTTGAAACTTAAAAGATTGTCGCTTTTCATATGATGTTACTAACAGAATGAAGAAAGTGGATGCTGGTTGAACATTGGACCTGTTATCCTTTATGTCATTTTATTTTCTCACCTTCAGTTCCCATTTCTTGAGCTGTAATATGCAGTTCTGTTTCTAAAACACCTATTGTAAGAAGCATCAATTCAACCATGCCAACCAAATATCCTGGTTGAAAGCTGCTATCAAGCACTGGCAGCATGCAGTTTTATGTTGTGTACTTAAAAATTAAAGATTATTATTTTTTATTTATAGTTTAGATAATAACTCGACCAGAATTCACATATTTCTGATTTGACTTCAGAATTGCCTTCAAGTAGAGGTGAAGAGCTGCAGACGAAGTGCTTACTTGAACTCTATGGACTAAAGGTACAGCTGATGCTTTAAATATTTGCTTTGGTTTCCTTTATCGCACTGCTTCCTTGTGTATGTTGTTCACATTTTTGCTAAAAAGTACTGATCACACAAACTGAAGAGAGAAAAGTGTTTGGTTACCAATACTGTGACATTGAAAATTATCTTTCTGAGAAATTTTCAAAGTGCAACCAATTGTGCCAAAATAATGAGTCATTATTACACAGGTGCAATATCCTGTCTTGCCTTTTGGCATTTTAGTAAAACATGTTGCTTTAGAATTCCTTGATGGAAATTAGGGGTTGTGTTTGCAGTGTCCTTTTGATATTGAGGGATGACATGGGTTCTATCCTTGGCCAATGACCTTTTTTCTTGCAGCTAGCAGAGTTGCAAAGCAAGGTTAGGTCTGATGTGAGTTCGGAATACTGGCTTCGCATGAGCTGTGCATACCCGGAAAAGCAACTGTTTGATTGGGGTATGATGCGATTGCGCCGACCTCTGTATGGTGTTGGAGATGCTTTTGCTATGGAAGCTGATGATCATTTCAGGAAGAAGCGGGATGCAGAGGTCATATATTCACGTACCCATTATTGTTTGAACCTTTTTTTTTTTTTTGACTTAGTAAGGGAATATTGACAACCAGGATGTCCTGGTTTTTATGTTGTATCTATAAAGAGTGTAGCTCTTCCTTTGGAATAAGGTGACACTCAGAACTTGATGGATTCCAGCCAATGAGGCATGGACTGTTTATATTGTTACTGGGAGGAGGATAAAGTGGTCATAATGTAGTTTACCAGATTGATTTTTGGGTGTAAAACCTTTAGATTGAAGAAACAATCATTAATTAGTGAATCCGATTTATGTATGTGCATCTGACAAAACTACAGACTAGTTCATAGATGAAACAAATTGTAAATAACAGGCAAACTTGTGGATTATTTGAGCAGTATATATTGATCGTTTTTATGATATATCCAATATATTATTGATTTCTTGTATTTTGCTGATTAGTAACCTTTGATGCAGAGGCTATCAAGATTGGAAGAGGAGGCAAGGAACCAAATTGAGACTAGAAAAAGAAAATTTTTTGCAGAAATACTTAATGCGGTCCGTGAATTTCAAGTGCATACCCAAACTTCTATAAAACGCCGAAAACAAAGGAATGATGGGGTCCAGGTATGCATTTTTTTCTCTCTAGAAATACTTTCTAAAATGTTTATGCCCCCAGCGGGAAGGTTTGATTGAAAATATAGGAAGGACAAAAGATGCAAGAGAAATTAAAATAGAGATTGTAGGGTGATAATTAAAGAAGCTATTGAGAAATGTTAAGAGAATGCTGTTGGAAAGCCTGAAGGCGTGGAAATAATGTCATAAATAAGAATTAGAATAGAACTCTATGAGTTCCAAGATTTCATGATAAATTCACTAGTTCCAACTTAAACTTGTGCCTCCATATTTTCATGCCATGTCAAACATTCTTTGGTACCTGTCATGAGTTTTTCCTCTGCGTTGGATGGTAATTTCAAGTAGCATATTCTCACTAAGATGCTGTGTGAAAAGACATTTAAACCTTTTCTTTCATGGCACTATAGCAATTTAAGTTTTGAGTTTGGCTGAACTTTTTTTAAGCTTACATCATGTAAGATTTACATGGTTTTTAAGCATATTTTTACTAAGAGAGGAAGGGGAGATGTCTTAACAACATTTCTGATTAATAAGATAGAAGGGAGAGGGAAAGTAGATGGTTGTCACTTTACATGATTTGGTCTCCTTTGGAAGGGAAGGAAAGGAAAGGTAGAGAAGTTATCATTTATATTCTTTAAAGTTGAAGTGTCTATTAATTTATATTTATAATTTAAATGAAGGATAAGTGTAGAAAATGTAAAATAGTTCTCACCTTTAAATGAGTCTTATTCCTCCATCACCTTCAAGTGCATTGATGGAAGATTGAGTTTTGTGGGTTTAGAAGATAGCATATCATTATTACTTCCTTCCCTCTCATCATTTCTCTCCAAATAAACTGGGGAAATAGGGTTCCCATTGCCCCTTTTCCTTTCCCATCGGCTTCCTTCTCTCCTACTTCCCTCCAACCAAACATAATGTTAATGGTAGGTCTATTCATGACAACCTCAATTTAGTTGAAGAAAATTCAGCATTCTATTTGTTGAGCGTAATACACCCTTATTTATCTTGTTCCGTCCAACCAAACATAGTGTTCTGTCCCTGGTTGGTAGAATTTACTGTCATCTTTGATTGTTATGCTTATTTTAGACATGAAAAATTCCTGCATGGAACAATTTAATGCTGCTTGTAGATTATGTTTGTAATACCAAAAGACGAGATCAATAGTTATTTTAGTTGGTCAAGTGATTTGGTTATCCCTGGTTGCTGTTGTTTTTATAGCAAACAGGAAGAGGATCCTTCATAGATTTCTTACTGTAACAGGCATGGCATGGAAGGCAAAGGCAACGTGCTACACGAGCTGAGAAATTGAGGTTCCAAGCGCTGAAGGCTGATGATCAAGAAGCATACATGAGATTAGTAAAGGAGAGCAAGAACGAACGATTAACGACACTTCTTGAAGAAACAAATAAGCTGCTTGTTAATTTGGGAGCTGCTGTCCAACGTCAAAAAGATGCTAAAGTTTTAGACGGCATTGAGCCCTTGAAAGACTCGGAAGATGATTTGCTTGACTTGGATGCTTCAGAGAATGGAACCCCTAGGGATTCGCTTCCTGAGGAAGATGACATTATTGATTCTGATCGCAATGATGATTCTGGTGATTTACTTGAAGGACAGAGGCAGTATAACTCTGCCATTCACTCGATTGAGGAGAAGGTAAAGATGAAGCCTTGCTATCTGCAGCATGTTATTTTTCTACATTGTTAATGTTTTTCTGTTGAAGATCATAGTTGACATATCGTACTGAAAAAATTGGACTAGTGGGTTCAAGGTTAATGTGGTCTTTCTTAATTTTTTTGAAAGACCACAGTAGCGGGATGAGCATCTAATCATTGCTTGCAATATGAATGTCATTAGCCTGGGGGTAAATTTTTGGAAGACTACAATAGCACTTAGTGATCATGCATATTGCAATCTTTTCTGGTGGATACTGTTTCTCAATAATTTCCTCTTTGCAGTTTTTTTTTAGCTCACTTTGTATCTCCTAGCTTTCTAAGTTATCTAACTATTAAGACTGTCTTATTTCTTTTTTTTTTTTTGGTGTCGTTGTCTAATACATATTTGTATTGTACAAGTGGGAATGTTTTGTTGAAGTAACTTCCAGCTGCGGCCAGGCAGTATAGGTGGTGTGCTTAGAAATTATGTGACCATTTTTTTATGCCCATAGTGATCTATTTGGCAAAGATATACTAAATGCTTGTATATAATAATTTAAAAGTTAACCATAAGAATCTAAGTTATGATTGACAAATACTCAGTGAGTGTCTTCTATTTCTGATGTTTCAAAAAAGTGGTTGGGTTTGCATAAATTTTCTTAAAATTTTTATCACCCACTGTACCAGAACGAGAGAATCTAATTAAATTTTTGTTTTGCAACAGGTAACTGAGCAGCCGACCTTGCTTCAAGGTGGAGAACTAAGAACATACCAGTTAGAAGGCCTCCAATGGATGCTCTCCTTGTTTAATAACAACCTAAATGGAATTTTAGCTGATGAGATGGGATTGGGAAAAACAATACAAACCATTGCTTTGATTGCATATCTCATTGAGAACAAGGGTGTGATGGGTCCCCACGTGATAGTGGCACCAAAGGCTGTGCTTCCCAATTGGATCACTGAATTTTCAGCATGGGCTCCTAGGTAAAACAGCTTTGTTAATGAAGACTGTGTGGATGTGTATGTGTGTACCTCTGCCAGAATGTGGATGAGGATGCAGTACATTTAATTTTGACTTGAATTACTCATGCATTTTTGTGTCAATGCAGTATTGCAGCTGTTGTTTATGACGGGCGTCCAGATGAGAGAAAGGCACTAAGGGAAGAATTCTTTACAGAGAGAGGAAGATTTAATGTATTGATCACACACTATGATCTCATCATGAGAGATAGACAATATTTGAAGAAAGTTCTTTGGTACTATCTGATTGTTGATGAAGGGCATCGTTTAAAGAATCATGAATGTGCGCTTGCAAAAACTATTTCAGGGTATGATCTCTTTTGCACAATACAGGCCTTGCTTAAGTACCATTATCCCAAAAGCTTAAGTTTATAGGGGGCCTCAAAAATGGAATCTTAAGCTCCATCACTAGATACTAGGCATTAGGTAAATCTATTGGCTTGATCTAACATTGGTGCAAACAAGAAAATTTTTGTCTGTTAATTTATCCTTTTGCACTTAATCATATTCTGATTGCATCTTTGCGCTTTCTAGTCACCTCTTTAGTTATTGCATATTGTTCTTTTATAGCTACTGTTAACAAATCTCTGTCCCATAATTATTCTGATCTGGGTTTCCAATGTTATTTTGGACATGTATCGTGAGAAGGTGGAAAACTCTTTTCTGATCAATTATAACTTATATGCAGCTATCAGATTCAACGTAGACTTCTGCTAACCGGGACACCTATCCAGAATAGTTTGCAGGAACTATGGTCCCTCCTTAATTTTCTCCTCCCAACAATATTTAATTCTGTTGAGAACTTTGAAGAGTGGTTCAATGCTCCCTTCAAAGACAGGGGTCAGGTTGCTCTTACAGATGAAGAACAGTTGTTGATTATTCGTCGTTTGCATCATGTGGGTGTTGCTCCTGGTTTTCATATAATTTCTTTTTCGAATTATTTATCTTAATGCATTCACTTGATTATCAGGTTATAAGGCCATTCATATTAAGGAGGAAAAAAGATGAGGTAGAAAAATACCTTCCTGGTAAATCCCAGGTCATCCTGAAATGTGACATGTCGGCATGGCAAAAAGTATATTATCAACAAGTTACTGACGTAGGCAGAGTTGGGCTGGATAGTGGTTTGTGACTTTTGCTCCTCCATTCCATTTGTGTGCATGTTTTTGTTCCCATTTCTTATTCAAAATCAAGTTTGTTAATGCTATGTTTTCATCCAAGTGTGGGAAAGCCTTTCACCCCTCTCCTCCCCTCCCCTCCCCTCCCCAATCCTCCAGAACAACCTTCCTTCATGGTATATCAAGATGCTTCTATCTGAAAAACTGCTTGATTTAATTGGCCTCTCCAGCAGAAATTGGGTAACAGGAATTGCTTCTACTATTGTTCGCTTGAATCCATTGAAAATACTTTCATAATGCCAACCAAACGGTGACCCCAATCTTCCAATTAATTTTCTTTAGTTCAAATGTTAGTATTTATGTTCCACAATTTTTCTTGAGGACAACTGCACAGTAGTCATTTAATTTTAATAGCAATTGTCTCTTGCACCTTTTTTTTTTGGGTTTAGTTTTTTGTTAACTGCAATCATCTTCCATAATCTCTGTTTGCCTGTATATGCTTACCAATTTGTTGAAGTTGCTCCTTATTTACTAAGAGTACAAAAACCTGCAGGGTCGGGGAAATCAAAGAGTCTACAGAATTTGTCAATGCAGCTGAGAAAGTGTTGTAACCATCCATACCTTTTTGTGGGAGA
Organism: Cedrela odorata; assembly: GCA_035584115.1. Taxonomy (NCBI): domain Eukaryota; kingdom Viridiplantae; phylum Streptophyta; class Magnoliopsida; order Sapindales; family Meliaceae; genus Cedrela; species Cedrela odorata. The sequence continues at coordinate 6,478,540 of JAXCLQ010000007.1, forward strand.
ATATAACATGTGGCGCAAGGAGGAGATCATCAGAGCATCTGGGAAATTTGAGTTACTTGATCGTTTACTACCAAAACTTCGCAAATCTGGGCATAGAGTCCTACTCTTCTCACAGATGACTCGTCTCATGGACATTCTTGAAATATATTTGAAGCTTAACGGTTTTAAGTTTCTTAGACTTGATGGCTCAACAAAAACTGAGGAAAGAGGGGCGTTACTGAAGCAATTTAATGCTCCAGACTCGCCTTACTTCATGTTTCTCTTGAGCACTCGTGCTGGAGGACTTGGTCTTAACTTACAGACGGCTGATACTGTCATAATCTTTGATAGTGATTGGAATCCACAAATGGACCAACAGGCAGAGGATCGAGCCCATCGAATTGGACAAAAGAAAGAAGTCAGGGTTTTTGTGTTGGTCAGTGTTGGTTCAATTGAAGAGGTAATCTTGGAACGTGCTAAGCAGAAGATGGGTATTGATGCCAAGGTCATCCAGGCAGGACTTTTCAATACAACTTCCACTGGTATGTTGTACTTCAACTTCATGCAGTAACTTAGATGCATTCATGATGAGTTTATTCTTAAAATTGTAAGAAGGAAATGGGTTATTTTATTTTATTTTATTTATCCTTGCTTCCAATTTAGTGGATTAACATCTTTAATGTTTTATAAGAATATGGGTGTTTTGCTGCCACAAAAAATGTGGCTTATACCTTAAGTATCTTGCACCAAAATTGTAGTTGAACTTCTATGGTTTTAGTAATTTGAAGGTCATTCCATCAATTTACTGGTAGTGTTTCAGGTACATGCACATGCTTTTTTCGAATTACTAATAATAATAAAAGCAATGGGAAGTTAGATATTAGGCATCAGCTGTAACATATCCACAGAAACTGAACAAGATAGGAGCTAGATTTTTGTAAATGTTCAGTATTTTCAAGTAGTCCTAGACATCATAATATGTCTATATTAGAGTTAAATTTTCAGGCAGAGGGATCTGTGGCCATTGACCAGTTTACTTTCCATCCCTATGTAGCTATATCTATATACTGCATGCTGATAAAATTCTACTGAAATTACCTTTTCCTGCTCACCTCCTCATGAGGCTCTCATTGTTTGGATTAATTGAATTCCGAGACAAATCAATGATGTTTCCAACTTCTATCCCCATCCTGCTACTTTCATCTATAGCATGCTGACAGAATTTTTATGAAATGAGGGCCTTTTCTTGCTAACTTCACCATGTGGTTCTTCTCTTTCGATTAATTGAACATGAGAGTAAATTTATGTGATGTCTTTGTTTCTGCAGCTCAGGACAGAAGGGAGATGTTGAAGGAGATAATGAGGAGAGGTTCGAGATCTCTTGGAACAGATGTGCCTAGTGAGAGAGAAATCAACCGCCTTGCTGCTCGCTCAGATGAGGAATTCTGGCTGTTTGAAAAGATGGATGAGGAGAGAAGGCAAAAAGAGAATTATCGATCTCGTCTCATGGAAGAACATGAGGTTCCTGAGTGGGCATATTCTGCACCTGATAATAAGGAAGATCAGAATAAAGGTTTTGAACATGATAGCAGTAACATTACTGGAAAGCGGAAAAGAAAGGAGGTGGTTTATGCTGATACATTAAGTGATTTACAATGGATGAAAGCTGTGGAAAACGGTCAAGACATATCAAAGCTTTCAAGTTCAACTAGAGGAAAGAGAAGGGACCATCTTCCATCGGAGGGCAATGAATCAGGTAGTAATAGTATAGGAGCTGAGAAAAAGGTTATAGACGTGAAGAATGAAAATATTCCTATGGCGAGTGAAGGAACAAGTGAGGAAACTTATGGTTCAGCCCCCAAAAGACTGAAATTTGAAAGGAGAAATCCAGAAAATTCTGACATTCAGAGTGCCGAAAAGTCTGAACATAAGGGTGTTCAAGGAAGTGGTTTGAATGGTATATTTACATGGAATACCCACCGGAAGAAAAGATCAAGTTATGTTGTCCAGACTTCATCGTCTGATTCTAGAGGGCAGAATTCAAATGGAAGAGGAAATGGATGGGCTTAATAGTTAGACGACTCCCAAGAAAGAATGACAAGATGAGCCTGAACATTCAAAATTTGCCTCAAGTTGCAGGAATTTCGTACGTGAGATTTGGCAATTATTGCAGGCATTGCCCCAAAAGCTGGGCATCTCAAGTTGCTTAAGGTTACGGTTCTATTTGAATGTTGGTTTTAACTGGTGTGATCGTGGTCTTATTTTTGGTTCACCAGTTCTATTCATTCCAGCACTTCCAATGTGTTTTCTGCCCATTAAAACTATCCCAGTTTATGAAATTAACCTTTTGTTTAATTATCAATGATGGTTGGTTAACTTAACCGTGATGTTGGGCATCGTCGCATGCTGCTTCTTGATTTCATCCCAACTCTTAATGCACTCGTCAATTTCGTTTCCTACATATTTACCAGTTTTTTTTTTTGAATTAATCAGATCTACAGGTTGGTCGTATTGTAACAAACGATCTTCCTGAAACTTCATAAAGAATTTGAAGAATTTAGGGGGTTTTATCCTGAAAATAGTATACGCTGACACTTGGTGCTTCCCCAGCAAAGCAACTATTTTTTGAGCTGCATATGCTCACGGGATCCATGTAATCAAATTTCACCCCTTAAAGCAAATGCAATTAATTAGTCCACTGTTTGAGTTTCTAAAATTTCTCCTCCTTAACGCACTCTATCCCCAGCAAGACATTTCAATATACATTAAAGAGTGAAGAAAAAATCAGCACCTCCGCCATTGAGAGACCATATGAAAAAATAGCTAGCGTCACTGGCAATATTAGAATAATAAGTATTACAAGATCTGCTGCCACATTGAATGACTTGAAATTTAGAAGTCCACAGAAAAAAGGATGGGAAGAATTCCCCTAAATTATCCTACATATAAAATATAGTTTAAGCCTTCACTAGACTAACTGCTACTCCCCTGCTCAAGCATTGTAAGAATTAACAGGACAGTTAATGCAAAATGCTGTGAATGTCTTACAATTATTGAGGCCACAGATGCCACTGCTGCAGTAGATTCCACATAATAAACCTGACACAAGAACCTTCAATCATCTTGTTTAACTTCAAGATTCTTCAGCTTTGATTCCAACTCACCCTCATCACTTTCGTCCTCTCCAGATTTTTCATCATCATCTTCTCCCTCAGGATCATTATCCTCCAAGGGTGCAAGCATGTCGGGACATTTCTTAAATATTTCTTTCACCTCATCAATGCCTTCATCAGAGATGAAATTTGAATTAATATTCAGCAGTTTAAACCCAGGTTTTTGAATAACAACCTGAGCCAGGTGTCGAGCCCCAGCCCTTCGTATAAAGTTAGTGCTCATGTCAACTTCCATTAGCTGATCATGGCCTTGTTCCAAAGCCTTAGTGATCTGGATAGCACCCTCATCCTTTAGTTCATTCTCAGCCAAGTTCAACTTGGTAAGACGTTGTTTTGCTGCTATACAAGCAGATATAACAGGAGCAGCTTCAGCAGTAATGTCATTTCCAGCCAGCTCCAGAACCTCAAGTAAAGGAGCAGATTCCTTGAGAGCATTAGCTATAGCAATGGCACCCTCATCTTCAAAGTTGAGATAGCTGAGGTAAATCTCGGTGAGATCTGCATGTTTGGAAAGAGCTTTACTCAGAGCAACTCCAGCTTCTACACCAAACATGTTGTCCCGCAAGTCGAGCTTTTTCAGACGAGTACAAGTCTCAAGTGCTTCTGATAATGCAGTTCCTCCTTCTGAGCCTATCCTAGTAGATGAGCACTGAAAATCCTCTAACAATGGAGAATGCTTCACAACCTCAGAGATAGCAAGTGCCCCCTCATCTCCTGTCATGTTATTATGAAACTGAAGGATCCTAAGCTTCTCTGTGGAGGGAATCAATTCACAAACTGCACGTGCAGCTTCCTCTGAGATACCATCATTCATTAAATAGAGCTCCTCCAGACAACTCAGTGATTTCAGGAGTGCCCCAAAAGCCCTAACACCCTTCTCACCCAAGGCATTGTCTGATAGGTTCAGAGATCCTAAAATGCTACCTTCAAGCGCCGCTGAGAATATATTCATAACTTCAAGGGCTTCTGACTCTGGTCTTCCTGCAACAAAATCTGATAGATCAACTTCCTTCAGCTGACCCTTGAGCGAAACCAAAATGGGCTCAGCAACTCGGGCTGCTCCTAAACCAAAGCTTCTATTGCTAAAGCATATCTTAGTGTAAGAGTTTCCAGGCTCCTTTAATGGTTTTAGAATCTCCTCAGCCTCCTCTGCCTCGATAAATGCACGCTGTCCTTTAGAGATGTCAAAAAAGGTTTCATGCACAGTAGTGACTTTCTCAGATGTCAGCTCTTCTCTATCATCCTCACTTTTCTCAGACAATGGCACCTCCTTGTCTTCCTTTGTTCTAGGCCCTCTCTTAAGAACTTCCAGCAAAAGCTTACTACATTCCCTGGCATAAAGCTGCACTGCAGCACTTCCATCACCATCAGGCTCCTTTTCATAATGCTGATTTGCAGTGGCAAAAGCTGCATCCTCAATTTGTTTTGCATTTTCTTCAGCCTCTTCTTGGGTCAAAACACCATACCTCTGGGTGAAAATGGATTTAGACGTGAGATTGTTCTTCATACGCTCAACAAGCATCTGTCGAGTGTTTTGGCTTGGAGGCCACAGTTTAATTGAAAACGGACGGCGTTGTGAATCCGGTGATGCAGCATCCATAGCAATGAAACCTACAAATAAGGGCCATAAATATATTCAGGAACCTGTCAGTAATCCTGAAAATATTCACTCCTCATTGTTTCTTAAGGAACACGTGGTACATTTGTCTAGTAAATAGAATTATCAGGATCCTTAAGTTGTATATAAGACATTATAAACCATGGTAGGAAAAAGCACCCATACTCATCATGTAAGTAATGAGATTAACTTGTAACTCTACTAATGAAACTCGCGCACATGTTCTCACTCAGAGGTCAACATATTGATCATAAAAGTTCTCCAAAAATGATTTCCTTTAGCCTCATAACCTTTTTCAATTGACCCAGAAATTTGTAATTACTCTCAATACCATAAAATAGTAATCCACAGAGACTGACCATTTAATCCACCAACAACCATAACCCAACAAAAAACAAAAAAGACGTTCCCAAATAAACATAACCATAGAAGTAAATAACAAATTGCTGTTTGAACTAGAATATAAACAAAGGTCTTCTAGTTAGTGGTAACTACAAAAAGCAGGTATCAGGAGTAAAAGAAATAAATAAATTTTAGACCCCATTTGTTTCTTCAAAGACAGAATTTCTGTCCTTACAAATCTCCAATCTACATTTATCTCTGTCACTTAATAACCAAACAAATAAGTTACATTAAACACATCTCATTTCAAAACAATTATAAAATAACTAATTTCTTGACAGTAACATGCCACAAATACGAGCAGTACACATACAAGAATAGTACGTAGCAAAATACCTCCAATTTTTAAGAGAACAACTATAATCACCACAAAGATTTAAACTTTTCCATAAAACTTAACAGATCTTAAGTAAAATGAAGTATTTAAAAAGTTCCGAACACAAAAGATTCAATTACAAAGATTATCCATCAGTGTAAATCCCTAGAAATACAAAATGGAAACAAAACTTACTTCCTCTCTCTATATCTGAATCTCCTGGTTGCAGTTAGCGAAAACCAAAATAGTTCAAAAAATACACAGAGATGTTTAGAGAGGGAGACAGTTGAGGGAAAGGGGAGTGAACTGAAAGTGACGAGAGGGAAAGGTTAGGTCTTCGGATTTACTGCTTTTGGGATTACCCGTAAGTACCCTGTTTGGAAACGCGAGTTATAATGTTCAAGCATAGGATAATTCTATATGATCCGACAGAATAGAGCCGGTTATTGGTACAAGCGTCATGCGTGTAATTGTTTATAAACATTCTTTCAAACATTCAATAATTAGACGTGAAACTTAATCCAAATAATCCAATGTATGGATTCATTTAATCCAAATTCGGAATAAGATAATCCTGTTTTTTCACCTAACCAACAATACTTTCTCAATAAGAGATTCATAAAGTTAAAATTATTACCATTATTCGGGATAGTACAATCCAGCAGGCTAAGCATTGGTGCACTAAAGGCACTTCCAAATTTGATCACCAAATTATTATAGTAAAAGGAGGAGGCACACTGGAATAAGCAAATTAGCAATGATTTGATTAACCAAACAGACAGATTAACTAAGTAAAAAATTGTCATCATTCGGTTATAAACTTTAATTGAAGTTAAAGAAATCTAGCACTAGAATTAAACGACAGAGTAAATATGGTCACCGAAATTGCCGATTACCCATTCACTGCAAATCAATATCACAATCATTCGTTTAAATGTGGACCACCAAATTTTTGTTTATTGTGCACAGAGGTTTGGTAATGGTGGCTTTTGCCTTACATGGGGCATGTCTTTATGAAGTAAGATGGCCATACATTTTGAAAAGGTATTGAACGAATAAACATAAACTATCACCATCACCCTACACCAGAAACACACATCCTGTTGAGCAACTTACAGAGTATCAAATGGATTTAAAACGACGATCAACACTAAACTAATAAAATTTAACTAACAAAAAGGAATGAAGCATTCAATTACATACAATCAGAAACGCAAAACTCGCTATAAGTACATTTACACTCTCCCTCAGCAAACAACTAAAATGATATTTAACATATGCAACCAAATCAAACGGGGCTACAAGGAAGAATTACCCCAAGCACCTTAAGTCAACTTAAGGAGTTCACAATCCATTACCACCATTCAGGCCTATGCAAGGTCACATCTTCTGTTAAGCACTTGGATTCTAATAAACATTTACAGAAAGAAAAGACATCCACTCCTTTAAATTCCGCTTCAACACAGCCCATGTTACTGATAACACTAAACACAACAAGCACTGTAACCGGTAACAAACCACCTTCTACCTAGACTCAATCCCAGTCTCATTACCATTTTTGAAATGGGATTATTCATTTTAAAGCAGAATTCTATTCAAAATCTGGCTTAAAAAATCATTAAAAGTAATTAAAAAATACCAATTAAAAGGTGTTTGTACTATCATTCAATGTTAAGAATTCTCAAATCAAATGAGCCAACTGCCCAAAGCTTAACAAGCTTCCCACAATCAAATACTACTTGATCACACCAATGGTGAAACTTGTTCACTTCACATGTGAAATAGGAGAATAATTCAACATAAAATGACGAGGACACTTATGGTGCAAATACCTAAAATTCAATTCAACAGAATCAGAAAAAATACAATGCATAGACACTTAACTATAAGTAAATCATATCAGTATTCATCATCAGAGCTAACAACACTGTAAACAGAAGTTAATTCCAATTCCAAGGAACATGTAAAACCCACAAGAAAATCTAAAAAGCAGCATAACCTTAACAGTAATAATGACCAATCAAAAAATTTCCTGCAGCATATTAATCTTTTAACAAAACCCAAATAGGAAAAAAAAACATAAGCCTCTAGACTCTCTGTTTCTTCAACGGTAAGACTTCTGGAACCTAGCCCTGGCACCACGACCTCCGAACTTCTTGGGCTCGCAGCGTCTGGGATCAGCCACAAGCAAAGTCCTATCATACCTAACCAAAATGTCCTTAATCTCCTTCTTGCTCTGCTCGTCAACGAATTTCTGATAAAACGCTACCAGGGCCTTGGCAATGCTCTGACGGATAGCATAGATCTGAGATGTGTGGCCTCCGCCCTTCACACGGATCCTCATGTCCACTCCCGCAAAACGGTGTCGTCCAAGTATGAGGATCGGCTCGTAAGCCTTGAAACGCAGGATCTCTGGCTCCACCAGCTCGATAGGGCAGCCGTTAATCTTAATAAAGCCGCGGCCGCGCTTGCAGTAGGTCACCGCCACCGCCGTCTTCTTGCGGCCAAAACATTGTACGGACTCGGCTGGAGCTGGTACAGGGGTAGCCATATTGAGCTCAGTGTGTCGTGTTGTGCAGTGTTGTGCGCTTGGTGCCTTGAAACCCTAGAAGAAGTTTTTGAAATAAAATTTAAAAAAAAATGATAAAAGAAGAGATGTAAGGTTAATTAGGGCTTTTTGATGGACGGCTGTGATTGCTTTTGGGAAGGCTTCTTTAGTCTTTCCAATGTAGACGTATTCAGCGTGCACTTGATTCCAAACCATGACACGTGTAACTGAATTTTTCTTTTTTATTTTATTAATATATATATATATATTTGCATTTTATCTCTCATTCATGTATTTTTATTTTGATAAAATTGTAATAACATTTATAATAATAATAATAATAATAAACTAAATTATATAAGCATAAATATAAATAATATCACATTTATTATAAATAATATAATAAATTATTTATTAAATATATGTAAATTTTTAATTTTTAAAGATAAAAAGATGAGAGGTAATAAATATTATATTAATTAATATAATCGGTTGAAATGGTCTTTATTTTAAAGAAAAAAAATATTAATATGGTTAATAAGAGAGATCTTTATTTTAATATAAATAAATAAGATTTAATTCAATGAGAATTAATTATTTAACCTTTCATTTTCACATAAGAGATTAACCAAAAGAA
>JAXCLQ010000007.1:6520355-6535006 GCA_035584115.1 Cedrela odorata
AAACATAAAAACCCTGTGAGAACCTGAAACTAAAAATAGTTCACGTGGGCTAAATATTTCCATGTTAAAGCAAAAGAAATAATAAAAAATTAAAACTGTAAAAGATAAGCAATAAAATACTCACCCGTCCATGAATCTTCTCCTCCAATCTTTTCAATGTCTTGGCCACACAATCCTTTGTTGCCTGCAAGTACATTCTTCTATAACAGTTATTGTGGGTCTAAGAGGGAAAATGAACTAATGAGCATCTCATCCTCAGATTCATAGGTGTATGAATAATGATAAGCAACCATGTAGCCATAATGAGTTAATAAGAATCCTAGAAATAACAGCTAGTTTTGAAAAGACTCGAGCATACTTGAACAATAAATTCTCCATCCAGAAGCTTCTGCACACCTCCCACCCTAATAAAATCGGCTACATTATCCTATGAGAGAAAAGAGCACAACAAAGTATTGTTAATAACTTCTTGCTAAACCAAACAAGAATTTTGGTTCTAATATTCATAAGAATTCAAAAGAGTATAACATACCTCATTATCTGCAAGACCGTACAGAGCAAATGCAGCATTATGCTGCAGAGAACCATTTTTTGAATCAAGAAGCTTCAGCAATGGCACTAAACCACCATTATGAGCAATACCAGCCTGATTGTGTGTGTCCTGAATTTGAAACTTATGTTTAAGCCTAAGAGAAATATCCTGACACAACTTTCCAGCACTATAATAAAAGATTGGCAAAAAATATGATAATACTCGCACATACATGAAAAATTTGGCAACAAGCTAGGCTCCAGGTTAACCAAAAAGAAAAATGAACTCAATCAACACCATGGAATAAATATTTCCAAACTTGCATGCTTAAATCTTGAGCATAAAAGACACAAGCAATAAAACTAAGAAGCAAGACAGAAAACCACCAAAGAAATATCCAGATGACAAACCATGACTATAGCATAAATGCACTATTAAAAACTAAAAGAACTTGAACAAACACTCAAAGACAACTGTGAATTCAACTTATAGCTCCTACCAGAACAAGAAAACATGCAATATAGTTACATAAAGTCATTCTACTATCTCAAAAGCATAGAGGCTGAAAGTTCTTCTAACTATTGATACCAATTAGTTGGGATTAAAATAATGAAAACAGCTAAAGTCAAAAACATAATAACCTGTGCCAACCTCCCCAAGGCAAAGGCTGACATTTCCCTCAGTTGCACATCGAGTGATTGAAGCATCTCAATTAGAGGCCGGACAGCACCCCTCTGCACAATGTGTACCTGCAAAGATATTATGTTTTTTTATTAAAAATAAATAAAAGCAAGTTCAAGAAAATAACAATAGATGGAAATTGTAGAAGAATGAAAGAGCCAAAAGCAGATGATCATCAATAAGAAGTCAACCAACACTAATGCTCCTGCTAAAAGGATAGTTGGAAGGATAGGAAAATCTTAAATTCATTCCATTTCTACTTGAGAGAATTCAGTGTCAATTAATTCCTCACATCTTAATAGCCAGGCAGAAAATAGGGGAGAAGAACCTAAAGCAAGTAAAAATATGAAAAGGTAAAGGACAATCTATGTCAACCTTGCAATCTGAATCGGTTGCAGCAAATTGTCCAAGTAATAAAGCTGCCTCCCTTTGGCTCTCGGAGCAGCAGGAACTGTCATCCAATAAACAAACTCAATAAATTGTGAAAATAGAACTTAGTTTTTCTATGATGATAAAAACCCTGGATAACATGTAAAAGAAATAGCAGAAGGACAAGGGAGAAAAACCCATGCTAAACCAAGCAGAACAATGTCAAAAGTGTTGTAAAAGACACAAACGTTACACATGCCTAAGTAATCCAATAACAGGTTGTAATGCCCCAGCAGCAAGAACTTCTTTCTTTATGTTAGGGGATGAATGTACCAGATTACCAATTACTCCAACCTGCAACTCATGAAAATAATCCGATAGCCAATGTGAAGTGAAAACACAAAATATCACACGAACACAATTGTCAAAAACTAATAAAAAAAACCACTCAAATAAAATCCTACCGCTTCATAATGTATAGCAGCATCTTCAGACCGTAGCATTAGAATGAGGGTAGGAAGAGCATTGCATTCCACAATCTGCAGATTCATAGCATTTCAACACTTGTAGATGACAAAGCCAGCTTTATAGAATGCAACTTCTAGAGAAATGCCAGTTACCTGATTCTTATTTTCATCGTTTTTAAATGCCAAAGTTCGCAGGGCACCAGCAGCTGCTCTCTGCACCTTTGTGTCAGTAAATTCAAGCAACTCAACAAGAGGTGGAATCCCACCTTCCATCCTGCATATCCAGAACGGATAACACTGAGATAAATATGGCACTATATGCAAATGCCAGACTCAAGACCAAAAACTACAAAAACCAGGAAACCTGACACTGGTTTTGATGCTGCTGTTCTCGTGAGCAAGGTTGGTAATAGCATCAGCAGCTCTTCTAATGACGCTATTGACAGCACGGGAACCATTACCATCCTTATGTCTCTTCAGCAAATTCACAAGATGTGACAAGGCCCCATTGTCAACTATAACTTGCTGATGCTCTGGCTGTTACAGACAAAGAACATAAAAAATCAGCAGGTCTAGTGCAAATTTATAGAGTACTAATTCTACATGTTTTACCATTCAATGCCTCAATGCTAAATTTATAGCAAACACGGCGAGAATAATTATCAATTATGCAACAGCAAAGAATAAAGACAAAATTGACTTCAACATACAACTAAGACTGTTTAAAAAATAAAAAATACCAGTAAAATATCAACATTACAGAAATATCACCTTTCCACTTCCTCTCCATTCCTAATTTTATTAGAGAGAAAGGTTGGGGGAACGTAAGCGTAAAAGAAGAGGGGCAAGATCACAAACCAAAATATTCAAAAGCAACCACTAAATAACTATGTTTCAATCTTGGAGAAAAAAATTGCAGTGGAGGAAAAATTCTGGCATTTCATGAAAAAAAAAAAAACTATGTTCATTTGTTTAGGTGATGTTTTGAAATTTTGTTTATTAGCCCCATTTAAAATGACATTCCTTAAAATCTAATGCAAGATTCAATCTAGCTATTCAACTCTCCTCGGACAATTAAACCTGCCCTAAAAATTCTTAACAACTACAATACACAATATCAACAGCAACTTTTGATATAAAAATAATTCAGTGCTTAATATCTCATCTTCAATTAGCTTCCAAGAATTGTACATATTTCTTACAAAGTTTCACCGAAATATCAATTGCCTTACCAATTATTACAGCAACACCGACATTGATCGCTACAGGAAACAACTAGCACAGCATGCAGACTGTCGAATTCAGTCTAGTTACTTTCTGAAAGGCTAGTAGTACCAGTGAAACAAAATGAATTCACTACCAGCATTATTATTATTGTTACCAGCACAAAATTAGAACATTTCAACGTTCTAACAATAACATGCATGTGTATATAATCACAGTATCAGTAAACTGTAGACCAAGCTAAGCTTAATTAAGCATGTATAATAATAAAAAAAAATTACTAAAATCACCTTTACTGCAAGAAGTCCAAGAGCGAAAGCGCTTCCTTTCTCCACCTCATGCTCAAATGGTTTGGAATTTCGGTCAGCTTCAGTCGTAGGCGGCACCTTTAGATGCTTCACCAGAGCCGGAACCGCGCCACCTTCAACAATCCAGTTCACAACCTCCTCTGCAACCACAAACAGAGAGATTCACATCAAAATATTCCGGCAGAGGAGTAAATAACCCGGATCGAGGAGCAACTTTGGTTTACGGAAGGTACGGACCGTCCTTGGCGAGCTCGGCGAGGACATGAGTAGCGCGTTTGGCGGCAGCGCGATCGGCTTCGAGCCAAGAGAACGTGGTGTTAAGGATATTAACCTGCGCACTAACCTCGCTCAACAGCGCTTGACGCGCATCGGATGAAGAAGTCCCAGCAGGAGAAGATGAGATCTCTCGTTGTTCTTGCTGCTGCTGCTCGTCTCCGATGACTATTTCTTCCTCCAGTTTCCGCTTTTGACCCTTCCTCTCGGGGACGCTCTGGTCTTGGCGTCTCTGCGGATCCATCGATTAAGACACACTCGGAGAGAAAGCGAAGCGTAGAGAGGTTTGTGATCCGGAATGAAAATGGATTCGAAAACGGATGAGCGTGTAAGGGTAGTATGGGAACTTCACAAGTAATGCTTTTTGCTTGGACCGGTCACGTAATTTCCGGTCTGATATTAAAAAAATATACGCTATCGTGCGCTCCCGCCGGAAAGTATTAGAAGCGATTAGGAGGCTAACGTACGCATGCAGGTGAGTGGGTGGAAGTACGGGACCCATGCAACAGTTGGGTCCACTTTTTCTTGATAGTGGGGCCCATGATTTGGTTGCACATCGGCAGTTTTTTGGAGAATTGGAACGACAATTTTCGGAATGACAATTTTACACATGTTATTATTCAATTATTATCGGACGGATTTGATTTACCTTCTTAACAAATTTAGAATAAATTTAAAAATTAAAATTAAAATTCATAATAAATTCGGGACGAATACATATATAAATACAAGTTTAAATAAATATTTATAAACATTAATAAATAGTATTTATGAATATATATTTTTAATATATTAAATTTAAATTCTCGTAAGTTTAGTAACTAATGTTACGTGTATTTATGAAATTAATAAGAAAGAACATAATTATTTCAAGACATATTCAGTTGACCGTGAGAAAGACGAGGAGTTGAGCAAATTGTTGGATTTTGTGTCTCAACCAGTTGCCAAAAAGCATAAACAAAATCGGATGTGTGTCAACTTTATGGCTTAAGGACTCAAATTCTTCTCTTAAAATGGTTGTCTTGGTAACAGAGTCAGAAGTAGATGCACGAGCAGCATTATTTCTCCTAGACAACGTCTTAATCTAATCAAGGGCCCTTACCTCTGCTCCTTTCGCTTCCTCAGCTTCGTAGAGAGCAACTCTCAGTTTCTTCAAGAGCAATTTTGGTGGCTTCAGCTTCCTTCTTCAACTCCACAGCTTTATTCTTCATCTCTTCTGATTCTTGTCTTGCATTTTCTGTTTCCAAAGATAGCTGGTGGAGTGTTGAGAGCATTTTTTCAGAAGCCCCTCTTATTTTGTCTTCCTCAGTGAGGCATGCTTCAAGCTCAGACTTGGTCTTCCTGAGTTTAACATGCAAATTTCCAGCAATTGATTTTGTTTCACCTTCCTTCTCCTTCTCAAACTCCACCTTAAGAGACTCCACCAAGCTTTGCAGGGAGCTTTTCTCTGCAACTTTCTGCCATAACCCTTTAGCATCATCCAACTCTGAAGTCACAATTCTCACACGAAACCTATCATCCAACTCTAAAGTCACAATTCTCACATGAAGCCTTTGCATTTTCCGTCTGCTTCTGCAAAGCTGCAATCTCATTCATTGTTTCTTTCAATTGTGCTTCAAGATTCTGAGTGACTTTAGGATCAAACTGGTTTTTCAAAGCAAGCAATTTCTTGAATGACTTTTCCTCGTCGAATCAGATCTTTGTCTCAACCAATTATCGAAAATCTTAATAAAAATTCGCTAAAAATTTATGGATATGCAAATAAATTTAGTAAACATTAAATATCCAATTAAGTAGATTTAATACAAATATGGTATTTTTTTTTATGCGAATGCGAATTTGAAGATATCCGTCCAAAACCTGATTCATTGTCTTCCCTAAGGGAGAGAGTAGGAAGCAATCTTTCTATTGTGCTCTAGTACTACAACATATATATTATATTGTTGAGGTTTATCATATTATCATGTCATTGTGGTGACAATTAAGGGATGATTTGATGAACATTCTAAATACTATTTGAAGGCAAAATATGTTCAATAAATAATTAACATATTGTGCAAATCATGCTTAATTAATCAAAAATTACTATTTTAATATTTAATGTTGTATTAAGAAATAATCACCTCCTAATTGAGAGTAGTAGATGAGTGGGAGGTCCGCTAATGTCAATGTGTCACTGTCTTAATACGTTATTCGGAATTTAGGATGGAGGAAACATTAGAGAGAATCCGATGAAGTATGGACCGATTGAGTTAAAAGATAAATGGGAATTGCACGGGCCCAGCCATTTCTCGTGCGTCTGGCTGGACCCTATTAATTATTCTTTTCTCTTGTGGTTTCTTCCTCTTCCATTCTTTCCATAATTTTGGCGGTAGAATGGAATAGAGAAGAGATGGTCTAATTGAAGAAACCGTCATTGCTGATTAGGTGGATCTACATTGAATAAGTGGTTTCTTAACGGTTTCTTGTTACATTAAAAAGAATTAACGCATACAGTAACGGCTTTCCCACCAGTCCATTAGTCACTACCTAATCCAACACACCCAACTCAGGTCGGCACATGCTTAACTGCCGTCCAATAACTGACCCGGCCTTCAATTTCCCGCGTCCCAAACAAAACAAAGAAATAAATTCTTTTCTCTTCCCCAACTCCAATTCCTTGCTTCCATGACTGAATCAACTCCACTCAACTCAGCTCAGCTACGACCCATTCAGCCATGACATAACATAACAAACCCCTAAATCACCCAACCCCTCTCTCTCTTCTTCACTCTCTCATGTCAGTATCTTCTCTCCACGATGTCCGCCATTTTCATTCTCTTCGTTTCCCTCCTTTCTCTTGTATCCCTCTCCTTCTCTCAATCTCCCAGAGGTAAGTTATTGTTTCCAGTCCTTTTCGATTCGTGATCCGAAAACGTTTTTTTTTTTTTTTTTTGTGAAAATTCTCAAACGAAACGTGTTGTCTCATGATTATCTCGAGCAATCCGTTATTTCCTTTCCAAATTGGAATTTCTCTATGATTATTAATTTATTATTCTCTCCGATTTTTTTTAGGTACTTTGATTGATTGCGGTACGGCTATCGGTTCCGCAATCAACGGTATCGAATGGCAACCGGACACCGACTTCATCTCAAGTGGGACCCCGAAGAACGTAACGAGCACCGTCACCGTACCTATTCTGTCCACCGTCCGATCGTTTCCCAACAAACTCCACCAGAAATTCTGTTACGTCATCCCCGCGTTTCGCGGGGCCAAGTACTTGATCAGGACGACGTACTTCTACGGGGGAGTCAATGGCCGAGATTCTCCGCCGGTTTTCGATCAGATGGTGGACGGGACTCTCTGGAGCGTTGTCAATACGACAGCGGATTATGCGCTTGGGTTGTCGTCGTATTATGAGGGAGTCTTTTTGGCTCAGGGAAAGACTATGAGTATATGTGTTGGGTCGAATAATTATACGGATTCCGACCCGTTTATTTCAGCTTTGGAGTTTGTACCTCTGGAAGAATCGCTTTACAACAGCACGGACTTTGGCAAGTTTGGACTCTGTTTGGTTGCGAGACATAGTTTTGGATACAATGGAACGGACAACATTCGGTGAGTTGATGGTTTTCTGTTTTCTACGGTTATAATTCGAATTTATCAAAGCTTTCACTGAGAATTTTAATATTTTAATTATTGTTGATTACAAATTTGTTAGTAAATGGATTTACTCTTGGGTTTAGAGCCGAAATCAATATTATATTTGCTTTCAAAAGCAAGGAAGAATCATCACAAATGGGCAATAGGTGATAATTTAGATAATCAGAAGTTTCTTGATTTAGCTTCGAAACTTTAATTACTGCAATCAGAAAGTTTACTGTTAAATTACCTGAATCTTTATGGAATGAATGCGGAAGTTGCCACTGAGAGTGTATTTGGAGTGCTTTCGAAAAATTATCTAATCAAGTGCTTATTTGACAAACATTTCAAGTCTTTTTATGAATCAGAAAGCGCTTTTCTAAAAACGCCATTATCAAGTGCCCCTCTGAAGCACATTCATTGTACATTTTCAACTTTAAATAGCATATTTATCTATTTCAGTTAAACCCTATAAATAAGGAAGTACCTTTTCTAATTGAAAGCACTTATTTTTATTGTTGGATATGTTTTATAATGCTGATGATATTGAAGTCTAATTTGCTTTGGGCAGTGCTATCTCTTATATTGAAATCTCTCCATTTGCAGATATCCAGATGATCCATTTGATCGGTTTTGGGAGCCATTTGTTGACAATAAACGTGTTGTAGCCGGTAACGCAAATGTATCTGTTTCTGGTTTCTGGAATCTTCCGCCTTCGAAAATATTTGAAACGGCTTTGGCAACTGAACAAGCAAAACACATGGAGTTTATATGGCCTCGTGTGTTACTTTCAAGCTTAAGATACTACATTGCTCTGTATTTTGCAGATAATCCTGAATCTTCACCGGGAGGAACAAGGGTGTTTGACATTATTATAAATGGTGTAACCTATTACAGAAATCTGAACGTAACTCCAGATGGTGCTGCTGTCTTTGCTACACGGTGGCCTCTTTCTGGTGCTACAAATATCACTTTGAATCCTGCTGCTGGTTCAAACAAAGGTCCTTTGATCAACGGTGGAGAGATTTTCCAAGTTTTGGAACTTGGTGGAAGAACTCTCACTAGAGATGGTATGCTTACTAACAGTCTACTAACTTTTTACTGGGGCAAGGGAATTACTTCTGTTTTCCTGTAAAACTGTCATTCTTCTCCGACAACCTTATAGCCAGGATGAAATACATGCTAAACACTATGTTAGCGAAATGGGGTAAATGATTGAGCAGGGAAAAAAGAGAGCAAAGAATTGCTTGTCATGCAACTTGGCAATTGATAGTTTAATCATATCCTCTGCATCGGATTAGAAATGATTACTTAAAATATGATCAAGATCTTGGGTTTGGCTATTGGCTACTGAAACATCCAATAGAAGAATTTCAACTTAGTGCTCTGAAGTCTGAATAGTTGACCACATTCGTATCATTTTAAAAGAGTTTACTTTCAGATGGACAGAGATCTTTCAGCCAAAAACTGGTGGAGTAGCTAAATCTAAACTGATGGGGTAGCTAAATCTTTATTACGTCATATGCTTGAATTTGGCATTCTCGATGTAGTAATATTTTATGGATTGACATTTCTTGTTGCAGTGATAGCATTGGAAACGTTTAAAAACAGCCTCCAGAACCCTCCCCTTGATTGGAATGGTGATCCTTGTTTGCCCCGCCAATATTCATGGACTGGAGTTACATGCACCTATGGCCACCGGATTCGTGTAGTTACTTTGTGAGTTGGGACTATATATGACAGTGTGGTTATTGTCCATTATTTTATGTGTCTCTAAAAAACTACTATTGTTTTCTTTTTATTTCCAGAAATTTGACGAATATGGGTCTCTCAGGATCACTGCCACCCAACATTTCTAGATTGACAGCGTTGAATGGCATGTAAGTTGTCAAACAAAGTTTATGATTACTGGAATATAGGAGTAATTATTTGCTGACAATGATCTCATGCTATTGACAGCTTGCTCGGAAGCAATAACCTGTCTGGAAAGATACCTGATCTCAGTTCATTAATGAGGCTGGAGAAGTTGTACGTTGTTACTTCTATTATTCCATTAGCATTTCTTGTTGTGCTTAAAGCAAGCCATTTGATTGGACATGGAATTTTATCATGAGCCACCATATAAAATGTTATCGTCGGTCACTGCATGAAACTGTTTAATCCTAGTCTTTTCATATAATGCAGTACTTAAGTTGATAATTGGGTACTGTTATATATATCCACAAGTTGTAGTTTGCACTTGTTATTTGGTTGGAACCTAAGAGACCATTGCTTTTAAATTTTTTTGTGTGGAATTTGATTTTGATTCTCTGATTATATGTTGTTTCACATGAAAAGGCATTTGGAAGACAACCAATTTGGTGGAGAGATTCGCTCATCCCTCGAAAACATTCAAAGCTTACGTGAACTGTAAGTTGTACTCCCACAACGTCTTGAAACATGGATTTTCTCTCTCCCTATCATTGTATACCTGTGATGATGATCAACTCAAACCACAAATGAGCCTTACTTTAAGTCTTTATTACAAATATCACAATGCAAGGAATTTAATGCATACAATTTTGTTCTTCGGTATGCTTACATTTGCGCTGCATACAATTTTGTTCTTCAGTACACTTACATTTGTGCTGCATACAATTTGTTCTACAATATGCTTACTTTTGTGCTTGTAAGTTGCTAAAATCAACAAAACCCTCAAGCAGTCTTTCTGAATCAAAGAAATTATAACTAGAGATTTACAGCTAAACTTAGATTTCTCTAAATACCCTCAACCACACTCTTCACAATTTGCAGGATAAGCTTTTGATACAAGGGATTACTAATACACATGTGGCCTTGTACAGCTTTCATGTAGTAATTTATACTGCTATTTGCAAAATTATACTCATTGGTAAAACAAACATACTCACCTGAATGGAGAATCAAAAACTAATGGTTGAAGACATCCAAGCCTTGCTTACAAGACAATAACTACTTCATGAAAATCAGGGTCTGTCCAATCTATTAGTGAGCTGCTCATTGTCAGTGCTCCACATCAGATTATGTTGGAGCATCTATGTCATATTGCTGAAAATATAGATTAAATTTATAACCATATTGGGCAGAATGATCAGAATGAACTTTCAGATCATTATGTGCTGTATCTGAGGCCCTGGACAGTGTAAGATTTCCTTGCTGGAGATCAATTCAACCTTAATTGTGACTACTAGTCTTGTTTAATTAAGTATTTGGGAAACCAAACGACACTACATCCTGGCAAGATCTCATGGATTTTTGTTTCTGCTGGCTTGTAATGTCAGGAACATACCAGCAGAGAAAATAAGTGATTATGTAATTCCTGCTAGTAGTTTAAGCGATTTAAAATTGACGATCCCTTGCTGAATCTCACTTGTTAAATAATTGTTTGCTTTCACAAGTCAGTTTGCGAGAAAATTGGATAAAAAATTATCTTGGTGTGATTAAATGTAGAATATCTCACTTTTGTTCTTAGCATTTCTGACTTGCGTCATAACTGATCAGGCCTGGAATACATATATGTTGGATTATTGATGACTTGATAATATAAATGATTTGCTGCATTTGATTTCATGTTAGTAGTTCCTCAACATTACCCTGGTTGGACCCACATACTTGATGTACCAAACATGTTTGTTACACATCAGCCTGAGAATAATTATTATCACTATTTTTTATTTATTGGTAAATAAAAGCTCCACAGTTGGTTGGCATCTCGAATGATATTAGCTAAAAAACATGCTTGTGTACAGAGCCATAAATTACATACAAAAATTGAAAAAATTTATATATCAGTGTTATATTATTGGCATAGATAGCTGCCATTTAATATGTTTCATGCTCTATGCTTATTTGACAGTGTGTCTCATCTGGTACAGATTTTAGATTTGTGTTGTGTTTTGCCCATTTATTCACATCTAGATCATTTTCCACTGATTGTTGTTGATGCTTGTACTAATGCTTTTATATGCAAGATTCAATGTTTCCCTCAATTTTTAAATTGCTGGTAACTATGCGAACTTATTCTTCATTTTTGCTATATATCCAGGTCACTTTTTTTTTTTCTTCCTTTTTCAAGTATTCTTCAGACAATACATAACATGACAACAGATTTTGACATTTTGTTTGGAGCATCTTTTGCCTTTGGATTATTGTACCCAATTGCCTGCGTCGAAATTCAGATATGATTCTTGAAGTACCTAACACAGTTCCTTCTGTCTTTCAGATTCTTACAAAACAATAATCTGACTGGTCAAATTCCAAGTAGCCTTTTCAAACCCGGATTGAACCTCAAGTAAGTTTCATATCTGCAAGTCGTATTTTTCACATCTTTGCAATCACTAGTTTAAGCTCACTGTTTAATTTGCTTATTAGGACTTCTCCTGGAAATCATCTCTCATCTCCCCCGCCTTCTTGAGCAAATCATTCCATACAACGGTAAAGGTGACATAGCTGTATTTATCACGAAACTTTATTTCAACCAATTGTGTGTATGTTAACTCCACAAAGAACCCAGGCAGTGTCACATGGTTTACAAGATATTTGCTGAAAGCTTTGCTATTATCGGACATCCAGACGTTGAATTAAAGTTCCCATGCTTAGCCTTGCCTAGTTTGAGCATTTACAAGCTGCCAAACGCCATTTGGACCCTTCAAAATTGTATTTTTTTGTCCATATGCATTCTGATTCTTTTATTTACTCAGCATAACTTGATATAGTTTTCAGATTGTACTCACAACTGTTCATGTGCAGAGATGCTTTTTAACTTATTCATATGTGTATTATTGTATAATGCTGTACACATAGTAGATGTAGTTGCGTTTTACAATTGTTCTTTGAATTCAAATATAAGCATGTAACTGTCACAGATAACTTGGCTATTTAAAATTCACTCAGTAGACATTTAAAATTTGTTTACTTCTGTATGTTAAACAGTGCCCATCCTCCTAAATATGCTTTTTCTGCAAGTGATCTCTTGGGAGGTTAAACTTTTGTTTAATTGAAATTAACAAGAAGAAAAAGTAAATCCATTAATATACCTTAGAAACCCATCATAAAATAATCAAAATTTGAACTTGCAATTGATCAGTATCTCTCTAAAGTTGACCAGCATTAATTGCAAGCCGTAGTAGAGTTGGGAAGTGACCACATTTGAAATGTATGAGAGATCTTGTGTAGTAATTTATAGTGCTATTTTATGAGTTATGACCAATGACCATTAATACAAGACTTCCAATTGAAGTCATCTGTTCCATTCAAACATCCATGTGGGTCTGATCGAGTTAGTTATCAACATCAATGGAAAAAAGAGAGAGAAATTCAAGTTCTGATAGATTATACTGTAGTGGCAGATGAACAGAAGCATTGCCCACTTATTTGCTTCTCACCGATTTCCTTTTTGGGTTGAAGAGAACATCCTTTCTGATTTATAATGGAGAATCAGAGCATATGGTGTCCAGAGCTTCCTCTTTTACCAAATATAATTCGACATTCATTGGTGCAAAAAAAAACCTGCTAAGGCCATTGAATCAGATACCTCTAGCTCTCCGCTGGCTGTCTGATCCCTTTTGTAGGACCCCATAATTCAGAATCCCTGCATCCTGCATGTGCCATGACTGCTCTCATCCTGCTACTTCCTATCCATGATAGCCAGAGAAAATGCACTTTCAAAATTATACAGGAAACAAAACCCAACAAGAACAAAGCTTGTTAATACCCTCCAATGATAAAATTTTAAGAAGTCATCATTTACATTGTAATACATCTCAGATCCAACATTATCAACATTAGTCTACTGAACAACAGAAACAAGAAAAAACTGTGAAATTTAGAATGAGATGGAAGAAATGAAAAGGACACGAATACATATTAGACAATACTACATATAAGATAGAATATTTCTGCTACAAATTTCTCTTCTTCCTGAGTTTTCACCTCTCTAATCTTCCTTTCTTAAGGGGAAATAGAGGTGGCAAAGCAGTGCTCTTCACCTGTGTGCAAATGGGTACATTTATCATTGGCCTGATTCTAATACTTGATGATCTTGTTCTCTCAAATCCTTTTCTAACCCTCTTAACATGCTTATCTTTGTTCCGAGAACCTTCTTTACCTCCTTCTGTAGTAACCATATCAGCTAGTGAGCTTGAAGAAGATGATGTTGAAGAGGAAGAAGAAGATGGAGACAAGGAAGTAGCACGTTGCTTCTTTAACCTCAGCAACTCTTTCCATAAAACGCTGCACTTTGGTGGCCTTGGAGATGGGTCATCATCAACAAACCAATTTACTCTTGTCTCTGTAGCTTCCTTGATAATAACCTCTTCATCTTCATCTTTTGTTTTGAGACAGATTTTTTTCAGCTTCTCAGAATGCTGTATTTGCCAAAAGGGAAGCAGCTTTCCTTCAAAGAAAAGCTCGTCCGCAGTAAGCATGTTCTGGTTATTCACATTATTTGAAAGAAATTCAAAATCTGGATTTCTTCCCTTTCCCTTCTCCTTGTCTTGATCTCTTCCCTCCTGGTGATGAGACCAAGGAGTAATAGAAATAAAGTTAGCTTCATCAAGAAAATCAGCAGAAAAAGAAATTCTGGGACTTGTAGGTTGCTCATCAATGGATGATCTAGTGATTGCTTCACTTGCTTGAACAATTTCAACAGAAACCATGTTGATTTTCTTCCTTTTTTTTCCTCTGTGGGATTTCTAGAGATGGAATAAAACTGAAGAACAATCTGGTTTTTGGGTGCAGTGAGATAGCAATGGTGTGGTGTGTTATGAAGATAAGTGCATGAGAAAGTAGTGATTTATAAAGGGAATAAGGAGAAGATATATAATTATTGGGTATTGAAACTTTAATCACTTTGTCTTCTTATTGTTAGTAAAATGTTTTGGACGGTGAGATTATTAAAATTAAGTGGTCTGGTGAAGGCGAAACAACTGAGTTAATCTCATGTTTTAGAATACGGGAACACCACATGGACACCTTTGCCACTTAGTGACAAAATACTTTTTACCATAGTTTTGCTTGCCTTTCTAAATTATGTATAGGAAGTTAATTGTTAAGTTATTATTTGACCCAAAATTTAAATAGATAGTTAGGGTTTAAAATAATAATATTAAATTCTAACAATTCTTCGCGTGCAAGACCGATATCAAACAGATTTGTTA
>JAXCLQ010000007.1:6543737-6578660 GCA_035584115.1 Cedrela odorata
TCTCTTCTCTCCATGTCCTTCTCTCAATCTCCCAGAGGTAAGTAATTACTTCTAGTCTTTTTTTGTTATTGGTGATCCGAAAACGTTTTTTTGAAAATTCTTAAACGAAACGTGTTGTCTCATGATTAACTCGAACAATCCGTTATT
Organism: Cedrela odorata; assembly: GCA_035584115.1. Classification (NCBI taxonomy): domain Eukaryota; kingdom Viridiplantae; phylum Streptophyta; class Magnoliopsida; order Sapindales; family Meliaceae; genus Cedrela; species Cedrela odorata. Next base: position 6,543,885 of record JAXCLQ010000007.1, read on the forward strand.
TCCTTTCCATTTCTTTTTTTTTTTTTTTGAATTTGAATTTCTATATAATTATTAATTTATAAATTCTCTCCGGTTTTGTTTAGGTACTTTGATTGATTGCGGTACGGCTAGCGGTTCCACAATCAACGGCATCGAATGGCAACCGGACACCGACTTCATCTCAAGTGGGACCCCGAAGAACGTGACGACTACCGTCACCGTTCCTATTCTCTCCAACGTCCGATCGTTTCCCAACAAACTCTATCAGAAATTCTGCTACGTCGTCCCCGCGTTTCGCGGGGCCAAGTACTTAGTCAGGACGACGTACTTCTACGGGGGAGTCAACGGCCGAGATTCTCCGCCGGTTTTCGATCAGATGGTGGACGGGTCTCTTTGGGGCGTGGTCAATACGACGGCCGATTATGCGCTCGGGTTGTCTTCGTATTATGAGGGAGTCTTTTTGGCTCAGGGGAAGACTATGAGTATATGTGTCGGGTCGAATAATTATACGGATTCCGACCCGTTTATTTCAGCTTTGGAGTTAGTGCCTCTGGAAGAATCCCTTTATAACAGCACGGACTTTGGCAAGTTTGGACTCAGTTTGGTTGCTAGACATAGTTTTGGATACAATGGAACAGACAACATTCGGTGAGTTGATGATTTTCTGTTTTCTATGGTTTCAATTCGAATTTATCAGAGCTTTCTCTGAGAATTTTAATACTTTAATTATTATTGATTATAAATTTGTTAGTAAATTGATTTACTCTGTTCTTTGTTGGTAAATATATACTGATAGTGAGTTTAGAACCGAAATCAACTTTATATTTGCTTTCAAAATTAAGGGAAATTCATCACAAATGGGCAATAAGTGATGATTTAGATAATCAGTAGTTTCTTGATTTATTAGCCCAGAAACTCCAATTACTGAAGTCAGAAAGTTTACTGTTAAATAACCTGAATCTTATAGAATGAATGCATTTGTTGCAAGTTGTAACCGAGGGTGCATTTGGAGTGCTTTTGAAAAATTATCTAATCAAGTGCTTTTCTGACAAACATTTCAAGTCTTTTTATGAATCAAAAGGCTCTTTCTAAAACACAGTCATTTTACATTTTCAACTTTAAAAAGTGTATTTATATATTTCAGTTAAAAACTAAAAGATAAATACGGAAGTATATTTTGCTAGTTGAAAGCACTTTTTTTTTCCCTGTTGAATGTGTTTTGTAGTGTTGACTATATTGAAGTCTAATTTGCTTTGGGCAGTACTATCTCGTAAATTGAAATCTCTCCATTTGCAGATATCCCGATGATCCATTTGATCGGTTTTGGGAGCCATTAGTTGACAATAAACATGCCGTAGCAGGCAACACAAATGTATCTGTTTCCGGTTTCTGGAATCTTCCCCCTTCAAAAATATTTGAGACAGCATTGGCAATTGAACAAGCAAAACGCATGGAGTTAATATGGCCTCCAGTGTTACTTTTAAGCACAAGATACTACATTGCTCTGTATTTTGCTGTTAATCCTGAATCTTCACTGGGAGGAACAACAGTGTTGGACATAATTATAAATGGTGTACCCTATTACAGAAATCTGAATGTAACTTCAGATGGTGCGGCTGTCTTTGCTACACGGTGGCCTCTTTCTGGTGCTACAAATATCACTTTGAATCCTGTTGCTGGTTCAAACAAAGGTCCTTTGATCAATGGTGGAGAGATTTTCCGAGTATTGGAACACGGTGGAAGAACTCTCACTAGAGATGGTATGCTTACTAACACTCTACTAACTTTTTATTGGGGCAAGTGAATTACTTTTTTTTTCCTTGTAAAACAGTCATTCTTCTCAAGGACCTTGTTGCCGGGTTGAAATTCATGCGAAACAAAATGATAGTAAACGGAGTAGATGATTGAGGAGGAAAAAAAAGCAAAGAATTGTTTGAAATGCAACTTGATAATTGATAGTTTGATCATATACTCTGCTTCGCATTAGACATGATTACTTAATATATCACCAGGATCTTGGGTTTGCTATTGGCTATTGGAACATCCAATAGAATAATTTCAACCTAGTGCTCTGAAGTCTGAATAGTTGACCACATTCTTATCATTTTAAAAGAGTTTACTTTCAGCCAAAAAATGATGGGGTAGCTAAAACTTTATTACGTCATATGTTGGAATTTGGCATTCTCGATGATAGTATTATTATTCAGGTTTTCATATTTTGTTGTAGTGATTGCATTGGAAACATTTAAAAACAGCCTTCAGAACCCTCCACTTGATTGGAACGGTGATCCTTGTTTGCCCCGCCAATATTCATGGACTGGAGTTACATGCACCTATGGCCGCCGGATTCGTGTAGTTACTTTGTGAGTTGGGACTAGATAAGACAGTGTGGTTATTGTCCATCATTATTCTATCTGTCTCTAAAAACCTACTATTATTTTGTTTTTATTTCCAGAAATTTGACGAATATGGGTCTCTCAGGATCTTTGCCACCCAACATTTCTAGATTGACAGCATTGAATGGCATGTAAGTTGTCAAAAAATTATGATTGCTGGAATATAGGAATAAGTATTTGCTGATTGATGATATCATGCTATTGACAGCTGGCTCGGAAGCAACAACCTGTCTGGAACGATACCTGATCTCAGTTCGTTGATGGGGCTCGAGAAGTTGTACGTTATTACTTACCTTATATTATTTCATCAGTGTTTCTATTTGTGCTTAAAGCAAGCCATTTGATTTGACGTGGAATTTTATCATGAGCCACCGTACAAAATGCTATCATAGATCACAGCATGAACCTATTAACCCTACTGTCTTTTCATATGATGCAGTACTTAAGTGACAATTGGGTACTGTTAAATATTTCTGCATGTTGTTAGTTTGCAAATGTTAATTGGTTGGAAGCTAAGAAACCATTTCTTTTACATGTTATTGCATGGAATTTGATTTCAATTCTCTGATTATATGCTGTTTCACATGAAAAGGCATTTGGAAGACAACCAATTCAGTGGAGAGATCCCCTCATCCCTTGGAAACATTCAAAGCTTACGTGAACTGTAAGTTGTACTCTCACAACATTTTTGCATTGCTTTTCTCCGTCCCTATCGTTGTATGCTCGTTATGATGGATCAATTCAAACCATACATGAACCAACCTTTAAATCTTTGTTATAAGTATCACTATTCAAGGAATTTAGTGCATACAATGTTGTTCTACAGTTTGCTTACATTTGTGCTTGTAACTTTGCTAAAATAAACTAAACCCTCGAGCAGTCTTTCTGAATCAAAGTAATTATAACTAGAGATTTGCCAGTTTCTCTAAATCCCTCAACCACACTCCTCACGATTTGCAAGATAAGTTTTTGATGCAAGGGATTACCAATACACATGTCTACTTACCTCTTGCTGTACCTCACTAATACCTGCCTAGTACAGCTTTCATGCAGTAATTTAGGTTGCTATTTGCAAAATTATACTCATTGGTATAACAAACATACTCTCCTGAATGGAGAATTGAAAACTAATGTTTGAAGACATCCAATCTATTAATAAGGTGCACATTGTCAGTGCTCCACATCAGAGTATGTTGGAGCATCTGTGTCATATTGCAGAAAATATAGTTACATTTATAACCATTTTGGGCCGAATGATCTGAATAAACTTTCAGATTATTATGTGCTGTATCTGATGCCCTGGCAAGATCTCTTGGACTTTTGTTTGGGCTGGCTTGTAATGTCAGGAAAATACCAGCAGAGAATAAGTGACTGTGATTCCTGATGGTAGTTTAAGCAATTTAAAGTGGATGATCCCTTGCTGAATCTTGCATGTTAAATAATTGTTTTCTTTCAGCTAGTCAGTTTGTGAGAAATTTGGGATGAAAAATTATCTTGGTGTGATTAAAATGCAGAACATCTTACTTTTGTTCTTAGCATTTCTTAGCTTATGTCATAACTGATCAGTGCTGGAATATATTTATGTTGGATTTTTGATGACTTGATGGTATAAATGATTCACTGCGTTTGATTTCATGTTGGTAGTTCCTCAACTTCACCTTGGTTGGACTCACATACTTATACATATCAGCCTGAGAATAATTATTATCATCATCATTATTTTTTGTTAAATAAAGGCTCCAGAATTGGTTGGTATCTGGAATGATATTAACTAAAAAACATGCTTGTTTACAGAGCCATAAAGTAGATACAAACAGTGGTATAATATTTGTGTGTAGCTGCCTTTTCATATGTTTCATGCTCTATGCTTATTTGGCTGTGTGGCCTCATCTGGTACAGATAATATATTTGTATTGTGTTTTGCCCATTTCTTCACATGCAAGATCCAATGTTTCCCTCAAATTTAAATTGCTGTTAACTATGCAGACATATTCTTCATTTTTTCTATATATACAGGTCACTTTTTTTCCCTGTTTCAAGTATTCCTCAGACAATACATTACATGACTACAGATTTTGACATTTTGTTTGGAGCATCTTTTGCTTTTGGATTATTGTACCCGATTGCCTATGTGGAAATTCTGATATGATTCTTGATTTACCTAATATAGTTTCTTCTGTCTTTCAGATTCTTACAAAACAATAATCTGACTGGTCAAATTCCAAGTAGCCTTACCAAACCTGGATTGAACCTCAAGTACTTTTCTTATCTACAAGTTGTATTTTTCACATCTTTGTAATCGCTAGTTTAAGCTAACTGTTTTAATTTGCTTATTAGGACTTCACCTGGAAATCATCTCTCCTCTCCCCCACCTTCTTGAGCAATTCATTCCATACAACGGTAAAGGTGACATTGCTGTATTTGGCACAAAATTTCAACCCTTTTGTTTGTAACTTTGTATGTTAACTCCACAAAGAGCTCAAGCCGTGACACATGGTTTTGGATATTTTGCCAAAAGCTTCGCTGGATATTCAGACGGGGAATTGAAGTTCCCATGCTAAGCTTTGCCTAGTTTGAGCATTTACAAGCTGATTGTATTTTTTGCCCGTATGCAAATATGATTCTTCAATTTACTCAGCATAACTTGATCTAGTTTTCAGATTGTATTTCACAATCGTTCATGTGCAGATATGCTTTTAACTTGTTCATATATGTGTTATTGTATATGGCTGTATACATAGTAGATGTGGTTGTATTTCACAATTGTTCATTGACTGCATACTTTGAATTCAAATATAAGTAAATAACTGTCCTTTTTTTCTTTTTCATTTCTTCTCCTGCCATTTGACAGATGACTTGGATATTTAAAATTCACATAGTACACATTTAAAATTTGTTTTTTCTGTATGTTAAACAGTGCCCATCCTTGTAAATATTGCTTTTTCTGCAAGTGATCTCTTGGGAGGTTAAACTTTTGTTTTATTGAGATTAACAAGAAGAAACGAAGTCCATTAATATACCTTAGAAACCCATCATAAAATAATCAAAATTTGAACTTGTAATTGATCAGTATCTCTCTAAAGTTGACTATCATTAATTGCAAGCCATATTAGAGTTGACAAGTGACAACGTTTGAAATGTAATAGAGATCTTGAGTAAGAATTTATAATGCTATCTGACTGAGTTATGACCAATGACCGTTAATACAAGACTTCCAATTGAAGTCACCTGTTCCACCATGCATGTCGGTCTGATCCAGTTAATGAAAAAAAAGAGAGAGAAATTCAAGTTCTGATAGACTACACTGTAGAGACAGATGTGCAGAAGCATTGTCCACTTATTTGCTTCTCACCGATTTCCTTTTTAGGCAGAAGATAACATCCTTTCTGATTTATAATGGAGAATCAGAGCTTATGGTGTCCAGAGCTTTCTCTTTTACCAAAAATAATTCAACATTCATTAGTGCAAAAAAAAAAAAAAAACTTGTAAGGCCATTGAATCAGATTCCTCTAGCTCTCCTCTGGTTGTCTGATCCCTTTTGTAGGACCCCATAATTCAGAATTCCTGATTCCTGCATGTGCCATGACTGCTCACATCCTACTGCTTCATATCCATGATAGCCAGAGAAAATGCACTTTCAAAATTATGCAAGAAAGAAAACCCAACTATAACAAAATTTGTTAATACCATCCCATAATAAAATTTTAAGAGTTAGCATTTACATTGAAATACATCTCAGATCCAACATTATCAACATTAATCTACTGAACAACAGAAACAGAGGAAACTGTGAAATTTAGAATGAAATGAAAGAAATGAAAAGGAAATGAATACATATTAGACAATACTACATATAAGATTGAATATTTCTGCAACAAATTTCCCTTCCTCCTGAGCTTTCATCTCTCTAATCTTCCTTTCTTAAGAGGAAATAGTGGTGGCAAAGCGGTACTCTTGACTTGTGTGCAAATGGGTACATTTATCATTGGCCTGATTCTAATACTTGCTGATCTTGTTCTCTCTAATCCCTTTTTAATCCTCTTAACATGCTTCTCTCTGTTCCCAGAACCTTCTTTCCCTTGTTCAGTAGTAACCATATCAGCTAGTGAGCTTGAAGAAGATGATGTTGAAGAGGAAGAAGAAGATGGAGACAAGGAAGAAGCACGTTGCTTCTTTAACCTCAGCAACTCTTTCCATAAAACGGTGCACTTAGGTGGCCTTGGAGATGGGTCATCATCAACAAACCAATTTACTCTTGTCTCTGTAGCTTCCTTGTTAATAACCTCTTCATCATCTTTTGTTTTGAGACTGATTTTGTTCAGCTTCTCAGAATGCTGTATTTGCCAAAAGGGAAGCAACTTTCCTTCAAAGAAAAGTTCATCAGCAGTAAGCATGTTCTGGCTACTCACATTGTTTGAAAGAAACTCGAAATCTGGAATATTTCTTCCCTTTTCCTTCTCCTTATCTTGATCTCTTCCCTCCTGGCGATGATGAGACTGAGGAGTAATAGAAATGAAGTTAGTTTCATCAAGGAAATCAGCAGAAAATGAAATTCTGGGACTTGTAGGTTGCTCGTTAATAGAGGATCTAGTGGTTGCTTCACTTGCATGAACAATTTCCACAGAAACCATGTTGGTTCTTCAGAGATGGAATAAAACTGAAGAGCAAGCTGTGGTGTGGTGTGGTGTGTTTATGAAGAGAAGTGCATGAGAAAGTAACCATTTTTATAAAGGGAATAAGGAGACAGATATATAATTAGTGTGTAGTGAAACTTTAATCAGTTTGTCTTCTAATTGTTAGTAAAATGTTTCGGACGGTGAGATTATTAAAATGAAGTGGTCTGGTGAAGGCGAAACACCTGAGCTAAGCTCATGTTTTGGAATACGGAAACAGCACATAGACACATTCCCTACTTGATTACTACGGCCTTCTTTGCCTTTTCTCCGAGCTATATTCATCGTTTCAAGTTTTATGATCATATTCAAATTTTATCGTTAATTATTTTAAATTTTTTATATTAATTGTTTCAAATTTTAAGTCGATCGCATTATGGAAACAGTTCTCTAGTTTTGCAATGAGAAAATTTTGAACTTACATTAGATATTCCAGCCTAATGACAATTAATTATGGATTAGTCAAGAGAGATAAGCTTTTGTTGGTTTGACTCAATATTGCTTGCAGGTTCATAACATGGGAGGGCTGAGGAGTCCCATGCATGTGGTCACATGAGACTAATTTCTAGCCATGTGACACCTTAATCATAGATATACACAATACAATTTCTTTGACTATTATAACCTTATGAAACAGCTTGGTATATGTTGGTAAACTCTGTAATTATCTCAGCGAATGAAGGGTTTTTATGTCAAGTATAAAGAATTACTAGTGCCAGATATAATGTCCAGTTCTTAAAAGGTTTCAATTAAGATTTGGACTTCTATAATTAAATCCAGACAGACAGCTAATAAAAATTAATTAAGTGATTTATAAGATAATCACAGCTTTATTGTTTATCATACAAGGCAAAATTTGTGTGGTGCTGGTGTGACTGAATGCACTGTCTTATTATATAATTGAGTGAAGAAGACAATAATGTTAAAGCATTGACAGAGAGCTGATGTGGGTGATACTTAAAACACCCAAATTAACACCAATTATGTGATTGTATTAGTTCATATATCCATTCTCTTTGTATATCGCAACTTTGGTATGCATGCATGTAACATCGGTTAACCAACACGGAGTCAAGCTAGGTGAGCTTGGTTAGGAAGACGATAATGGAGTAATGAGTCAAAGGACAGAAACTTAGTACATTTCTATGATGACCCATTTTAACAAAATGAGTTTCTTTTGTTGTGGAGGGGAAGAGAAAGGGACCTACAATGTTTTTGGGAATGGCAATTGACCCGTAAAACACTCCAATGCAATTGCAAAGCCAAAGGCAAAGGCCAACGCCAGCATAAGTGGCTAATGCTAAGCTAAACAAACATTCAGAAAATAAGGACGACCATTCAATACATACACAACATAATTACAAGAGATGGTTAGTTCTGGTTTCATGCAAAAGCCAAGCTGAGCTGTTGGTTTGTTTGTTTGTTTACATGAACAACACAGTGTTTTGTTTTAAATGCTGGCAGTCCAGTTCAGTCTAGTGACATTATTGTTACTGATTATTATGATTCAGCTATGGTACTGCCTATGTAATGCATAAGCTGTTTAATAGAGGGAGGACCCCATTTGTACATTTGACTTTGACTAACTTTATTTTATTTTATTTATTTTGTTAAATATAATTAGTATGAATGAAGCAGGAGAAAGGAGAGATTCTGTCAGCCTGGCACAGGCAGGCCAAGGGTAATCATGTTAGGCTGAATTTGCCTAATTGTACGTTTAAGTCATTAAGCAACAAACAATTAGGCAAACATAAGCAGTCTTTTCTGTTAATCTGTCTAATCAATGAGGCAGTGGATGTGAATGAGCAAGCAACGGGTTACTAATCATCTTCGAACTAAGCCGGAGTCGAGGAAGAAACTAAAGAGGGATGTTGATTTGGGCTATAAATAGAATCGTACAATGTTGGACTTGACCCACTTCATCATAAGTCCAAGACAAAATCTTGGTCCATGTTGTTGATACACAGTGCGTTAGTGCCAACACCATGAAGCAAATTAACGCAAGGTTATTGCTTGATTATGCTAAAATGGCGATGCAAAAGAAAGTGTGGGCAAAGACATAATTGGCAGAGATAGATAAGAGAAAATCATGCACTTTCATGGTACTTGTACCAGTCACAAAAGCAAAACTAATCATGCTTAATTACTCTTCTTAACTAATAATACGAGCCTAACCATAATGAACTATCCTTTTTAGCGACAATTAATCTGTAAGTTTGTAGGAAATCTAGCAAGAAATGTAATTACACCAATGATTATGCATATGATCAATCATCAACGACAATATTATTGATTCTTTATCAGTAATTGAAATTGGGTTTTTGTCTAAACATGTTTCAACCCAAATAACAACATAAGGGGCCTAAATTGTGAGCTACTTTGGAACAATATTGTACATGAAGCTAGCTAGAAATACAATTAGCAGTAATAATAGAGGGAAAAGCAAAGACAACATTATATAAACTATCATATATGTCGTGATATGATAATTGGGGATGCAGCTGCTGCTGCTATTGCTAAATGCACCAATTAGAAGCATACCTTGCAATCTTGTAAGGTGGTTAGGAATTAAAACAGCAGGTAAGAAAATTTAGAGCGCAATCATGGCCGGTTGCTCACTCTGCATTGTAAAATTATTTTGTCTGCCACCATTAATGTTTTCATTTATCTTCGTCGGCCGACAGTTTACTTACGAATGATCTCTGTTTGTTTTAATATTAATCGATGATATATAGTTTCGTTACGTGAACAAGACTATAACGCAATAGGATGTACAGTACATTGCTTCAAAGCATAAAAAAAATGTGCATTAACACTTGTCGCCATCAGAATGGAAGGAAATCGTGACAGTGAATGAATGCCACACAAAATTAATTTCTGATGCGAGGTTATTATCACCTATCAGTACCCCTCGAATGGCGCTGTTTGACATGGACTAAAAGGCACATGCATGTGAAAAAAAAAACATTATCAGGACCACGTCGATCGTCAACTACTCGTGCGATAGAGAAAGAGAGAAGGATCATGGCATGTGAGCTGCTGCGCTTCTGCTTACATGTGGATCTTTCTTTTAATTGACAAGTCCAACCTCTTAAGGCTCTTATCTCAACTACGTTGTACAAAAGCAAGTCTTATCCTTATCATTGCCGAAATACTCCATTTGGGTTCTAATTGCTCGGCAATTTCAGCTTCAACTTTCAGTCTGCGCTTGTTAAAATATCTTCAATAGTACATATGTTTGTTGTTCTATACAGAAGTTGATATATAATTTGCAAGGGTATTACTAAGTGGATGCATCATGCATGCTTGCTACGTTTGGCAATAAGAAATAAAAAGAGAATGAGAGAGCTCAGTAAGAAAACATCGATCGATTTTCATTGTGTGGTTTGGCTATCAACACATACGATCGTAGTCCTTTATACGAATCAACCTCTATTATTGACACTAACAACAGTATTATGATAAGCCTAAGAATAGTGTCGTGAGAAATGAAAAGCACAAATTATCCATCGCTAGCATACCCAATAACAATGTCTTCATGTCTCACCAAATTTTGTCTGAACGCCATGCGTGTATACGAGTCTTTCATATACCAAAAGCATATACACTTAATTAAGCTACTATTTATATCTGCAATGTGGACCCCTAAGAGAGCAATTAGATTCGAAAAGATCTCGAAATCAGCAATGATGAGTTGTCCATTGTAATCCGTTCTGATTTCTGAACCCAGACAGAAGTTTCACAGTCGGACAAATCCACAATGAAAATGTACGGTTATCATTGCATCATCAGAATCAAAAATTTTCCGTATCAGCACTACTGTAGCATTGCTGCACTCGCCTAGCTACTGCTAGCCTCTTCAATCAGTCCTGTTGTTCAATGTGCAAGGAATTTAGAGTCCAAAATGCGATCAATGTGAGTAAACTTGTTGTATAGTTGAATGCTGGAGTAGTTTGCTTCGTTTTGATATTTTGATAAAATAAGAAACAACTAGAGGCAGCTCAGCAACTTGGATCTAAATAATTAATCGCCTACAATCGTTAAATGGAGAACTAAATGGAGAAACTTCATATCTACTTCACAAGGACTAATAAATACAACAGTCTTATCAATCATAAATTCGTAGGCCGTAGCCTTTAAACTTCATTAACTCTTTCGCACATGGATAATTCCAGGAACCAAACCCCATGTTTTTATTTCCAAATTCAGGTTAATATCTGAGATAACGCGACAAAATACACGGAAAAAGTCGGGTCTAAAAAGGCAATGACAGCCAAATTATCAGGTACAAAAGCCAACAAATCTCATGCCGAGAGCCAGTTCAGTTAGATTTTTGTACGTTATACAAGTAGAACAGAAGAGAAATGGACAAAAACGGAGCGTAAATGGAAAGAAGAAAATTGCATAATCGTTATGAAACGGAACGGAAACCTAACAAATACAAATTCCAAGACTAACAGACTGCAAATGTATTTCATGATGCAAGTCAAGAGCAGAGACAATACAAATACAAATTGAGTAGTCTTACACGATTACTTCACATGCAGCCTTTACCAACCTCACGTTAGTCACGAAATCGATTCCCAAGACGTCGTAACAGACACAGAGATAAAGACAAATTAACACATGAACAATACATGATGATATTGATTAGAAGTTTTGGGAATTAGATAATTATCACACAGTTAAATTTTTTTTTTCAAATTTCATTACTGACCAAGCTCTTGTTCATGGAGTTTTTGCAATGAGCAATTGCACTTTGAATCGCGCTCTGCAATTCCTCCGTTGATGACGTATCAGTGTAGTACATGGCCCCGCCAACTCTGCCGCCACTCATGCCTGAAATCCCGCTTCGAGAAAGAATCCCTGAGTGACTTGGTGATGACCGCATCGACGAGGGACAGCTTGAAACGCAGCTTTTCCTTCTTGGGTACCTTAAGTTTCCAGAGAAAGAGAGGGAATCTTTTTTTGCGCTCTTACCAGATACCTCTATATCTCTGACAGATCTCTCAGTTTTCATGGGAAAGGAAACACAACTTGGATTCGTCATTAATCCTCCCATTTTTTGCTGTTGTTTTTGAGATAGTTTCTCGTACAATGGCTTCGCTTTCTTCAAGTACTTCCTTATAACATCTTTCGCTGTAGCGCTCATTCTTTTCACTGAAGAACCAGACACATTATCTTGTTCACGATTCCTGGACTCCTTTTTAAACACGGAAGAGAATCTTGACAACGAGAAATACTTGCTTTTCTTGATCTGTTGAAAACCCTGGTTGCCATTGAGCCGCCTGAACTCATCATCCTCTGTCACAGAACTGGGCCTGGACGAGTCACACTGATCAGCAAGCAACACAAGGTCACTGGTGAAAGACGAGTTGGAATCATTGCTCGAAGCGCTGCCGGTAGAGTCACGCGAGGCAGTGGTGGCTGTGTCAGCCGAGGAAGAAGTGCTGGAAGATGCTAACAAAAGCGTACGGACCATTGAGATGCGAGGGGAGAGATGAAGAGGCAAGAGCTGCCCCTTGTAGAAGAGCTCGTCGGCTGGGCAGAGAGTGGAGGAAGACTTGCGGGGAGAGATGGAAATGGTGAATTCGAAGTCAGAGGAGGAAGATGATGAGAAAGAGTGAGACGGTGATGGCGGTAGGGTTTGAGATCTTGCTGAATCTTTCTCCCTTCTCCTTCCCATCGTCGTTGCTACATTATAATCAAAATTCAACTGTTCGGATATATCAAGGAGAAAGAGAGACACAGTCTTAACTGCGAAATTGATAAGGGTGACTAGGTGGGCGCCTTCACATAATGGCTCGTTAAGAGTCCACAATAGAAGGTTTTTGTTTGACTTCACGCGCTTCCGTGGAGCGTTTTAGACACGTCAATTTTTTTAACCTAATTTTGCAATCCACCCCCCATTAACTAAGGTAGAGTAGTAGTGATGGAATTGGTGGGATCTTGGAGGAGGCGCATGGGAAATTGAAACGTCTCTTTCTCACGTGTTTTAAACGTGAAATGTGGGGTTGGATCATGGATTTTAATGGGTTAGGGTTAATATTTTAAGGTATATTTGCGTTATAGCATGCTGCAAAATGGCCTGTAATTAGTGTGGTCAGTATACGCCGACTCATATCACAGTTGTACAGTCCAATGCATATTAATTGTTTAACCAGATTTTAATGGGTTTTCTTGACCTGTTAAACAGCTGTGTTTAGGCACTAAAAGCTGTGGCTTTACTCTACATATATCATTTAAAATTGGACCACAAAAAGCTGTTTTAGGGCTCTTTTACATTAGCACATTACCCATATTTGAATTCTGAAAAATGGGTCAGCCGCCCCCAACTGATTTACAGTTTGCTTGTAATCACCTCATTTCAATACTTGGGTTCTATTTAGATTCTCCAAATCTTTTTTCATCATCACAGAATGTTACAATTTTGCATGAGTTGCAATCATGAGATTGTATGGCTTAACGCCTTTGCCCTTAGATTTGTTGCATATATTTATAACGTAGCGCAATTTTCTAGTGACTCTGAGTGTTGCTGTCATTGCGTCGAGGAAAAGTAGAATAGGAAATCACGTGAGAGAGAAGAGAGGATGGCAGGATAATTTGGTTTCCCAAAACACGGTTTGATAATATATATTGATCGTGATTTGTAGTACGATGATGGGTTTGCAAACAAGATTAAGTTATGTATTCTTGTTGACAGTGTCAGCAATGTAACAAGATATCATCGAAGTGAGTAGCCTGCGTGAAGCAAACCTGTAGTCGAGAAGCATGGATAGAGCAGTAAAAATATCATAGGGCAATGTTAAGTTGAGATTAGAGAAGGCTTAAAAGGTCAAGAGATGTTGGATATCCTAAAATTTTGGGATATTTAATTTTAAAATTGATCAAATTATTCAATATATGATATCTATTGCAACTAAAAAAATTTCGAATTTGATATTTATTTCGGAAATTGATCAAAAAATTGGATATCAAAATCAACAAAATAATCGAAAATAATATTTTTGTTTTCAAATTAAGTTTAAAAATAGTATTTTTTAGTCGGATAGTAGATGTCCGATACTAAAAATCATAGCAGACCGAAATTAATTTCACCTATGTTATTTTAAAATCAAAACTTATATACTATTTAATAAATTTTGAATATTAAATAATTTTTTTCAATCAAATAATACTAATATTCAAATTATCCGATCAAATTGTCATCCTTAATAATACGAACCAACAATGTAAGGAATATCAACAATAGAGATAATGGGGACATTTTTTTGTTAATGAATACCAACAAGACATTGAAATTGAATTTTCTTGAATAACAAAAAATTTAATTTAATTATTTTATTTGAAAAATTGGACAAATAATATTAACCGTATTACATAATACAATTATATATGTATGATATTCACAAGTTAAATGTGTAAATTAATAAGATACACTCACGTAGCCATGTTATCGTAATTGAAAAATTAAATTTATTAATTTATTTAATAATTAAAATTAAATATATTAATAAAAGTGAGTGCTAATCGTAATGAAAGTGAGGGTGAATATCACACCATATTAATTTCATTGTTTGATCCATCAAGAAGTCATACGGACCGGTTACTAAAGCCCAATAACCAACCAGCCCATTAATAATGGGCCGTACAGTTAAAGTCGGCCGAACCCGAAAACAGAAGTCATGTGTGATTTGACGTTTAGGTGCGAAGCGCGCACAGCCGCGCACCACAGAAAATTTTGAAACCGCGGATTTGGTTAGCTTACACCTAACCTAACCCAACCCAACCCAACGGCCTAACTCCAACTCACCGAATATTTGGATTATCGTCGAAATGGTTAAAGTTGCTTGATTAAATAGCATCCATCCCCTCGCTTTGATTTTGTCTTTACTTTGACTCTTCTCTTTACGCTTTTTCTTCTTTATATTTCAAACCCCAACTTCTTCTCTGTTTAAATCACGGAGTTGTTCTTGATCTTCTTCTCTCGGTCTCTGTTAATCAGGTAAATTTTATATAATTGAATCTCGTTGTCGATGTTCGTTTCAGGATTTTTTGTTGTTAAAATATCTGAACGTTTCCGTTAAATTAGCTAATCGAATGTTTGGATTTAGGTTTTAGATTTTCTTTAATTTTGTATCTGATTTTGATTGTTTCTTAGAGATTTTGCTGATACAGATTTGGCGCGTTAGTGTTGGTTGTGTTCAGATCAGATTATCTGAATTCGATTAATCATTCGTTTAGGAAAATTATTGATGATCGGATATGATTTGATTAGAGATGATATTGATTGGAAGAAATATTAATTATATGCCTTGGAGCTTAGCTTAATGATGATAAATTTATTGTTTTGGTAAAATTGTTAACTATTTCCACTGCATGTCAGATATTTTTTTAAAAATATCATTTTTAAGCATCTCAGAGAAAGAAAATTGATGTAATTGGAGTTTATTTTTTTTATCTGTGGTTGGTGTGTATGTGAAATAGCTAGTTATTGTTTATATTACTTTATTATTAATTATGCCTAAGTCGTTTTTGACGATTTTTTGTTTAAATTTTGAACAGATATAATGTCGTTTGCCCAGAATTACCGTCAACAAGGAGGCGCCTACTATGATAGGCATTGGTCTTCTTTCAATAGGGACAATGTCGGCAATAACCATAACCTTAACCGAAGCTGGAATAACAATCATGTTCGAAATTATAACAATTTCCATGACTACTCAGGGAAATTTAGAGAGCACTATAATAATCCTAGTTATGTTCAACTGAACAATGCCCCGTCTTTTAAGAGGAGAAAATTTTCAGCCTCTTCATGGGGAGACAGTACAAGGAACTATTTTCAACTACCCAATGAATATGAGAGTGCGATTTCATCAACCTACAACAATTTGGTTCTGCCTGCTTCAAGATCCAATGCTGAGCCCTCTACATCTACTAGCTGTAAACGTGACCGCTCAAAATTGGAGGAGGATGAACCAGTGTTTATGTCGAGGGATGAGATTGAGAGATTCTCCCCCTCAAGAAAAGATGGCATCGATGCGCTACGTGAAACACATTTGCGATATTCATATTGTGCATTCATTCAAAATCTTGGAGTGCAGCTTGACTTGTAAGCTCATCTTTAATGCATGGCTTAGTTTCTTTAAATCCGGCAATGTTTAAGATTTCCTCTCGCCATGTTGTTGACAAACTGTGTCATGTATCTTGCAGGCCACAAACCACTATTGGAACTGCCATGGTTCTGTGCCATCGGTTTTTTGTTCGGCGATCACATGCTTGCCATGATAGATTTGTGAGTTTCCACATTCTGTTCAGAGAAGTTTCAATTTATTTTCTATTGTTTCTTGAAGGCTTCTTTTCAAGGAAACTCGTTACCCTTGTTATTACTTGTACACTAATGATATTTATGCGTGTATTAACTAATATGTCTTTGTTGCAGTTGATTGCTACTGCTGCTCTCTTTCTTTCTGCAAAGTCCGAGGAGACACCTCGCCCTTTGAATGATGTACTGAGAGCATCTTCTGAACTATATCATAAGCAGGATATTAGTCTCTTGTCCTATCTCCTTCCTGTTGTAAGTGTTTTCACAACTCTCTCTAATTTACTCAGCAAATAAAAAAAAAAAAGATCATATTATTTGGCTGTGTAAGGGCCAACTAGAAGAACCAAGATGTGTTTTCTACCTCTCAAGCATTATAGATTTCACAAACTTCTGTTAAATTTAACAATTTTTTTCCTTATATCATTATTGTGAGTTATGGCCATATGGTAATTATAGGTATCTATATGGAAATGTTGAATGACACGTGGAAAACTTTATCTTGTTGTGCAATAGAAATATGCTTCAAATATTTTGGCTTAAGAAGAAATTAAAGTTGAAACTTATTCTTGTTTTGCTGACATGAAATGATTTGTGTATTAAACAGGACTGGTTTGAGCAGTATCGGGAACGGGTGACTGAGGCTGAGCAAATGATCCTGACTACTCTGAATTTTGAACTCAATGTGCATCATCCATATGGTCATCTTACATCCATTCTCAACAAATTAGGTCTTTCACAAACTGTTTTTGTGAATCTGGCATTAAAGTTGGTCAGTGAAGGGTAAGTTCAATACTTTCTTTGTTCTGATTGTAGTTGTTGTATTATATAGGATGCTATTTTCTTGCAGGTGCAATGTATTTGTAATGATTGCTTCAATTAGTTTCATAGATGAAACAAACTATACATGTTGAACTTCACTTTGATGTTGTACACAATGGTCTATCTAACTTACACTACAATGATTCTGATCCTGCTCCCTCTTCAGGTACCAGTTTGGTTTGGATTATTTTCTATTTGGCTGGAGTATTTCCTCTAGGAACCTAATTTAGGACCAAGGAAGTGGTCTTGCATCTTGATTGCATATCTCTTTTATAGATTTTGGGTAGTGGGTGTTCTGATCTCAGCCAATTAGCCAATTGAGGTTCTGAGGTAGTTAAAGGCTTGGAGGAGGAGCATTGTTCTCTCTTTGGTCCAAACTATGTGATACGTGTCAATAATTTTCTTCTTCAGAGCATCTACTCTGCATAGTTATTGCGGTATGGGATATTGATTCTCTTGGCATGGCATAATATTGCAGGGGCTACACAAGATTAGCGTGCTCACCTGTATGATACTGTTAGCTGGTGGATTGATATGCTGTTCATGGAAAGTTTTGTTTTAAAATCTGAAGTTATACTGCTGATGTATTGTGGATCACTTTACCATGCATACACCATCAACTTGGTCATTGGCTACTAAAGATTGCTGCAGAACCTCCAAAACCTGTTTTCTAATTTTATTTTAAAATCTGGCTGCTTGTCCTCATGCGTAGATCTGTAGGAAAAATATATGTTGGCATTTTCCCACTGTTCTAAGACAGTTTTCCCTTTTTTTTTAAAAAAAAAAAGCATGGAGTCATGATTTGATTATTTTAAAACTATTTTATGATTTAGTGTTAATTTTTTATTTCCAAATATGAGTATTTCAACTTAATTTCGATTATGAGTCTTTTTTAAGATGAAAACTCAGCATCTTTTTCCCATGAATTTTTTTCATTATCATCATCATCATTATTATTATTATTATTATTATTATTATTATTATTATTATTACTACTACTTTCAATTGTCATCTATGCTCCAGCCCTCCCCTCTCTGTTTTCTTTTGGTCTACTTTCTGGCCAAGAACAATATATTGGTTCTATTCAAGACGGTCACTTTTTATAATTTTGCTTAATAATTAATGTTGTTGTTCTTTTACCTATATACTTTGCATTTAGATGAAAGAACAATGTTCTTGTATGAAAAGAATGAAAAAGATGAATGACATGACATCCTTGAAGGGGAAATAAAAGAATCATGAAAATAAGCTGACCCTTTGATGGGGAAAAAGGAACATTGGATTCTTCATAACATTTAGTGAAAAAATGTCTGTAGAAATACCACAGAAAGTTCACAGTGCTTCCCTCACCATTCCCCTCTCCCCAGATTTCTTTGTCTCTCTTTTTCATTTTTCTTCTTCATTCTAATTTATGTGATGTAGTTATGAAAACATTGAAACTTCTGTCAAAAGATTTTCTATAATCAGTTCATTGAACATATGAAGGTACATGATGCTTAGGTATCAGTGATAGTTATTTGATCAATTTCAGCCCAGCTATTGGCAATTGGCTAGTACTCATAAATGAATATATCTTTTTTGATGGGTGTCAAAATGCCAATAGTTTCATGTAGGGTTTGAAGTGATTAAATTGGTGCCAGCTTTTGAAGGCCTTTTAAGTATCTTAGCATCATTACCCTGGCATGGAACTCAGTAGTTACCTTTGTCTTTCTAGTACTTTATTGAAAAACTTTGTTGAGTTACAATTCTTGATCTAGCTTCTATTTCTCTTAGGTGTATTTAGATGCCAAGGAAATATTGTTACTTCTTAATATTTTAGAAATCATGGTGCACATTTCTTGATAGAGTATTTATTTGTATGTCAGAAGACTAAATGAGGAAAAGCTGCCCTTTTTAAATTCTAAATTTGATATGATTTTTCTGATGTTCCTACTCCCTTTCTTTTCTACTTTTATGGAAACATAAGGAAAGACCACAAATTAGTCAAGCAAACTTGTTAGTTATGTAGTATAATGGCTCTAATTATAGTTTATCTTACTTTGTCTTGTAGCATACTCTACATATTAGCAGTTAGAAGTGGTATTCATTGTACTGTAGCATATTTTCGTCTCTTGTGTTGATATGGAGTTTACCCTTTTTATGCTTGTCTAATTTGATCTGAACATTTTTTTTTCTAAGAAAAGACATTCTAAACTTATCAAGACAGAGTCAAACTTTATTTTGTATCTTATACATGTGTGAACTCATATGAAAGCTTCTGCATCAGTCACTTTCCTGTGCTTCAATTTGTCATATGACTTTTAGAAAAGTCATTGCATCACCCTAGTAATTTCTAATGATGCAGTAAATCTGTATTCAGGACATAATTTTGATTTTCATTCTTCTGTCCTTCTATATCACTTAGTCATTCGCTAATGTTTGAAAAATCAATTAAAACTCCATAACCAAATTCAATTGAAAAATCAATTAAAACTCCATGACCAAATTCTTCATGTATTTTCAGAAATTGTTAACATGAATTCTAATGTTTTATTGTTGTAAAGAAGAGGTACTACGTCATGTTTTACAATTGTTATTATCATAATGAGAAAATCAGTGCTGGTATATTGTATAAGAGTAGGATATATATATATATATATATATATGTATATTCTGTTTTGTTGCTTTATTGGCCTCCAAAGTTGGTGAGACAACTCTTGTGGTGCACAAAATGAGTTTCATTTTCTGATGCTAAGAAAATGAACTGATAATGTTGGGAATGGTGTCTTGTACCTCACGCTTGCAATTGACCAAAGCTATTGTTAACGTATGGATTGTCAGTTGATGTTACTATTGTTGTTGTTATTGTCAAGAAATAGTACACAGTACTGGCCTATCCCAGGGGTAGCCTTTAGTCGCTGTTACTGAACAAGACATTTTTTTTCTGTGGTTAACTTGATAAGTGTGGAAGGCTGGATCATGTATGTTTTCAAAATCCTTTTCCTCCAGATAAATTACATATACCCAACTGAACATGCTTCGGATGGAAATCATATGTTTTTTTAATTAAAAAAATAAATCCTTTTTTTGGTATATCCTAATTACTTTCTTACAAAGTCAAATTGAGAGGAGAACTTTGAAGGGGCTAAGTTATTAAGACAATGTTGTAAATCTTTGAATTTGTTACACTTCTCGTCTGAAAAAATTTATTCCGCTTCGTCTGAAGTGTAAACATCTTTTTTGGATAAATTTCCACACTTAAAATACTTCTTGTCAACCTAATTACCACAAATACCTGAGTTCTCCTCTATATACCTATGAAAATGCCGATTGTTTTGTTTTTTGTAAATATGGTGTCAGTTTGAGATTTTGAATGACAAAGTTTATGCATTATTTCTCAGTGCGTGATATGCTAACTATGGCCATATTCTGAATCAATAAAGCCTTGGATTGTAAAATGATATACACACTGTGGTAAAATAAATATAAGAAAAGATACCTATTTATTGTACCTTGTGTAGCTTTATATCATGTCTCAAGACGGCCTACAGTTGAGGATTTGGTTAGCATGCATGCTACAGGAGCATCAAAGCATGCATGTCGCAAGCCTTCCAATTGAGCAGAAGAGAGACATTTTCTTTGAGAAATTTAACTGTTTGCAATGTGCCTGGATTTTCCTGTTTGTTCTGTTATTTCTATTGCATATATTTCTGGAGTTAAAAGCCCCTGCAGCAGAATTGGGTCTGGGAGTTGATGTGTTCAGTAGATGAGTATAAAATGTTTGCTATAGTTTTGGTACCATATCAGCACTACTGCAGAGATTCTTGGAAAATATTCTACCTGGATTGGTGCTTTTTAGTTGGTAAGAAATAGTGACTTATTTACTCAAACCAGTGCTTGATTTTCTTGTTTTATAGCATCTAGCTTAAATCTTGTACTTTTCTCACTTGTATTCTTGTAGCGATGTGGTTTCTGTCAATGTGGCAATTTGTGCTTAAGTTATAGAAGACATTGCCTGTTCATATTAGTGTTTCCCAGATGGTTTGACTATTTCTTACATATCTCTGGACTTGTTTTGGAAAATTGTAGTCCAAAAGATTTTAACATCACTTATTGAAGTTCACAGTTTTGTTTTGCAGGCTTCGAAGTTCACTATGGCTTCAGTTTAAACCTCATCATATTGCTGCTGGAGCTGCTTACCTTGCTGCCAAATTTTTAAATTGGGATCTTGCTTCTTATCAGAATATCTGGCAGGAGTTCCAGACATCACCAGCTATTCTTCAAGGTATTCTGTTCGCTGTGTTATATATATATAAAATGATCTTTACCATTCTCTGAAATCCAAATTTCAATATCTATGAAAAGTGAGTTAAGAAACTTTAAACATTTGTATTTCATGTCTGGTACAAGTTTTATTTCCTTGCATCATTGCTAAATTCTTTATGATATTGTGAATGCTTGATGCAGATGTCGCGCAGCAATTGATGGAGCTCTTCTGATATGATAAACGCTAATATAACTATAGTAGGCTTAAGGCTGATGGTACGCATTTGGTCCATGAGTATACATGCTTTACCAAGACGGGATACGTTTGAAAAACAGTGAGATGTGATGAGAGAGAGAGAGACAGAGAGAGCCAAGCTAGGCACGCCACAAGTTGAAAGGATATGCTTTTATTTATCTCTCTTCTGAACTGATCTGGCTGTAGGTTTTACTGGTACAAATCTTTCTCGATATGTACTTGGGGGATCCACAACCAAATGGAACGTCGAATGTGCCAATTTCTACTGTTCCGATTCATGATTGTTCTGTGTTAAACAAATGCTTGCTTAACGGAGAAAGTCTGTTAGGTGGAATGGGTGTATTGCTTTGCATGTACACGTTAATCTAATAAAATTTTAACACATGCATTCTTATTTTAAAATTGATCAATTACGATATAATGTGAGAGAAAAATTAAATTTTGTCTAAAATAGTGTAGAATTTATTAGGTCTAAAAAAAATTATTTTATATTCATTTTTATAGATTTTTATGTTAAATATTTTAAATTTTATAATTTATGTTTCAAGTTTTATGCTTTTTACATTATTTATTTTAAATTTTGTGTTAAAATTTTTGCAAATAAAATAGATGGTACAAGAGTTTTAAAATTATATAAAATTTTAATTATTAGATTAATAATTTATTAAGTATTATGATCGAAGGAAATAAATATTTAAGATGATATATTTTATTTAATTTTAATTTATTATGGATTATGGCAGTTAAGATGCGTTAGTATATGAAAGAAAGAAAGAAACTTGACAGGTGGCATTGTGGAGTCAACAAAAGCGTACACCAACCATTTCCAATCATGGACCGAGTGAAAAGAGGAAGCCGTTGACTGTTTACTGTTATATTATTCAATCGCTCTTAAATCTTCCCCTTCAAAAAGTACACAACAGTCCAGATCATGAGTTTTAATTGCCAATCATAATCATTGATTCTAGGCTCCAGTCCAGATCATGACTTTTAATTGCGAATCACAATCAATGGTTTTAGGTTTCAGGCTTTTTCCAAGAAATGAAAATATAGAAATTAACATTAAGTACTTAAGTTTGGTGCATAAGATAAATATAGGATTGAATTATTTTAGTCCAATATTATATTTAACAGTAATTTTATGATATAAAAAATTTTGTAGAATCTACATAAATTATTTTGATCTATATGTTTAATAAAAAAATGATAACAATTTTTATACCATAACAATCCTTGAGATAACACAGAATACGATAAAATAAGTATTTAAAATAAAAATAATTTAATAAAATAATTTAAAATATTTATTTAAAGTTATAATATTATTTTATTTAATTTTAAATAATTAATTATTTTATTTAATTTTAATAATTTTTTTAAAAAAAATTATATATATGATTTTATTCTATTTTGACATATGTCAAATATAATATAATATTACACATAATTCTATCATATTCTAAATTATTAATTTATCATATCTTATCTTATCGTATTTTAAATTATTAATTTTATTTTAACCTATCATACTAAATAGATCCTAAACTTATATTGCATACTAAACATACCCTAAATTATTTAAGTGTAATTTGATGAATGCTGTTAAGGTAACTTACAATTAACTGATTGCTTTAAAAAATTTGAAATATAAAATTAAAAATTTAAAAAATTTAAAAAATTAAATTAAAAAAAATATAAAATAAAATAATTAGAAAATTTGCATGTAAAATAAATGTATCGCAACCCGAAAGAAGACAACTTTCACCTCCCAATCTCCCACAGATGTCAGCACTAAAACGCAGCCGTT
Source organism: Cedrela odorata (assembly GCA_035584115.1). Classification (NCBI taxonomy): domain Eukaryota; kingdom Viridiplantae; phylum Streptophyta; class Magnoliopsida; order Sapindales; family Meliaceae; genus Cedrela; species Cedrela odorata. The sequence goes on from JAXCLQ010000007.1 coordinate 6,567,385, forward strand.
CAATCCGATCGTACGACTTGCCTTTTTCGATATGCAAAGTTACCGTACACGTGCGCCGCCATAAAGAATAGAAAAAAAAAAACCCAAAAATGCAAGCTCAGAACTTTGCAAATTAAATAGAGAAAGAGGGAAAATAACGGATACATCCCTAAAATCTAAAATATTATTAGATAAGAACATATTTTAATCATTATTAACAAATAGATCCTTTATGTTATTAAAATGTCTAACTATTAAATTTTTTAAAGACAAACTAGATTTTATGTCTTTATATTAAGACATTTATTTACATAAAAATACAATTTATACTCTTTAAAACTTTAATAATGATTAATTAACAATTAATTATATTTTAACTTTATTAGTTAAAAATAATTATTTTATCAAAATTTAGTTAATATTTTTAAAAAATTATAAATATGGTGCATTCATGTGTTCAAACATACAAATATACGAAGGATTGATATAATTTGTGAAAATAATTCATTATCCCATCTAGAGAAATGCCTAATATGAAAAAGAAATTTGAAATTTTATTGATTTATCGTACAATAACACAACATGTTCACTCGAATAATTTTATTTATCGTATATGTAAAAATTGATAAAATTATTTAAATAAAATACTTAAAACATTATTATATTACCATATTAAAATACAAAATAACGTGTGACAATAACTCATTATCGATTTAAATAAATTAATTTTTTAATATCATTATATTATCATCACATAATACATTATATTATCATCACATAATACATATGTTTAATAAATTAATTTTTTAATATCATTATATATTAATTACCAACGATGATTTTGTCGTAGCATCTCAAATGTTAAAAATGCCGGCAATTCATGTGATATACTTGTCTCTTTATCGATTTCAATGTTCCCAAAACGACGCCGTTATCTCAACCGTATATGTATGAGCTCGTTATCTTCATTGAAATGCGTGCCTTCTCTCCCCTCTCTATTCTAACGTAAGACATATTCCCTAGAAACTAACAGAAACTTACCTACTTCGTTGAAAGAGGGAGGAGAAAATAATTTAGTTATGGATTCGACGCCAACTCAACGTCGTTTAAAAGCCATTCACGGCCACCTTATTCCCGCCGATGATTCTTCTTCTCAGCTCCGTCAAAATCTCACCGCCGGCGAATTCGCATACGGTATACTTTTTTATTTATATAAATATTACTCGTAAATCCCGGTGCGTTCGTACGTAGTTGCAGTTGTTCCTTGTTTTTTGGTTTGTGATCTAAGCATATACTGTAGCTGATAAAAAGTTGTTGGAAACTGTTTACTGGTTCCTTCGTTTTGTTTTTATTTTCTTCCTTTGATTATTCACTGTGTAAAAATACGTGGCTTTTTGCTTAGATGGTGAACTCTTCGTGTTTCCCATTTGTTAAGACCATTGCAAAGATTGAATACTTTTGATTTGTTTACTCGTTGCTAGAATTTTTTTTTTCTTTTGTTAGCACCATGCCCTATTGGATTTGTTTTAATCATGATCTCCCTGGACTAGCTGCCATAATTTTTCCTTTTATTAATAGATTTCATCGTTCCTGAAAGGGGAAAAAAAATAAATTTGATAGCTTAGGGCATGTCCGGTATTATTTAGTTGGTATTATTTTTAAACTAGTATTTTTGTAAAACTAAAATAAAAATAAAAATAATATTTTTAAGTTATTAAATTTCGGATACGAGAACACATTCATTATTATATTCTGAAAATTATATTATAAAAATGAGATAGTTTAATTTAGGTGAGAGAAATATTTTATTATATATTTTGTGATTTATAAATCAACTTTTAAATCGTTTTATAATTTTAAGTTATAAATATATAATTTGTATTTTCGGTTTTATGGGTTTAATTTTAACAAAACAATAAAAGACATATTTTACATCTAAATTTATAAAATAAAAATGAAAACAATGACAAAAAAGATACCAACAAATCCTTAATTTCTTCAATTTTCAGTTAGTAAAACGTTTTCATTCACTTTTTGTGTTGCGGGGTCACATGTAATTTGTTCTATCGATATAAAAAAGCAAAGATTCCTAGTCTTATGTGCAGCTCATTAACTTTTTATGTGACTTTATGCCCAATGACACTGGAGAAAGTTTGATGCTTGCATTTAGAAAGATTTCACGGGACCCAAGAGTCACTTTAGAATGAATTTTGAATCCAGTCAGTGATACTAATGAGCATATTTAGTTTGCATACAACTTATTTCATATATTTGCATTTATTAATGCATAAGTAATATTATCATTTCTGCCTTTGAATTTGAGCAGAGCAGGGTTACAGTGTTGTGCTTCCAGAGAAACTGCATACAGGAAAGTGGAACGTATACAGGTAGGCTATTATTACCTCTGTCATTGAAATTTCTCCGTGCCCATTGCTGTTAACATTTTCTAATTTTTACTTTTGTCTTCTAAATTTTTTGACAGATCTGCTCGCTCACCATTGAAGCTTGTGAGTGGATTCCCTGATCATCCTGAAATTGGTACAATGCATGACAATTTTGTGTGAGCATCCTCCGTTTAATTTGCCAAATTTTATCTATGTTTCAACTCCCGGCACTAGTATGTATCTGTAGAAGCGTGCTTATTGGTTTTCCTTCAACTTTATAAATCTAGGCGCTCGGTTGATACTTTCCAAGATTACAAATATCTGGGTACACGCAATCGGATTGATGGCACTGTTGGAGGGTAAGTGTGCTTTTATTTAAGTGAAGCATGCAACTTCTTGCTGAAGTTCTTTCATTAATTTGTGTTCGTTATGCCTTTAGGTACAAATGGATGACATATGGAGAAGCTGGTACAGCTCGGACAGAAGTAGGTTCTGGCCTAATTTATCATGGAATACCTAAGGTGAATATCCGAGTAATGTCAGCATGTTTTAATATATTGGTGATGATTGGTTTTTGCTCTTGTAACAGTTTGTGTCTTCAATACTTTTAGCATGTTATATTATCTCCAGCTGAAGTTCCCGGATCATTTCTCACTTAACATATTATAATGTTCTATTTGTTTGTAACAGGGATCTTGCATTGGATTATATTTTATCAATAGACCGGAGTGGCTTATTGTTGATCATGCCTGCTCTGCATATTCTTACATATCCGTTCCTCTTTATGACACTCTTGGTGTGTCTGGTTGAACATAGAACTTTAGTTGATTTTTTGCCTGGCCTAGCCTGGCTTTTTGTCATTTAAGACAGATTTTCTTCCTCTGCAGGTCCAGATGCAGTCAAATACATATCAAATCATGCTTCTGTACAAGCCATATTTTGTGTGCCTCAAACCCTGAATTCTGTAAGTTCTATCTGTGCATCTTTTGGGATTCTCTTGCTGTGAAGATTGTCATGTCAAGCTTTGTGAGAAATAGGTTTACAGCTAACTTTACCATATTTTTTGTGATTATATCATTTATATGAAAATTTATGTTTCTCCTTTTTTCTAAAATTACCATTTCTTCAACTGCGGTGGGAAGTTATCACAGCTTTCGCTTCCGTATCCCATTCAGTTGGCCGAGTGTTGAAAACTAAAACGACATCTAGACAACCCCTTCTATTCTTACAATGCCAATTTTTACTTATGAGCTCTAAACTGCCACAACAATACTTTTATCATGTAAAGAAACCAAATTACTTTTTAATACTTCAAGCCTTTTACATTTACATTTCGTATGATTATACCATTTATATAAAAAAAAATATGATTGAAAGCTTTCTTTCTAAATGCTTGATTAATTTGCAGTTGCTGAGCTGCTTGTCTGAGATTCCCACTGTTCGTCTAATTGTGGTATGAAAAACCACCTGCCCCTTCTTAACTGAACATGTGAACAAGATAAAAGTACCTGTCCTTGTTTCCCCAATTTTTTCTAGAGTAAGTGAGTTTGATTTCCATATTGTACAGGTTGTTGGAGGGATAGATGATCAAATACCATCACTTCCATCAACAACTGGAGTTCAGGTTCTAACATATTCAAAATTACTTAGTCAGGTGACTACATATCCCTTTCTATCCTCGTGCCATTTTGAGTTTGTAGTGACATGAATGTAATTAGATCATGTATAATCTGATTTGAATTTCATGTTAAATGTTGTCCGTGATGGTTGAAAGAAAGTTAAAGCATGTACTCTTTGGTCTCAATTTTGCTTTCCTATTTCTGCTGCATATGAACTGGGGTGTTGATGTGAGAATTACCATATACCATAAATTTAGTAGGTTGTTGCTACATAATAGATCAAAATATGAACTGCTATTCTTCAATTTTTCTTGGAATTGGTTGCTTCTGGAGATCAGGCATTTTTCCTAATGAGATCAGGATTCTTCTTTTTGCTTCACATTAATTTTTGTTCCCAAAAATGCAAGAAGAGATTAATAATAGGTTATCCATATTATTGTTGACACATCATGCATACAACCTAGAAACAGCAAAGATAATTTTTTGTGCACACATTTATGGCTATTTCTGAATTTGGTTAACATTAGTTACTCCTAGCGGCACATCTAGTTATATGTTTTGCTCTATTTGTCCAGCCAAATTCGAGATTATCGAATGATAATACAAGAGTATGTGATTTTGTTTTATAATCTAGAAATGTAATAGTTCCCTCGTGTGAATGGCTTGCTCTTAGGGCTGCAGTAACCTTCAGCCCTTTTGTCCGCCCAAGCCTGATGATGTTGCAACAATTTGTTACACAAGTGGTACAACTGGGACACCAAAGGTATTACTGAATCCTGTGATATTGAAGCTATGGACTTACCCTATAAATGATTCTACTCTGCTAGTTATCTAAATGAAGATCATTTTTAAAATATGAGCTTTGACCAGGGAGCAGTACTGACCCATGGGAACTTCATTGCAAGTGTTGCAGGGGGATCTCTAGCTATTAAATTCTACCCCTCAGATGTGTGAGTGCTAATACTTTTGGGTCCATTACGTGGTTTTTGTTTCCTTTTGTCCTATTTATATCTATTGCACTGTTTTATCTTTGCTGAATTACCTGTGGGTTGCCAGTTACATATCCTATCTTCCCTTGGCTCATATCTATGAACGAGCAAACCAAGTCATGCTAATTTATTCTGGAGTTGCTGTTGGATTTTACCAGGGGGTATGTAATTGACTGTAACTGTTCTTTTCCTTATATCTTGAAACTGTTAATAATATTATGTTTTTCCTTTAAATAGGAAAAATGACTTAAAATTCTTCTGCCGAACTATGTGAGTTTGGTGGTTAACCAAGATATTGTTTTCTTGCTTCATAGTCAAATCTCTGAAAAATTGTTGTTAGGATAACTGAATTACAAAATTGTTTCATTGTTTCTCTGGTTTGTTCATTGGTGCCTTTTAGTGTCCATGTGCATTTATTTTGTGGACTGTCTTACATCATCAATAACGGTTACATTCTCTAACGGAATTAAGCTAGATTGTTTTTAAACATGAGTAATTGCTATAACACAATTGAATAGTTCATCCATATATGTGATGCTGTAATTCAACCTTTTGGTATATATTTGCTTTGTAGCTCTGAAATCACTTTGATTTTAATTCTCGCTGACAAGCCTTACATGGTTCTTTAACATCTTTGTGCAGGATAATATGAAACTGATGGATGACATGGCAGCTCTAAGACCAACTTTATTCTGCAGTGTTCCTCGGCTGTACAACAGAATATATGCTGGGTGACAACACTGTCCATTACTGGTAAAATTATTTTTTTGTTTGCAAATAGTATTCATTAGTTAACTGGGTCTTATCCTTTTGGTACTGTAGCATTACAAATGCTGTAAAAACATCTGGTACACTAAGGGAGAAACTGTTTAATGCGGCCTACAACTCTAAGAAGCAAGCAATGTTGAGTGGTAAGGAAGTGCATCAAAAAGAGCTTGTCACATTGTAGCTTGTCACTTTCCAGGCTTAGGGTGTAAAATTTCCTTTGCCTCTCCATTGCAATTATTATATGTTTAAAATTCACAGTTTAAGCTGAAATACTGAAGAGGAAGCATAACTCTCTGTATTTTTTAATTAAAAAACTCCTATATTGCTGTTTTACATTCATGGTCTGGATGGTACATTATTTCAGGTAAGAATCCATCTCCCATGTGGGACAGATTGGTTTTCAACAAGATAAAAGGAAAACTTGGAGGAAGAGTTCGTTTTATGGCTTCGGGTGCTTCTCCCTTGTCTCCTGATGTCATGGACTTCTTGAAAATGTAAGTTTGCCAATTTTATCATATGCACTTCCTACCAAGAGGTTGTAAGTTTCTCTCTCTCAAATGAATATGTCATTGCTGGTAGCTGCTTTGGTGGGAGAGTATCCGAAGGATATGGAATGACTGAGACTTCATGTGTTATAAGCTCTATGGACGAGGGTGACAACCTCTCTGGTCATGTTGGCTCTCCAAATGCAGCTTGTGGTGAGTTATTAGCGTGCACATTGCATACCCGGCATAAACATTTAGCCATTTACAAACTGGGCTATCTGGCTTTAGGTTTTTCCTTTATTTATTTACTTGGCTCTGTTCATAATGTATTCTATTTTTTTTTTCTAGAAATAAAGCTTGTGGACGTCCCAGAGATGAACTACACATCTGAGGATCAGCCATGTCCTCGTGGTGAAATCTGTGTTAGGGGTCCCACCGTTTTCAAGGGCTATTATAAAGACGAAATGCAGACGTAGTCACCTTCCCTGTTGACTGTTTCTTTTTTATGTTAATTAATTGTTCAGATAACAAGTAATACTGATGCTATAATCAATTGAACAGGAAAGAAGTAATTGACGAAGATGGATGGCTTCATACTGGAGATATAGGGATGTGGTTACCTGGAGGTCGTTTAAAGATTATTGATAGGTGAGATCTTACCGTCCCAAATGACTATCTTCAATTGAATTAATTGTGTCCTCAAACTTCTCATTAAGTAACTGGTTAGGAGATAAATCACAGATATTCTATCTTCCTGCTTCTGGTTCATATTACGTATGGACAGTGGAACTATTATCACTTAAGCTTGCAATTAACTTTATAATATGTGGGATTTTTCAGCCTAGATATTTCTTGTTTCATGAGGTGTTCTGCCATAGTGTTGAGCTCCCTAGAGCTGTGGGAAATACAAAATTGCGAGTTGTGACATATCTTGGTGTTTAGTCATTGCAACCATCAATGAGGCTTCTTAAGTAACAGAATTGACCCCTTGAATTTTCCGCTTTGTCCCTTGGTGGTGTTATACCCAACAATGTTTGAAGTTGTAGCAATTACAGAAAAACTGCCCTTGAACTGAATTAAGAATCTCTTAGTCTAAAGTAAAAACAATCGTTTTCCTCTAATTTTAGTAATTTTTGTCATCTTTTTCTCTCTTTCTGTCTCTTCCGTTGAGTTTTGAGGTTGTTTAAGCACCATATTCTGATCAACCCACATCACTGTACCGAACATCAACATTAGATATAAACTTGTGGGAGCTGATATTAGAAATGCAGGCAAAACCTCTTTATTTTCCAGTATGAATAGCTCTTGGGGCATGCAACTTATAATTTGGACATGTATGCCTTAAGCATTTTTCACTAGAAAATTGTATCTTCTGCTACAGGAAGAAGAACATCTTTAAGTTGGCACAGGGAGAGTACATAGCTCCAGAGAAAATAGAGAATGTATATGCCAAATGCAAGTTTGTTAGTCAGTGCTTTGTCTATGGTAAGAAAACAATGTTCTCCAATATTTTATTTCTCTCTTACCCCCTTCCTCTGTCTGCTGACTTGGATATGTTTCTATTGTTAGGTGACAGCCTGAATTCTTCTTTGGTAGCCATTATCTCAGTGGACCAAGATGTTTTAAAAGCATGGGCTGCATCTGAAGGCATTCAGGTGATGTTTTCTTGGCTTTCAGTCTCATAGAAAAACCTTGACAGCCCTCACACAGTCAAATCGGTGAAGAGCAGTTGACCTTTGGCATGTGGATATAGAAATTCTAGTTGGACCTTTATGCAGGAATTGTTGAATTTTGAAAGAATCTTCTTGCACATTTACATTTGAGATGAACCTAGTTCACAAATTTTGTTGTCATTCAAAATGAAGAACAGAGGCAGGATAACTAAATATATGGAAGAACAAGCAAAAGGCATGCATTTAATATGTTAGTCTTGGTATCTTATTTAATTTGTTTCATGTTTTGCAATAATTCATGTCATCCATTTTCACCAACTCTATCAAACTTTCAGAACCTACAAGGTAGCCTTCCTGTGAATCACTTGTTCATGAAGAAGTTCAACCAAGTCTAGTTTTGGTCGAGCATATTTGCACAGGATTTTTTTGTGCTCAAACAAAAGCAGACCAACAAACTTTTGGTGCAAAGATGCAAATACTTTTGTGATGGTTAAATCATTGTAGTATTCTCTGAATACGTGATATGTTTGTCTATTTATTAATGGTTCTCGGGCGATATCTGCATGCAGTATGAAGTTTTAGGGCAACTGTGCAATGACCCAAGAGCAAGGGCTGCTGTCCTGGCTGACATGGATGCCCTTGGAAGAGAAGCTCAGGCAATACATATTTATAAAAATTACTATTTGGCCATCTAGTTTAGTTCACTTCTTCATTTTAGTAAATTATTCATTGACGGATTATTTTCCTGCAGTTGAGAGGTTTTGAATTTGTTAAAGCTGTGACTTTGGTGCTTGAGCCATTCGCAATGGAAAATGGTCTGCTCACTCCGACATTTAAGGCGAGTGTTCAGTTCAAAAATGTACATTCTTAAAAAAGAACACAAGTTCAAAGACAAGACAAACTTACAGATTCTCACTGTGTTTGTTTGCTTTCAGATAAAGAGACCTCAGGCAAAGCAATACTTTGCAAAAGCGATATCAGACATGTATGCAGAGCTCTCTGCATCCGATCCCTTTCAGAAAGCTTTGTGAAGCTCGTTAGAATCAGAAATATAAAGAATCAACACCCTGAATTTCAAGACATAGCTTTAGCAGCCACTACTCAATAATAAAATCTTCTGCAGATGTAATATTGAATAGCACTTAGCTATCCCTGTGTCTTGAGGCATTCCTCTGTTCACCTCTGTTTGTTCTGTTTCAATCCTTTTGCCAAAATAAAAGGAAATTCGATTATTTAATCAGCCACTCTCAGTTAATAGATCTTCTTAGTGCATCCCCGTGAATTTGCGTGTTTTAATTCAATGTATTGCTTGCAATCAAAGCATGAAGAATTTGTTTGGGGGCTTTGTTCTGTTTTGTCAATTATTCAAATTTTGCTGTGTTTCTTCTGTCTATGTTGAAGCACAGCGAGCACATGGAGTTCACTTACCAAGCAATCCTTCCTTAAATCTGCATATTTTATTGGGCTTTTATTTGAGTAAACTGATAAAACAAGATTGTGGAGTCAACCTGGCCAGTTAGATGAAACCAAATTTATTAGCTACACGGTCCTTATCTGTGCTTCATTGGCCTTCGCCCCATTTTACCATTTGCAAAATATTACAAAATATTGTATATCAAATATTTATTATTTATTAATATTATATTATCTAGTATTTTAATTGTATACAAATTTTGTAAATAATTTTCGCTACAATTATTTTAAAACTTGTCTTTTTGGGTAATGCCATTCAACCGTTCATTAATTCCCGCGTCGGAAGCAACTGTCAATATCACGCTTGCTTATTCATTTCCCATAATGTGTTTCACTAAGGCATCATTGTGAACGACGACTCATAATTGTCTTCACTCTGCGCACACCTAACCCTTCTCGCGTTGCAAGCACTTATACCATGCTTAGAGAACGACGTCCATTCCTGGCCCATTCAAGAATTGTCAATTAAAATATTTATTGGTTGTTAATTTAATTTTCATTATTTTCATACCTAGCTGTGTCAAATTGCCACGTGCCCGCAACACCACAATTGTGTTAATCCCAACAGTTGGTCCACGACTCCTGAGTTAAAATTGCCTACAACTATCTCAGACAATCACCGTTTTCTGTAGTCCACACGTCATCCACCACTTTCGATCCAGCTCATTGATCAAGCTGAATAAGAAAAATCATATAAAATACTGCATAGGCGGAGGGAAACATTAATTTTTTATACGATCAGTCAATTTAACAACAATACGATATAAATTTACAAATTAAAATAAAAATAAAATAATATATTTATTAAATATATAATACAACATGATACGATATTATTTTAATTATTTCGAATTATTATTATTTTTATTTTTTAACATAATTATTAAATATTTTAGATTTGAGTTCACGCTTTTGATACTATACGATCACTTTTGAGACGGTACGGTAAGTCAAATTACCAACCTATCTCACATCCCACCCAAACATCTCTCGACTTCATTGCAACGCAAAATGGAATTTGCTATTCAGATTCAGGAGTCTGATATTAACCGAAGGCGCAACGAAGAAAACAAGCAAAGAGAGGAAAATAAATAAATAAATAAATAAAACCTGAGAGGGAGAGGGAAAGTTATTTACGTTTCTACGCCACAGTCAATTTTCTCTCTCTTTCTCGTGAATTTCATATAATTTCGGTAAATTAGAGTTCGTGAATTCTTATTTTCTGATTTGAATAGTGTTATAATTTTTTTATATTGTACGGGGAATTGGAGGCAAGTTTTCATTTGGAGGAGGTCTGAGTAAACAGCGAGTCGATTATGTTATCGAATCACTTGCAAAACGGATTTGAAACGGCGAAGCTGGTTTGGTCTAAGATTCCGAACTCGGAGGACTATGAGCTTGAAGGTGTTGGACTTTTGAGTACAAGTGATGGAAGCAGCTCTGTCGAGAGTCTTGATTATGAGGTTATCGAGAATTATGCTTATCGAGAAGAGCAGGTACTTTTTTTTTTTTTTTGAGGTTTTATTTGTTTATTTATTCTGAGCTTGAGTTTGAGTTCAATTATTCTAATATGGATGTTTTTATTTGTGTTTACTTCTATAATAGGCACATAGAGGGAAGCTGTATGTTATATACTATGTGGTGGTGAAATGGTTCCTTGCTTTGCTTATTGGCATTGGTGAGCTGACAGTTTATGCTTCTGCTTCTGCTTTGATTTTTATTTTCATTTGTTACAATGTTTGATGTGATGTTCTTATTTTCGGTTTAGATCGTTAGTGAACAATTGGCTTGTAGATTAGAAGGAATAGTTTGGCAATGCAGCACCTTAGTGTATTTTCAATACTTTGAGTGATCGTATTATTTGTGTTAGATTATGTGATGAATTAATCCAATATATACATACATA
>JAXCLQ010000007.1:6580716-6596599 GCA_035584115.1 Cedrela odorata
TCTCTAAAATATATAATAGTTAATATAAATATAAATAAATAGAAAAAATATGAATAAAATAGGTGAAAGGTGTATTTTAATTATTGATATATATAATAAATTTAGGTTGAGTAATTAATGTAATTGAAATATATATATATATATATATATCACCGTACCCGTTAAAAACCCCTTTAAAACAGCAAAGCTGTAGTAGCACGTCATTGACGAGTCAACAAAAGTATGTACACGTGACACGCCGCCTATTTCGAATCACAGAATTATAAAAGAGTGCAGTACACCGTTGACTGTTCCCGTTTAACTATTGAATTGTATTGAATCTTACCTTTTACAGAAGTACAGTGTGTCCACATCATGGCTTTTAATTGCCTAATCAACGATTTAAGGTTCAAAAAGTATCACAATTAAGCTTCGTACATTAAAGTAACAAAGAAAATTGAATGAATGGAGCCCAATTTGATGAACTTATAGTCAAGGAGAATTTGCTTTCCATGGCTGCCTACAGTTAGCAGGTTGACAAGAAATCCCTATAAAAGACAAGAAATCCCATCCCAAGTCCATTATCTATTTAATTAAACGTATATTCGAATATTTATTTGCCCAAGAGCCCAGCTTTTAAAGATGGAATTTGTAATCTAAAGACAAGGGATAGGTCCCTAATTTTTTAGAAAATTACAAATAAGAAAATATAGTTTTATTATTTTTAACAAATAAATCCCTAATAATAAACACGTAGGGTGATTTTGTAGTCAAATCGAAAATGTAAACGACCATGTCGGGCCGGCAATTCATAGATGTCGACGCGTGGTATAGTTTCTGAATTATCCTGATCTCTGGATCATAACATAATTAAGACAGTCTTAGCCGCCGATAATTTATATATAAATATCTCTATCTGTCTCAATGTACCACTGACGACGCTTTACCCCTAACCGTCCGTACAAGCTAATCGTCTTCATTGAAGAGCGTGCCTTTCTCTTATTTTGCTCTCTCCGTGGACTCTTGACATTTAAACATATTCTCGGGAAACAAACAGAAACCTACCCACTTCGTTGATAGTTATGGATTCAACGGCAGCTCAACGTCGTTTAAAAGCCATTCGCGGTCACCTTATTGCTGCTGATGATTCTTCTTCTCAGCTCCGTCAAAATCCTACCGCCGGCGAGTTCGCGTTAGGTATTACTCTTTCCATATGTATATTATCATGAATATAATATATACATGTAAATCCTGGTGCGTGCGGACGTAGTTGTTTGGTTGAAGTTATTTCTTTTGAGATCTTTATCATGTATTGTAGCTGATTCCTTCGGTTTATTTATTATTTTTTTTGGGGTCATCGTGTAAACATATGTGGCTTTTTGGTTAGATGGTGCCATGGTGGGCTCTTCGGGTTTCCCATTTGTTAAGACTACTGCAAAGATTGCTTGCTTTTGATTTTGCTTAAATCTTTTCTAGATTTTTTTTTTGTTTCTTTGTTGAAAACGATGGCCTATTGGATTTGTTTCAATCGCGATCTCCCCGTCCTAGCTGCCATTATTTTTCTTTTTATTAATAGATTTCATCGTTCCTGAAAAGAAAATAAAAAAGATTCGATAGGCTGATAGCTTAATTTCTTCAATTTTCAATTAGTACGACGTTTCCACTTTGGGGTTGCTGCGAGGTCACATGTAATTTGTTCTGTCGGATAAAAAAGCAGAGATCCCTAGTCTTATTTGTAGCCCATTAACGTTTTATGTGCTTATGCCCAATAACACCGGAGAAAGTTTGATGTTTACATTTAGAGTTATTTCATTGGTCCCTAGAGTCACTTTAGAATGGAATTTGAACCCAGTCACTGATCCCAATGAACATATTTAGTTCAAATATAACTTATTTCACACTTTACATGTATATATGCATAAGTATTTAAAATACTGTCATTTCTGCTTTTGGATTCATGCAGAGCAGGGTTACAGTGTTGTGCTTCCGGAGAAACTGCATACAGGAAAGTGGAATGTCTACAGGTAGGCTAATACCACTGTTATTGAAATTTCTCCACGCCCATCACTCTTATTAATATTTTCTAATTTTTACTTTTGTCTTTTAATTGTCTTCTAAATTTTTTGGCAGATCTGCTCGCTCACCATTGAAGCTTGTGAGTAGATACCCTGATCATCCTGAAATTGGTACAATGCATGACAATTTTGTGTGAGCATCCTCTATTTAATTAAATTTTATCTAAGTTTCAACTCCCACCACTTGTATATAACTGTAGAAGCGTGCTTATTGGGTTTCCTTCAACTTGTGAATCTAGGCGTGCGGTCGATACTTTCCGAGATTACAAATATCTGGGTACACGTGTCCGGGTTGATGGAACAGTTGGAGAGTAAGTGTCCTTTTATTTAAGTGAAGCACGCAACTTCTTGCTGAAGTTCTTTCATTAATTTGTGTTCTTTATGCCTTTAGGTACAAATGGATGACATATGGAGAAGCTGGTAAAGCTCGGACAGAAGTAGGTTCTGGCCTAATTTACCATGGAATACCTAAGGTGAATATCCGTGTAATGACAACTTGTTTAAACATATTGGTGATGAATGGTTTTTGCTCTTGTAACAGTTTATGCCTTCAATACTATTAGCATGTTATATTATATCTCCAGTCGAAGTTCCTAGATCATTTCTCACTTAACATATTATTATGTTTTATTTGTTTGTACAGGGATCTTGCATTGGACTATATTTTATCAATAGACCAGAGTGGCTTATTGTTGATCATGCGTGCTCTGCATATTCTTACATATCTGTTCCTCTTTATGACACTCTTGGTCCGTGACTGGTTAAACGTAGATATTTAGTTGACTTTTTGCCTGGCCTAGCCTGGCTTTTTGTCATTTAAGTCAGATTTTCTTCCTCTGCAGGTCCAGATGCAGTCAAGTACATATCAAATCATGCTTCCGTACAAGCCATATTTTGTGTGCCTCAAACCCTGAATTCTGTAAGTTCAATCTGTGCATCTTTTGGGATTCCCTTTGCTGTGAAGATTGTCATGTCAAGCTTTGCGAGAAATAGGTTTATAGCTGACCTTACCATATAATTTATGAAAATTTACGTCTCATTTTTTCTAAAATTAATGTTTCTTCAACTATTGTGGGAAATTATCTCAAATTTCACTTCTGTATTCCATTCAATTGGCTGAGTGTTGAAAAGCAAAATGACATTCTTCTTATATGTGCATTATCATCTAGACAACCCCTTCTATTCTTACAAAGCCAATTTACTTGTGAGATCTAAACCCCCACAACAATATTCTTATCATGTAAAGAAACCAAATAACTATTTAATGCTTCGTCAATCAATTATTTTTTCCTTTTACATTTACATCTCGTTTGATTATATCATTTATATAAATTTATCTGGTTGAAAGTTTTCTTTTCTGAATGCTTGATTGTATGACTTGGAATTTACAGTTGCTGAGCTGCTTGTCTGAGATTCCAACTGTTCGTCTAATTGTGGTATGAAAAACCACCTGCCCTTTCTTAACTGAACATATGAAGATAAAAGTACCTCTCCTTGTTTTCCCATTTTTTCTAGATTATGTTCATTTGATTTCCATATTGTACAGGTTGTTGGAGGGATAGATGATCAAATACCATCACTTCCATCAACAACTGGGGTTCAGGTTCTAACATATTCAAAATTACTAAGTCAGGTGACTACAACATATCCCTCTCTATCCTCATGCCATTTTGTGGTTGTAGTGACATCAGTTTAATGCTCTGGAAGAGTACATTAATGTAATTAGATCATGTATAATCTGATTCGAATTTCATGTTAAATGTTGTCCATGTTGGTGAAAAGTACCCTTTAGTCTAAATTTTTCTTTCCTTATTTCTGCTGCAAATGCTTCAAACAGTGGTGTTGATGTGAGAATTACCTTATATCATAAATTTTGTTGGTTGTTACTACATAACAGATCAGCACATGAACTGCTATTCTTCAAATTTTCTTGGAATTGGTTGTTTCTGGAGATCATGCATTTTCCCCAATGAGATCAATATTCTTCATTTTGCTTCACATTAATTTTTGTTTCCCAGAAATGCAAGAAGAGACCAATGATAGGTTATCCATATTATTGAAGAGACCAATAATAGGTTACCCATATTATTGTTGACACATCATGCATACAACACCATAAAAACAGCAAAGATAAGCTTTTATGCTCATACTAAGGTGGCTATTTCTGAATTTGGTTGACATTAGTTACTCCTAGTGGCATGTCTAGTCCTATGTTTTGCCATGTGTCAAGCCAAATTCAAGATTATTGAATGATAATACTAGTATTTGATTTTGTTTTATAATCTAGAAATGTAATAGTTCCCTCATGTGAATGGCTTGCTTTTAGGGCTGCAGTAACCTTCAGCCCTTTTGTCCGCCCAAGCCTGATGATGTTGCAACAATTTGTTACACAAGTGGTACAACTGGAACACCAAAGGTATTGCTTAGTTCTGTGATTTTGAAGCAAAGGACTTCTTCTATAAATGATTCTACTCTGTTAGCTATCTAAATGAGGACTAATTTTAAATATGAACTTTGACCAGGGAGCAGTGCTGACCCATGAGAACTTCATTGCAAGTGTTGCAGGGGGCTCTCTAGCTACTAAATTCAACCCCTCAGATGTGTGAGTGCTAGTGCTCTTTGGTCCATTACGTAGTTTTTGTTTCCTTTTGTCTTATTTATATCTTTTTCACTGGTTTGTCTTTGCTGAATTACCTGTTGGTTGCCAGTTACATATCCTATCTTCCCTTGGCTCATATCTATGAACGAGCAAACCAAGTCAATATAGCTTATTTCGGAGTTGCTGTTGGATTTTACCAGGGGGTATGTGATTGAAAGTGAATCTTCTTTTCCTTATATGTTGAAACTGTTAGTAACATTATGTTTTTCCTTTAAATAGGAGAAATGTCTTAAATTCTTCTGTCGAATTATGTGAAATTGATGGTCAACCAAGATATTGTTTTCTTGCTTCATAGTCAAACCTCTGAAAAATTGTTGGTAGCATAACTGAATTACAAAATTGTTTCATGGTTATGCTGGTTTGTCATTGGTGCCTTTTTGTGTTTATGTGCATTTTTTTTTTTGTGAACTATCTTACATCATCAACCATGTCAATAACAGTTACCTTATCTGACAGAATTAAGCTAGTTTGTTTTTAAACATGAGTGATTGCTATAACAAAATTGAATAGTTCATCCATATAGGTGATGCAGTAATTTAATCTTTTGGTATATATTTGCTTTGTAGCTCTGAGATTACTTTGATTTGAATTCTCACGGACAAGCCTTACATGGTTCTTTAACATCTGTGTGCAGGATAATATGAAACTGATGGATGACATGGCAGCTCTAAGACCAACTCTATTCTGCAGTGTTCCTCGGCTGTATAATAGAATATATGCTGGGTGACAACACTGTCTATTACTGGTAAAATTATATATTTAGTTGTAAATAGTATTCATTAGTTAACTGGGTCTTATACTTTGGTTCTGCAGCATTACAAATGCTGTAAAAACATCTGGTACACTAAAGGAGAAGCTGTTCTATGCTGCCTACAATGCTAAGAAGCAAGCAATGTTGAATGGTAAGGAAGTGCATCAAAAAGCTCTATCACATTGTAGCATGAGATTCTTCTTTCTTCACTTTTCATGCTTAGTGTGTAAATTTTCCTTTGCCTTTTTATTGTAATATTATTATATGTTTAAAATTCACAGTTTAAGCTCAGTTTAAAAAACTCCCATATTACTGAATTTCATTCATGGTCTGGATGGTACATCTTTATTTCAGGTAAGAATCCATCTCCAATGTGGGACAGATTGGTTTTCAACAAGATAAGGGAAAAACTTGGAGGACGAGTGCGTTTTATGGCTTCGGGTGCTTCTCCCTTGTCTCCTGATGTCATGGACTTCTTGAAAATGTAAGTTTGCCAATTTTAGCTTATGCACTTACTACCAAGAGGTTGTAAGCCTCTCTCTCTCAAAAGAATGTCAATGCTTGTAGCTGCTTTGGTGGGAGATTATCTGAAGGATATGGAATGACTGAGACTTCATGTGTTATAAGCTCTATGGATGAGGGTGACAACCTTTCTGGTCATGTTGGCTCTCCAAACCCAGCTTGTGGTGAGTTATTGGCGTGCATATTGCATACCTGCCATAAGTATTTAGCCATTTGCAAATTGGGTAATCTGGCTTTAGGTTTTTCCTTTATTTATTTACTTGGCTCTGTTCATAATGTCTTTTATTTTTATTTCTAGAAATAAAGCTCGTTGATGTCCCAGAGATGAACTACACATCTGAGGATCAGCCGTGTCCTCGTGGTGAAATCTGTGTTAGGGGTCCCATTGTTTTCAAGGGCTATTATAAAGATGAAATGCAGACGTAATCACCTTCCCCGTTGACTGTTTTCTTTTTATGCTAAAGACTTGTTCAGAAAGCAAGTAATACTGATACTATAATCAATTGGACAGGAAAGAAGTTATTGACGAAGATGGATGGCTTCATACTGGAGATATAGGGATGTGGTTACCCGGAGGTCGTCTAAAGATTATTGATAGGTGAGATCTTAACATCCCAAATGACTATACTCAATTGAATTAATTATGTCTCCTCAACTTCTCATTAAGAAGCTGGTTAGGAGATGAATCACACATATTCTATCTTTCTGCTTGTGGTTTATATGACATATGGGCAGTGGAAGTATTATCATTTAAGCTTGCAATTAACCTTATAATACGTGAGAGTTTTCAGGCTAGATATTTTTTGTTTCACGAGGTGTTCTGCTATAGGGTTGAGTGCCCTGGAGCTCTGGGAAACAATATTGCGAGTTGTGGCATCTCTTGGTTTTTAGTCATTGCAACCATCGAGGCTTCTTAAGTAAAAGAATTGACTTCTTGAATTTTCCACTGTCTGTTGGTGGTGTTATATCCAACAATGCTTGAAGTTGAAGCAATTACAGAAACACAGTTCTCTTTGACCCCTTGAACTGAATTAAGAATCTCTTAGTAATTGTGTCATCTTTTTTCTCCCCCATCTCTGCTGCTGAGTTTTGAGGTTGTTTAAACACCATATTCTGATCAATCCACGTCATTGTACCAAACATCAACACTGGATATAAACTTGTGGGTGTTGATAGTAGGAATGGATGTAAAACCTCTTTATTTTCCAGTATGAATAGATCTTTTAGCATGCTACTTATACTTTGGACATGTGCGCCTTAAGCATTTTTTACTAGAAAATTGTATCTTCTGCTACAGGAAGAAGAATATTTTTAAGCTAGCTCAGGGAGAGTACATAGCACCAGAGAAAATTGAGAATGTATATGTCAAATGCAAGTTTGTTAGTCAGTGCTTTGTCTATGGTAAGAAAACAATGTTTATCTCTCTCTTACCCCCCTTCCTCTGTCTGCTGACTTGGATATGTTTCCATTGTTAGGTGATAGCCTGAATTCTTCTTTGGTAGCCATCATCTCAGTGGACCAAGATGCTTTAAAAGCATGGGCTGCATCTGAGGGCATTCAGGTGATGTTTTCTTGGCTTTCAGTCTCAGAGAAAAAACTTGACAGCCCTCACACATAATCTATTAAGTGAAGAGCAGTTGACATGTTGACATTTGGATATAGAAATTCTAGCTGGTCCTTTATGCTGAAAATGTTGAATTTCAAATGTCTCTTCTTGCACATTTGCCTTTGAGATGAACCTAGTTGACTAATTTTGTTGTTATTCAAAATGAGGCAGGATAATTAAATGTATGGAAGAGCAATCTAAAGTCATGCATTTATTATGTTAGTCTTGGTATCTTATCATATTTGTTTCCTGGTTTGCAATAATTCGTCATCCATTTTCACCAAGATGGTCAAACTTTCAGAACTTGTAGGTTGCCTTCTTATGAATCACTTGTCCAATCGATCCTTTATAATTGTTATCTATGGCACCACACATTATGTTTCTGAGTCCAATAACTTCTGAATCAGAACTTTTGCTTCTTGCTCATGAAGAAGCTCATCCAAGTCTAGTTCTGGTTGAGAATATTTGCACAGGATTTTTTTGTGCTCAAACAAAAGCAGACCAATAGACTTTTGGTGCAATGATGAAATATTTTTGTTATGGTTAAATTATTGTTGTATTGAAAGACTCTGACTACATGATTGCTTATATATTTATTGATGGTTCTTGGGCAATATCTGAGTGTAGTATGAAGTTTTAGGGCAACTGTGCAATGACCCTAGAGCAAGGGCTGCTGTCCTGGCTGACATGGATGACCTTGGAAGAGAAGCTCGGGTAATGCATCTTTATAAATTACTATTTGGCCTTCTAGTTTAGTTTCACTTCTTCATTTTAGTAAACTATTCATTGATGGATTATTTTTCTGCAGTTGAGAGGTTTTGAATTTGTTAAAGCTGTGACTTTGGTGCTTGAGCCATTCACAATGGAAAATGATCTGCTCACTCCGACATTTAAGGCAAGTGTTCAGCTCAAAAACGTACATTCCGAGAAAAGAACAGTGTGTTCAAAAAGATGATAAACTTGCAGATTCTCACTGTGTTTCTTTACTTTCAGATAAAGAGACCTCAAGCAAAGCAATACTTTGCAAAGGCGATATCAGACATGTATGCAGAGCTCTCAACAGATGATCCCTCTCAGAAAGCTTTGTGAAGCTCGTTAGAATCAAAATTATATAGAATCAACACGTGAATTTCAAGACACAGCTTTAGCAGCCATTGCTCAATAATAAAATCTTCTGCGGATGAATTATTGACTGGCACGGAGCCACCCTTGTGTCTTGAGGCATTCGTCTGTTCACCGCTGTTTGTTCTATTTTAATCCTTTTGCCAAAATAAAAGGAAATTCAATAATGTAATCAGCCCCTCTCAGTTGACAGATCTTCCAGTGAGTTTTTCTCTTTTTGCTTTGATCTCATATAGTTCCAAAAAAGAAGAAATAGTGCCATCCACCATGAATTTGGGTGTTGTAATTTATTGTATTAATAACTCTCTTTCTGTAACAATCGTATTGCCTATAATCAAAGCATGAAGTGTTGGTTTGGGGAATATGTTCTGTTGGTCAACAATTCAAAATTTTACTGTGTTACTTTCGTCAATGTTGAAGCACAGCTTGCACATGGAGTTTTCCCTTCCCAAGCAATTCTTCCTTGAATCTCTGTAATAGTTCTCAAATTCAACTGCATATTTTATTAGGCTTTTATTTTAGTAACCTATAATCAAAGGCTGTCAAGTCAACGTTCCCAGTTAGATGAAACCAAATTTATTAGTTACATGATTCCTCGACTGTGCTTCAAACTAAAATTCCATTCGTCTCCGGCCCAGTTCACGATTGGCCTCATGCTAGCCCTGCAAACATGTTTAACGGGTTGTAACATTAGTTTCGTATTCGCCGATGGATTTCCGCGTTGGAAGCAAGGGATGGGAGCGGATATGTTGTAGAACGAATATTTTTAAATTTATATTTATATTTATAAAAAAAATAATATTATATTTGAACAAATTCGTAGTAGTATTTAATATTTATTAAATTTATATAAATATTCTTAAATTTTTAACAAATTTTTAATAAAATTTTCAATATTAATTCAAAATAAAATATATCACTTACATAAAGTTAAAAAAATTTATAAATTAACAATAATAAAAATATGAAATTAAAAGTTAATAAATAATATTTAATATCATCAACTCATTATTTTTTTTTGTCTATCATTAAACATTATGCATTAATTGTTCAAAATTTATATTTTCAACTTAAATTAAATAATTTAATTTAAAATTATATATATGATTAGAATAAATAAATATGCATTGTATAGAATGATTATTGTAGAATAAAAATATTTAAAAAATAATTGATAATGAGATAGTACAATAGACAGATAAATATAAATAGATGGGGATACAAAAAAGTAGAAATGTAATAAATTTTTTATATTAATATCAAAACGATATTGTTTTAATAATTCAAAAAAAATGTACAGTTATTTGTTGTGAATACCTGTGAATATTTATCTGCATTTGTTATAAATTCGTTGTGAATTTTAAATTTATTTACTAAATTTTTCTTAAATCTGCTAACAGATATACCAAACTTATGATAAGATAATTACAAATTTACAAATTTAAAAGTAATATTGCCATCCCAAATGCTTGCTTATTCATTTTCCATAGTGTGTTTGATTATAATACATTATTATGAACGACACGTCGTAATTGTCTTGACTTTGCCTCACCTATCCATTATCAAAACTATTAGCCACGCGAATTGTAGGCAAAAAGGTGAGACACTTGCACCAAAATTCAATTTAAACCATTCTTAGTGAACGACATCCATTACTTGCCCATTTAAAAAAATTATCAATTAAGAATTGAAAACTTTTTCTAATTAAAATAATTATTAATACTCAATTAAAAATTTCATTATTATTATATTAGTTTAGCTTGTTATGTCAGTTGCCACGTGTCAGAAAAAACACAAAACAGTTGGATTTTAATATTGTGTTAATCTTCTGTTGGTCCACGACACAAGTCCCACCCACGACTTCTAAGCTCAAATTCCATATACCTATCTCAGACAATCGCCGATAAAATTTTATAATCCACGACATCCACCACCTGGCTATTTATCAATCACTTGTGATCCAACCGTTGATCAAGCTGAATAAGAGAAACCATATTATATCTAGCGGTATGGTTAGATGGACTCGATCATATCCCACTCGAACATCTCTACTTCGTTGCAAAGCAAAATGGGACTTGCCATTTGGATTTCGGGAGTCGATATAAACCGAAGGCGCGACGACAGAAAAAGTACAAAACAAGCAAAGAGAGGAAATTGAAATAAAATAAAAATAAAAAACAGAGAGAAAGAGAGAGAGAGCTACGGTCGTTTCTACGCCAGAGGCAATTTTCTCTCTCTTTCTTGAGAATTTTGTATAATTTCCATAAATTAGAGTTCGTGAATTCTTTGTTTATGATCTGAATAGTTTTGTAATTTTGGATGTTGTACGGGGAATTGGAAGCAAGGTTTCATTTGGAGGAGATCTGAGTTAACAGCGAATCGATTATGTTATCGAATCACTTGCAAAACGGATTCGAAACGGCGAAGCTGGTTTGGTCTCAGATTCCAAACTCGGAGGACTCTGAGCTTGAAGGTGTTGGACTTTTGAGTACAAGTGGTGGAAGCAGCTCTGTCGAGAGTCTTGATTATGAGGTTATCGAGAATTACGCCTATCGAGAAGAGCAGGTATTTTTTTTTCTTTTTGCCTTTTTGGAGGTTTTATTTATTTATTTATTCTGAGCTTCAGTTTGAGTTCAATTATTCTGATATCAATGCTTTTATTTGCGTTTCCTTATATAATAGGCGCAGAGAGGGAAGCTGTATGTTGGATATTATGTGGTGGTGAAATGGTTCTTTGCCTTGCTTATTGGCCTTGGTGAGCTGACAGCATAGGCTTCTGCTTTCATTTTTTTTCAATGTTTGATGTGCTATTCCTATTTTCGGTTTAGATCATTATTGAAAATTTGGCTTGCAGAGTAGAAGGAATAAATTTGGCTATGCACCACCTTAGTGTATTTTCAATACATTGAGTGATCATATTGTTTGTGTTAGATTATATGATAAATGATTTATTGCTTGTTGTAAGATTTTGGAGTGAGTTTGTTAGAAGATATTCAGTCATGTGACTGTGATTTTTGTTATTCTGTCATTGGTTTAGATCAATATGGTTTTCACCGAAACTGAATTCAGTAATGTGATTAGTAGAAAAAAATTTATATTAGTCACGTATAGAGATTGAGATTGAGGAATTAACTGAATGAAATGTATTGATTGCATGATGGAGTATTTGACCATGGTCGTAGAATAATGAATTAATCATGAAAATTAAGTTTAGTGTTATTGCATTGTGCCGTTATCTTATTTATTTTGTATCATCTGCTAAATAATTTGTAGATATAACCAGGGTCTGCAACTGGTTTTTCACGAATTTTTATCGATTTTACAGTATTTTCTTGTCCTTAACACAAAATGTCAGGAATTACCTTAAAATCAACTACAGCCGATGTATGTTTTATTAACAGTCGGTGGAAAAGTTCATCTATCATTCTGTTTCTCAAGGTTGTTTCTTTGACTTCATGCAGAACATTTCTGTAAATCATAACTGATTTTTTCTGGTTGCTTTCAGGTACTGCACTTGCTGCTGTTTTCATCAATATATCTGTTGAGAACTTTGCTGGCTGGAAGTTTTCATTAACCTTTTCTATAATACAAAAATCATATATCGCTGGTTTTCTGGTGTACATGTTGATAAACTTGGTTTTAGTCCTTTCTTCTGTATATATCATCACTAAGTTTGCACCAGCAGCAGCAGGGTCTGGCATTCCTGAAATTAAAGGTTATTTAAATGGTAAGCTGCAGCTTCTGTACTGTTGTTTATTGCTATCTCTTGTTGATTCTATGTTCTAAGTTATGCCAAGAGGGCTAATTTCGATCAAATGTGCAGGAGTTGATATTCATGGCATCCTTCTTTTCAGAACCTTAATTGGAAAGGTGGAGTGGAATTTCTTGTCTTGCTATTGCTTTTTTGGAAATTCCAGAATTCAGGCCTATGGTTTCAAAAGACACCAATTTTAATTTCCTTAGCTTATTGGGATTCCTTGCCACATTACCTAAGAGATTTTGATACCCCCGGTTTTCAATTTGTAACATAAGCTCGTGCTTATTTTATATTCTAATACGGAAAATAATGAATTATGTGTCCAAACACCGATTAAAAAAACTAATGACTAGATAAACCATTTCCATTCTATATTTTTTAATTGCATTCTTCTCTTTTCTAATTTTCAGATATTTGGAAGCATTGGTTCTGTGGGAGGTGGTCTAGCTCTAGGCAAAGAAGGCCCTCTTGTTCACACTGGTGCTTGTATTGCTTCTTTGCTCGGACAAGTAAGCATTGTTAAGCTGAATTGCATAAGAATAATATTCAAATATATCTCAAACTATGCTTTGCACTGATTAAGTTTATTTGATTTATAATGCCATAGGTTCTTGAAAGGGACACTTTACCAATTTTTTGTTGGGGAATTTTAAGCATGCTTTTGTAGAATTTTATGTTGGATGAGACATCTATATACGATTCTAGAGCATGTTTCACTTACAGTTGGCTACATTGCTTTCTATTAATTATATTATCTTTCTATTTGACATTTCAGGGTGGTTCCACCAAATATCATCTAAGTTCGAGGTGGCCACAGGTTTTCAAGAGTGACCGGGATCGCCGTGATCTTGTGAGTAACTTTAATGCCTTTTGAAAGTCCATAACCTGAAGCATCTACTTATGTAATGTAGGAGGAAATATTTTTTGGAATGCTCTCTTGTTAGATCGTTGGACAACTCCTACACAAAAAATCAATAAATAAATAATTGAGAAGTTAAAGTTGAAATAGTGGTCCCAGTTTGATATCCACCAATACAGTTCAGTTTATATCTCTCTTGTTTGTCTTGTTATTCTTCACTGCCAGGAAAATATGTTGGAGGTTCATAGCCTCAAGGACAATTTTTTCTACTTGAAGAAAAACTAGCTTTGCAGTAGTTCTTTATACATTTTGCTGAAAATATTTTTAATTTCTTATCGGATGGAAATGTATGCTATGATTTCTTGGCAATATTTACCTAAAAATAATAACTTTGTGGGGAGAAAAAAGAAGGTTCTCTATGGTGTTCAGTCAATTAATTATTGGCAGCTGTGCTGTGTTTATTGACTGGTATGTTATGTGGAAAGCATTGAATCTTTAATAAGTTTCTTCCTTTTCTCAGATACAGTTAAACATATTTGGCTTATTCTCAGAAATTGAGCTCATTGTCCATCTGTATTATGTTTTGAATAGGTAACTTGTGGTTGCGCAGCTGGAGTTGCTGCTGCCTTTAGAGCTCCAGTTGGTGGTGTATTATTTGCATTGGAAGAGGTTACATCATGGTAAGAAATCTGTGTTGTTGATTACATAGTTGTTTGTGTGGTAGAGAAGTTTCTTTGACAATTTAAATTGCATTGATGTTCTTAAGCATTTTTATTAATATTTTTAAGCATGGTTTTGTTTGAGCTTATACTCATCTATGTTTGTCTTTGAGAGCATTTTCATATGCATCTGTGCTAGTTGGTAATTTGTTCATCCGAATTGTGTTATTACCTGAATCATAAGTTGTTTCATGCTGATTTGCATTGTGCTCGTGAAGGTGGAGGAGTCAACTTATGTGGCGAGTCTTTTTCACCTCTGCTATTGTGGCTGTTGTTGTGCGTACTGCAATGGGTTGGTGTAAGAGTGGAAAGTGTGGACATTTTGGCTCAGGCGGCTTCATTATATGGGACATATCAGAGTTAGTATCTATACTTTCTTCAACTCTTTCATAGTGATCTCTGTTTGAGTTTTTGCTGGCTTCCTAACTATATTTTCGCCTTCTCTTAGTGGTCAGGAGGACTATTCTTTTGAAGAATTATTGCCAATGGCAGTTATTGGGGTCATTGGAGGTCTACTTGGTATGTGTTTATGTTTTATTGCCCGCATTTCATACATTGTTGAAAAGAGTATAGTAATTAATTTTTTATTTTATTTTTCAGGAGCATTGTTTAACCAACTTACTCTTTACATGACTTCCTGGCGTAGAAATTATTTACACAAGAAAGGGAATCGAGTCAAGGTAAGTTATGAAATACACTTGTGGAAATTGGATATTGTTGTATACACCAGTGATATTCTAGGAATGGCCTGTTGTCTTATATTTGACTTTCAATCTTCTTCCCCCACTCTCTGGAATTTTTTTTTTTTTTCAGATTGTTGAAGCATGTGTCATCTCCGTGATAACTTCTGTTATTTCCTTTGGGCTTCCGCTTCTAAGAAAATGCACTCCATGCCCTGAATCAGATCCTGATTCTAGTATTGAATGCCCACGGCCTCCTGGAACGTACGGAAATTATGTAAATGTAAGATTCATCCTTTGAAATTGCTTTACTTTTGGATTATCTTGATGCTCTGTGTGATTTTTGTTTATACACACTTTTTTATTCAAGCATGTAATTTATGTGTCAACTATATAGTATGTGATTTAAAATCTTGTTTGCCTTGATGATTATCAACTCAGTATCTGGTAAATCCAGACCCGAAGTTTCCTTTTTTCTGTTTTGTTTTAAATATAAAAGTCTAATTGATATATGCCCAATTAAGTTCGAATTAATTTTGAGTTTTGATCAATTTTTTTCATGCGAAGTTGCTAACTCTCAGTTTATGTGGGAGTGTTTCGGCTCCTCTATCTACAGCACTGGAGTTCTTTTTCTTCCTCCATGACAGATCCTGATCTTCTTATGATTTAACTGTTGGTTTTATTCTTAAAGCAATTGACAATAGAGAACAATTTGGTTTCCTGAATAATAGTTTCTTGAAATTTTTGTGCCTTTTTCTTTCGGTGTATACCACTAGTGGGTATAGCTTTGTGGTATTCTCATCCACTTTTGTGCTGTCTGCAGTTTTACTGTAGCAACGACAAGGAATACAATGATCTAGCAACTATTTTCTTCAACACTCAGGTTTTGTAATTCTGAAAATCTTTGTCTTCTTCATTTATGTGCCTGTTTTCTAAGGTACTTTGATGGCTTGCATTCTAACAAAATGTATATATGTGGTTGCAGGATGATGCCATCAGGAATTTGTTTAGTGCAAAAACAATTCATGAGTACAGTGCTCAAAGTTTGTTGACCTTTTTGGTAGAGCATTTTTTTCACTTAGCTTACTGCATTGGTTTTGGTTAGATGGTGCTGCAGAATGGATCTAATTAATCCTTTGTCATTTTTAGTTATG
>JAXCLQ010000007.1:6596699-6607489 GCA_035584115.1 Cedrela odorata
ATATATATATATATATGATGAATGATTTATTGCTTGCTGTAAGATTTTGGAGTGAGTTTGTTCGGAGATATTCAATCGTGTTAGTGTGATTTTTGTTTTTTTGTCATTGGTTTAGATCAATATTGTTTTCAGCGAAACTAAATTCAGTAATGTGATTGGAGTTGAAAAAGAGTTATATTAGTCACGTATGGAGACTGAGAATTGAGGAATTATCTGAATGAAGTGTGTTGATTACATGATGAAGTATTTGACAATGGTGGTAGTCAATGAATTAATTATAGAAATTAAGTTTAGTGTTGTTGCATTGTGCCATCTTCTTATTTATTTTGTATCATTTCCTATATAGGTTCAGCAACTAGTTTTTCAAGGATTTTTATCAATTTTAAAGTATTTTGTTGGTCTTTACCTGAAATGTCAGGAATTACCTTAAAATTAACTAAAGTTGTTGCATATTTTATTAACTGTCAGTGGAGAAGTTCATCTATCATTCTGTTTCTCAAGGTTGTTTCTTTGATTTCATTCTGACCATTTCTGTATATGATAACTGATTTTTTCTGGTTGCTTTCAGGTACTGGGCTCGCTGCTGTTTTCATCAATATATCTGTTGAGAACTTTGCTGGCTGGAAGTTTTCATTAACTTTTTCTATAATACAAAAATCATATTTTTTTGGTTTTCTAGTGTACATATTGATAAACTTGGTTTTAGTCCTTTCTTCTGTATATATCGTCACTAAGTTTGCACCAGCAGCAGCAGGGTCTGGCATTCCTGAAATTAAAGGTTATTTAAATGGTAAGCCGCAGCTGCGAGTCTTCTTTTTATTGCTATCTCTTGTTTATTATCTGTTCTAGGTGTCATATGCCGAGAGAGCTAATTTCCATCAAATTTGCAGGAGTTGATATTCATGGCATCCTTCTTTTCAGAACCTTAATTGGAAAGGTGGAGTGGAATTTCTTGTCTTGCTATTGCTTCTTTGGAAATTCTGTAATGCAGCCCTGTGGTTTCCCAAGATAACAATTTTAATTTCCTTAGCTTATTGGGATTCCTTGCCACATTACCTAAGTGATGTTGACACCCGCGCTTTCTAGTTGTAACCCAAACTCGTCCTTATTTTTGTATCCTAATACGAAAATAATGAATTATGTGTCCAAACACCAATTAAAGGGGGAAAAAAAACTGACTGAGATAATCCGTTTCCATTCTATGTGCTTTAATTGGATTCTTTTGTTTTCTAATTTTTCAGATATTTGGAAGTATTGGTTCTGTGGGAGGTGGTCTAGCTCTAGGCAAAGAAGGTCCTCTCGTTCATACTGGTGCTTGTATTGCTTCTCTGCTTGGACAAGTAAGCATTTGTTAAGCTGAATTGCAGAAGTATGATATTCAAATATACCTCAACCTTTGCTTTCTACTAAGTTCATTTGATTTATAATGTCATAGGTCATTGAAAGGGATACCTTACTAATTTTCTTAAATGCTTTAAGAGAACCAATTGTTCTTTGCTGCTACTAATGGTTATTTTGGCTGCAGTGTGGAAAATTCTAAAAACTTGTAATGTAGTGAATCTTTAATGTCTTTCATATGATCTGATGCAAGTGTGGGAACACTTTTTTTTTTTTTCTCTGGAATTTCAAGCTGCTTTTGTTGACTTTTATGTTGGATGAGACATCTCTATGCGATTCTATAGCATGTTTCACTTGCAGTTTGTTACGTTACTTTCTATTAATCAAATTCTCTTTCCACGTAATGTTTCAGGGTGGTTCTACCAAATATCATCTAAGTTCGAGGTGGCTACAGGTTTTCAAGAGCGACCGGGATCGCCGTGATCTTGTGAGTAACTTTAATGTCTTTTGAAACTCCAATAATCTGAAGCATCTAATTGTGTAATGTAGGGGGAAAGATTATTTTGATATGCTCTCTTGGTAGATCATTAGACAACCCATCCTCAAAAAAAAAAATAAAAAAAAAAAAATAAAGAAGTTAAAGTTGAAATAGTGGTCCCAATTTGTTGATGCTTATAGAATTCATGATGATCCACCAATCGAGTACAGCTTATAACTCTCTCTTCTTTGACTTGTTATTCTTCATTGCCAGGAAAATATGGCAGATGTCCATAGCCTCCAAGGAAAATATTTGCTAATTAAGAAAAAGCTAGCTTTGCAGTAGTTCTTTATACATTTTGCTGAAAGTATTTTTACCCTTTCTTTATTGGATAGAAATGCTTGTTATGGTTTCTTGGGCATTTATTTGCCCAATAAATATAACTTTGTGGGGGAGAAAAAGAAGGTTGTCTATGATGTTCAGTCAATTAATTATTGACAGCAGTGTCATGTTTGTTGACTGGTATGTTATGTGGAAAGCATTGCATGTTTAATGCGCTTCTTCCTTTTCCCGGTTATAGTTATACATATTTGCCTTATTCTCTGAAATTGAGCTCATTGCTCATATGTGTTATGTTTTGAATAGGTAACATGTGGTTGTGCAGCTGGAGTTGCTGCTGCTTTTAGAGCTCCCGTTGGTGGTGTATTATTTGCATTGGAAGAGGTTACATCTTGGTATGAAATCTGTATTGTTGATTACATAGTTGTTTGTGTAGTAGAAAAGTTTCTTTAACAACCTTAATTGCATTGATGTTCTTAAGCATTCTTATTAATGTTTTTAAGCATGGTTTTTTGTGAGCTTATACTCATTATGTTCGTCTTTGAGAGCATTTTCATATTCGACTGTACTAGTTGGTAATTCACTCATCCAAATGTTTGAGTACCTGAATCATAAGTTGTTTCATGTTGATTTGTATTGGCTTGTGAAGGTGGAGGAGTCAACTTATGTGGCGAGTCTTTTTCACCTCTGCGATTGTGGCTGTTGTCGTGCGTTCTGCAATGGGTTGGTGTAAGAGTGGAAAGTGTGGACATTTTGGCTCAGGTGGCTTCATTATATGGGACATATCAGAGTTAGTATCTATACTATCTTCTTCAGCTCTTTCATAGTGATCTCTGTTTGAGCTTTTGCTAGCTTCCTAACTATATTTTTCCATTCTTTTAGTGGTCAGGAGGACTATTCCTTTGAAGAATTATTGCCAATGGCAGTTATTGGGGTTATTGGAGGTTTACTTGGTATGTGTTTGTACTTTTTGGTCCACATTTCATGCATTATTCAAAAGATTTATATTCATTAACTTTTAATTTTATTTTTCAGGAGCATTATTTAACCAACTTACTCTTTACATGACTTCCTGGCGTAGAAATTATTTACACAAGAAAGGGAATCGAGTCAAGGTAAGTTATGAAATATACTCATGGAAATTAGATATTGTTATACGCACTGGCAATCTTCTAGGGATGAGCTGTTCTCTTGTATTTGACTTTCAATCATCTTCCTCCCTCTCCGGAATAATTTTTTTAACAGATTATTGAAGCATGTGTCATCTCCGTGATAACTTCAGTTATTTCCTTCGGGCTTCCACTTCTAAGAAAATGCACTCCATGCCCTGAATCAGATCCTGATTCTGGTATTGGATGCCCGCGGCCTCCGGGAATGTACGGGAATTATGTCAATGTAAGATTCATCCTTTGAAATTGCTTTACCTTTGGATTATCTTGATGTTGTACGTGTGATATTTGTTTGTACACGCTTTTCTATTCAAGCATGTATTGTTCACCTGTCAACTATATTGTATATGGTTTAAAATCTCTTTTGCCTTTATGATTATTTACTCTGTATCTGGTAAAAATTTAAATCAAAACCCGAAGTAACCTTTCTGCTGTTTTGTTTTAAATAGAAAACTGTAATTGATATGCCCAATTGAGTTCAAATTAATTTTGAGTTTTGATCAATTTTTTCATATGAAGTTTCTAACTCTCAGTTTATATGGGAGCGTCTAGGCTCCTCTATCTCGGCACTGGAGACCTTTTTCTTCCGCCTTAACGGATCCTGACCATCTCATGATTTAACAGTTGGTTTTATTCTTAAAGCAATTGACAATAGCAAAAACAATTTGTTTTTCTGAGTAACAGTTTCTTGAAGTTTTTGTGCCTTTTTCTTTCTGTGTATACTACTATATTTGTGCTTATAGCTTCTTGGTATTCTCATCTGCTTTTGTGTTGTCTGCAGTTTTACTGTAGCAAGGACAAGGAATACAATGATCTAGCAACTATTTTCTTCAACACTCAGGTTTTGTTAAATTCTGGAAATCTTCGTCTTCTTCCTTTATGTGCCTTTTTTCCAATGTGCTTTGATGGCTTGCATCCTAACAAAATGTATATATGTGGTTACAGGATGATGCCATCAGGAATTTGTTCAGTGCAAAAACAATTCATGAGTACAGTGCTCAAAGTTTGTTGACCTTCTTGGTAGAGCATTTTTTCACTTAGCTTACAGCATTGGTTTTGGAATGATGATGCCACTGAATGAATCTAATTAATCTTTTGTTGTTTTTAGTTATGTTTTGTGTTTTAATTTTACGGTTCTCTTAAAATGTTTTGCAGGTTATGTTTTATACCTTAGCAGTTGTGACATTTGGTTCTGCTGTTCCTGCTGGTCAGTTTGTTCCTGGAATTATGATAGGATCAACATATGGACGTCTTGTTGGCATGTTTGTTGTTAATTTTTACAAGAAACTCAACATTGAGGAGGGAACGTGAGTAGCCCATCTTTCAACCACCCCCACTCCGCACTCCCTTCTTTTTTCCGTTGTCTGCAGTTTAACTTTTTAGATAAACCATGCATTGCTATTAGCTGTTTAGGGTTTCTTTTTAAAGTTGCAAACAATGTCATAATTCCCAAATTGCTTTAGATAATTCTTGGTTTATTCACAGATATGCTTTGCTAGGAGCTGCTTCTTTTCTTGGAGGTTCAATGCGAATGACAGTGACACTTTGTGTAATTATGGTTGAAATCACAAATAATTTACAATTTCTACCTCTTATCATGCTTGTTCTTCTTATATCAAAGGTACGCTATTTAATAGCTTTCTGGGTCTCTTGATTGATGTCTTTTCGAACAAACTTAATCTTTTTCACTGCAGGCTGTTGGAGATGCTTTTAATGAAGGTTTCTATGAAGAACAAGCACGCCTGAAGGGCATTCCGTTATTGGAGTCTAGGCCTAAGTACAAGATGCGGCAAATGACAGCAAAGGAAGCATGTGGAGCACAGAAGGTGATTGGGTGCTGCACATTTCTTTATTAGTATGATTTATAGATGAGAATACAACCATGCATTTCATTGCATGTATAAGAGAACCTACTTGGTAGCCTGAACAATTAGAAAAAAGAAATGCGCTGGTGAAGCAGGATTCTGTCTACATCGCGAAAAATTTTGCTAACTTGATTTGTTTGAAGGCTTTAAAACATTTAAAAATAAAAAAAGAAGAGGGAGTCTTACTTCCATGTGGATTTCTGCAAAACAAAATAAAATGGGATTATAGCCTGGTAGTAATAAACTTTTTATCCACATCCTAACATCTGGGATTTATAAGCTCTGGACAACTTAAAATTCTTTTGGAATTTTAATTATCTCCATTATATAGATAAGATGCTTCAATTTTAAGCATTTGAAAAAGATTACTGGAAGCAATCACACAACTTTACATGGCTAGACATGCTTGGACATTAGTCAGCCAACCCCCTCCCTACCCTTATTGGTATGGCCTCCCTTTTCTGTTTCTGGTTTCTGATTTTCTACTTGTGTTTCCTTGAAGGTTGTATCCTTCCCTCGAATTGTAAAGGTTGCTGATGTAGTTTCTATGTTGCGGATCAACAAACACAATGGCTTCCCTGTGAGCTTAGCTTCTCCTTCATTGATTGTTTTATTTAATATTTAAGGATTTTTGAAGTTTATGTTTGGTGTATTACACTGCCTAGGTGATTGATCACACAAGAAATGGAGAACGACTAGTCATTGGACTCATGCTTCGAAGGTAGAATAGAATAAGTTCACTTCCTGCATGTATGTGTTTGTATTTTAAAAGAAAAACATGCTTCGGTTGAACAAACTAACTTTCACTGTGATTTATAATACAGCCACTTGCTGGTACTTCTTCAGTCTAAGATAGATTTCCAGCATAGTCCCTTGCCTTGTGATCCCAGAGGTGGATCCAAGCCAATCAGGTAGCAAGGAATCTTTTATAAGTTTTGATTCTTCATTTGTTCCATTCTGATCTTTCTTTACTAATGCTTAAGATTTAATGGATCCTTTGAACTGCAGGCATTTCAGTGAATTTGTGAAACCTGCTTCCAGTAAAGGGTTATCTATTAGTGACATACACCTAACTTCAGATGACTTGGAAATGTACATAGATCTTGCCCCATTTTTGAATCCATCTCCATATGTTGTCCCTGAAGATATGTCTTTGACAAAGGTGATCTTTTCTTGTCTATCTTATTGGATTATCATGTTTGTATATTTTGCCAGTGTAATTTCAGTTTATCCTGTAAATGTTGCATTTTGCTGATGATGCAGGTATATAATCTCTTCCGCCAACTGGGTCTGAGGCATATATTTGTCATTCCTCGTGCTTCTCGTGTAATTGGTGTGATTACAAGAAAGGATTTGCTGATTGAGGTATTCTTGCTGCATTAACTTTTTCGATATTCTTTAAATTCGTTGGATTCTGGAAGGGCTGAATTTTGGTGGTCTATACTGTAGGATGGTGAGGATTCGACCACAGTGGAGCTCCAATCAACTAGTGTAAGGTCTCTATGCTGCTTTACTCATGTCTTTGTTACTATACTCGTGAGAGAACTATCTGAAATTTAGTTAGGGTAGCTAAGTACTTTTATGTTGAAATCATATACAATTTGAGCTTTACACTTTCAACTTCTAGGAGTGAAGCTTGGGAGGAATCAAAAATAGGGATAAAGAGGGAGGGGAAATGACATTTCTTGCCGTTAATGAGGGAAAGGGTTTTTTTTTTTTGTTACGTAAGCTTCCCTTTCTTTCCCTTCCCTTCATTCCAACTTACCAAAAGAATGGGGGGTGAGGCACTTTCCTTAGCTTATAGTTTTACTTCCCTCCCATTTTTTCTCCCCCTACCCTCGTTTCTCTGTTTTTCTCCAGATGGGAACTTATTGTGAATGAGAAAAAAAAAACTGCCTTTGGATATCAAACAGTGTAGTATAAGTATGAAGCTTCTAGTAAAAACTAGATTTTTAGATTCACAGTCATATGCAGCTGTAGTGGTTCACTTGATAAACAAGAAAGGGTGCCTTCACCTTCAAATAAGATGCAGTGTGCTGCGTGTACTAAATGAAACTTGTGAAACTTACTGGATTTGTAAGAAAGAGACTATATTCAGTTTCATTTTTATTTATTTTTTACTGTTTGATCCTCAATTTTCTGATGGCAGAGGTCGGGGTCGTGATAAAAAAGTGCTGACTGGGAATACGGAAGCGGAGCACCCACTTCTGAATGGTCTTTTGGTTCAAGATCATATTACTAGCTGATATTTGATCTACACGGAAGACCAATTCTTTTAGCCTGCTCCCTTTTTTCTCCTCAATCAGATTCTTTGTTATTCTAGATAAACCTGTCAAGGCCATAGGATTCATTATTTTTCATTATTTACTGCCCCCTTGGCATACAGGGGATGGACCACACCACGACAAAAATTTTGCACCATTATCCAATACGAAAGAGCATCGATAACCTAGGAAATATGTAACATCAAAACTTTTTTTAAAAAAAAGTTAAAGAAAACGTCAAAATTAATTGTTACTATAATGGATGATGGTGCCTGGATGTTGCAATAGGTTTACAAAAATTTTAAGTTTTGAGTTTGCGAGGATGATAGCTTTGATTTGGTTCTGAATCTTCTGATCGCTGATATACGCGTTCATAACAAGACAATTATACTATGTTGGTTATCATATTCGTTGGTTGTATAAATTAAAATTTTAAATTCTAACGAAGATTTATATTATGTATAAGATAACGTGCTTATGCATACATGTTCAATAAACAACCAAGCTATAAGGTGTGATGAGTTAAGTTTTACTACTAATATATATCGGTTATTAAGAAAGATATGAAAAACATTTTATGGGTAAGCTATCTACGGATTTCGGTTGGAAATTTAACGATGGCTTGTTGATTTGTAAAAGAACTGTGTTTAACAGAAACCTTCTTTTCAGGAATATATGGCACAACTCAATGCCACATAATGCATGTTGACTGGTAAATTTATAAAGCATTATGCAATAAATTATTATAGAACAGTTATCTTACATAATTCATATTATTTTAAGGATTTTGACTTTCACAAAAATAGAGCTGGTGACAAAATTCAGGTGAAAGATCCTTACACACGTAGATATAATAATACTATATACCAAATTATATAGACACGTGTATATGTAACCGTACTCTTAAATATACTAGCTGTTAAGTTATAAAAAGAAATTAAAAGGGTAACGATGTCATTTTTTATTTGACTGAGTATTCAATATATTATGGTTATAATCTACAGATTGTGGGGTCAAAATCTAAGCGGAGAGCTAAGAATGCGGACAACCCTGTTTCCATCCCAAGTTTCAGGGTTTTACATTAACTACTTTGTCTGGCCTTACGCATATAAATAAACCACTATACGCAGATGTTATAATTACGGCCAAACTTTGTCTCTTTATTATTTTATATATTGTATTATCTTTTCATTATTTCGCCTTCTTGTTTCTCCCCCTGTATATAATAGCTATATATATATATATATACACGGCACTTCATTCTTTTTTTTTTGGATTAAGTTCGTGTATATATATATTATATACACTTTTGGGGAGGCAAAATGGCAGGGGCTGTCGTAGCTGCTGATGGAAATATGCCCGTATTTGAAGGCAAAATCACAGTTTATGTGATTATCTGTGTGATTATTGGGGCTTTCGGAGGATTAATGTTTGGTTTTGACATTGGAATTTCAGGTTCAAATTTAGTTTTATCTCTATTTATATGTTGCTTTTGATATCAATTATGTATGCATATATGTGTACGTACTTGTTAAAAGATCATTTCTGTTGGTGTTTGTATTGATTGAATTGTACTGTAGGTGGTGTTTCATCCATGGATGACTTCTTGAAAGCCTTTTTCCCACATGTATTCGAAAAGAAACAGCGTGCCCACGAAGACAATTATTGCAAGTTCGATGATCAGTATCTCCAACTGTTTACTTCTTGCTTGTACATTGCGGCTCTTATAGCTAGCTTTTTAGCTTCAAGGGTCTGCTCAAAGTTAGGCCGGAAACCCACCATGCAAATAGCATCTGTTTTCTTTATGGCTGGGGTTGTTTTAACTGCGGCGGCCATCAATGTTGAAATGTTGATTATTGGGAGAATTTGTCTCGGGTTCGGCGTTGGATTTGCCAATCAAGTAAGAATTAATTAATATATCACTTCCAAGTGACGTACAATGATATAGTTTTCAAATTATGCATTAATTTTGATTCATTTTTGCTTTGCAGGCAGTCCCTCTCTTTCTCTCCGAGTTAGCTCCAGCCAAAATTCGTGGTGCACTTAACATTTGCTTCCAACTTTTCATAACAATTGGAATTCTGATAGCCAACTTGGTTAATTACTTCACATCAAATATTCATCCTTACGGATGGAGAATATCGCTAGCATTAGCTGGCATTCCAGCTCTGGCTTTATGCTTAGGTTCTTTCGCCATCTGCGAGACTCCAACAAGCCTTATCGAGCGAGAAAAATTGGAGGATGGAAGGGAAGTCCTTAAAAGAATCCGTGGTGTGGACAATGTCGATAATGAGTTTGATTCACTTGTAGTTGCTTGCGAACAAGCAAAACAAGTAACAAATCCATTTGGCAAACTCATGAAAAAATCAAGCCAACCACCCCTAATCATAGCAATTGTTTTGCAAGTTTTCCAGCAATTCACTGGCATCAATGCTATTATGTTTTATGCGCCAGTTCTATTCCAAACTGTTGGTTTCGGAAGCGATGCCTCTCTTCTTTCATCTGTTATAACTGGACTTGTTAATGTTTTTAGCACATTAGTCTCAGTTTTCGCAGTTGATAAAGCTGGGAGGAGAGCACTGCTACTTGAAGCTGCTGTTCAGATGTTTATTACACAGACTGCCATTGGCATTATTCTAACCATTGGCTTGAAATCAACGGGATTTCTAGGCAAAACAGAAGCCATAATTGTGGTGTTACTTGTTTGCATATTCGTTGCAGGATTTGCATGGTCATGGGGACCTCTGGGATGGCTAATTCCAAGCGAGATATTTCCTGTTGAGACAAGAACTGCTGGTTTTGCATTTGCTGTCAGTTCTAACATGCTTTTCACTTTTGTGATTGCACAAGCTTTCTTGTCTATGCTTTGCACCATGAAAGCTGGAATCTTCTTCTTCTTTGCTGCATGGATTTTGGTAATGGGATTGTTTGCTATGTACCTCCTGCCAGAGACAAAGGGTGTGCCCGTTGATTCCATTGTCGAGACAGTCTGGAAGCGACATTGGTTCTGGAACAGATTTATGGATGAAGAAATTGAACAAGTCAAACCAGAGAATCCTGATTTGGTTCACCCACACATGACATGATTTATTGAAATTAATAAAATAAATGCGGGCTACTTTACCAATATATATAATATATATACCGTGAACAATTCTTCACCAAAAGCATTCCAAAAATTTATATGTAACTCATCTTGTTCAATTTCCTCAATGAAGTAGCTATAAAATCAATGAAGAATCTAACGTATATGGTGAACTTAATATTGGATTTCTCTTTCTTTTTTCTCTGCTTTTTGTTCTTGGCAAGAGAAAAGGAAGAGTTAATCTTCTCAGTT
>JAXCLQ010000007.1:6615142-6634557 GCA_035584115.1 Cedrela odorata
AACCATTTGAATATGTGCAACAGAAAATATAATTTGTAAAGGTTAACCAATCATAAAACACAAGAGAGACCTTGCAATAAATGAACAAAGTATCAGGGTACCATTATTAAATTGGTCAACCTTGAAACTCAGCATCGTCTACCAATGATTTTACTTACCTTATCCTGGGCAGTTGTTAAACTCTTAAATATTCACCTATTTCCTTAATTTCAACAGTTAACCACAGAGTTTGGGATATGCTAGGGATGGGAAGTCAATGATGAAATAACAATTTGATTAGAAATTTGTAGTTTTCCCAACAGTCGTCACCTTCATCTTCCTAGCCATTATAGAGAAGAGCACGTGTACTGTTATACCCGCTTAATTTGAAGGTAACAGTTATTAAAAGTTATAAAATCCAGGTTCGAACAAATGTCAAATTCAACACACAGGTTCACAAAATACTTTTTTTGTTCTTTTTTCATAAAGAATAAATAAAGGAAGAGTTGTTGGCAAAGACAAATAATTGGACTTACTGTGAGGTCCCATAATTGACCAGATTGGCGAAAAGAATGCCGATGGTGACATTTAGCTGGAACAGTATGTTAAGTCCTCCACGTATCCTTGTTGGGGCTATTTCCGATAGGAACAGAGGTACAGCCTGTTTTAGATTCATAATGTAACATCATCGAATCAGGAAGAATAATAAATATAATATTTCCCAACAAATAAAAAACTACAACTAGGACAATACGAGCTCAATATGATATAAATAGAATTAAAAGATTTCCTGCATTTGATTCGGATCGGTATCACTAACAGTAGGTGAAAGTGACATGAAAAATTAAGTAAAAACTATACAAGTGCATCCAATTGATACCTTCGAAAGACGCAACGGATTAAGCTAGGTGGCATCTTGTGTGGTCTTATTTATTACTGCATGTGATTCAAAACTTGTCCTTGTGGGTTGCAGAACTCTATTAATTTTGAAGTTTCAATATTCTTGTAGGTTGTAGATCTTTGTTAATTTTGAAGTTTCTACATGAAGTAATTATGAAAGCAACGAGTAAGATACAAGAAATTGTTCCGGTTGGACTTTCTTTAGATAACTCCAAGCTAACGATCATTATCACATGATGCTTTCTTATATTAAGCCAATAAGATCTCAATCACCCAAAGAAAACATCAAAACTAAATTATAGTTTAAACTAAAAGGTTTGGAAAAAATTGTGGATGATTAACACTTTTGGATACAAAAGAGATCATGTAATTTTCATAATCTCTTATTTGATTCATTAGCTCCTCTTGCACCCAATCGATGGGAAAATTAGCAGCCTAATGTGGGGGACACTTGTCCCCACCAGCCACGGGCCTATCATGCAGTAAAAGGCCATCCGATGTGACATTGATAATTGGCTTCACATAAGAGAATTGAATGAACTGAGTCTTGGCTAAAAACATGACATATACATCAGCATCATTTCATCACATTTAGACTTAATTTGATGAATTAATATCATGTTGATAAGGCAACCTTTACTGGAGACAACACAACATACCCTTAAATAAAGTCTATGTTTTGAGATAACAGTTAACTCCCTTAATCACCTTAACTCCTCAGTTGCCGACAATAATTATTTAATGCAATAACACATATTCCAAAATTTAAAAAAAAAAAAAAAAACCCTTGCAAGTGAAAGTGTGAAACGAATCCCACAACCAAATAACACCCTTCTATTGGTGTATTATTAATAAAAACTATTTAAATGTAAATAAATATCAACTAACCTGATTAGCAAAACCAACCCCACAACCAAGCAAGATCCTTCCAATAATGAGCATGGCAAGGTCTTGAGCAGCAACATTAAGCACAACACCGACTATGAAGAAAGCACCGGCAATCAACATGGTTAGCCTCCTGCCTAACTTTCTAGTGGTGTACGATGCAAAGAAGGTAGATGTTAAGCCAGCCAGGTACAAGGATGATGTGAATAACTGTAGGCCTTGATTGTCATACTTGCAATAATTGCTATCCAGGTCCTCTCTCTGAGTCCTCCTGTACACAACTGGGAAGAACTTTTCCAAGAAATCGGGCATCGCCGTAACTCCCCCTGCATCAAAATTACCCATAAAATCGATTCAGCTAATTTACCAATTTAACAAATATGTTTATTAAGGTGAGGCAAAAATGAAACAGTAGACACACGGCGCAAGTTAGCAAGATCAGTCACATGGATAGTCCATTGTTCGTCACAGTAACGGGTCAACTACAAGGTTTCACCAACAATGTTCCAACCGTTGACGAGACGACGCTGGGAATGAGGAAATACCGAAATAACCCTTTGCTATAAACCATGATCAGGGACATTTTGGTACTTTCAATCACAGAAAAAGTTAAAAGATTCCCAGCTTGCTGGGATTACCACTTTGGCGGGAGAAAGTTACCCTTCTTTTTGTATCTTTTTACAGATTTACCCCAACCAAAGTATGAACTATAGTTTTTCCTTTTTATTAATTCAAAAGTTCTTCAACAAAAAATCAAAATTCACAGATTGGCGCCGTTTGGTATGAAATTTGGAAGTGCTTTCATCCCTTGAAAACGCTTTACAAAAGTGTTTTCAGAAAAATCACTTTCAAAAACCATAACCAAACAATGCTTACTCTCATCTGTTGATCATATCCTCAACACTAAAACATATTAAAAAATTTTAATATTCAAAAAGAAAAAGAAGAAGAACAAAATTACCAGAAACTCCAACATCATAGCCAAACATGAGTCCTCCGGTGGCTGCCATTATACACGAGATGATAACAATCGGCGTGATTTTGGCCTCAAACTCAACTCCGGCGGGCGGCACGGAAGCCGAGAATCCACCACCAGGCATGCTTGCTTACTTATGAATAACTAATCGATGTTATGATTCTCTTGTCCAATGAAAAAAAATGAAGGACAAGAAGAAGAAGAGATTGTTGTGAAGTGAAATATGCAGCAACGAGAGGGTATATATAGAGAAAGAGACTTTGTGCTGCACGCGATACGAAATGGATGATGCAGTGGGTCACCACCATCAGGATCTTTACACGTGGCTAATTTTTTTTCAATTCCGACGGATATAGTAATAATTAATAATAATATAAATTATATTCTACGACGGCTGGCTGGCTGGCTGGCTGGGTAGTCAACGAACGGCTCCTTGTTTATATAGCACCGTTTTGAGTGTGAAACGAAAATTATTGTCCTTTCAAAGTTCAAACTTGTGCGTTGACAAAGAAAAAGTACAAGTGGTGAATGCGTAAAAGATGACGATAATCGGCACGTTGTGATCACATGATGCAGTCGTGTGTGTTGTACGTTCTCTTACGTGTTATTACTGGTCAAGTTGAATGTCAATGGGGAAAACTATTTTGGTGAACTTAATAAAGGAGAGTTTGATTTGGAAGAAACGTGCATATTTGTCTTTGTCTAAAATGTACAGAGCAACAAAAGTATAGGCCATCTTTTGCTGTTGATACGTAATTTGAATTACCAAATAATTAATATAATATTTTTTAATTTTTTTAAATTATATTTTTGTAAATTATTATAAATTTTACATAAATTATTTTAAATTATTCATTATATATTTCAAATTTTATATTAAAAAATATAAGATACATTGAATTTATATTAATAATTTTTATTAAAAATTATAGTTGTTAGTTAATACAGTCTTACTGTATTATTATAATAAAAAAATTAAAGAGATTTTTACTGTTTAATTAGTTAATTAATTAATTATTATTAATTCGTAAATTTCGTTACATCATTAATAATTATTCTCAATAATTCGATGACTTCACTGCATCATTAATAATGACGTGTGAGGTATCCTACCAAGACTTCCTCATCTAACAAACCTAAAGTGGAGCTTGAAAACAAGCCAATTTTGCCACTACGACGCATACAAACAGCTATCGAGATTTGTCCAAATTCCTGTCCACTTAAATCATGAACTAATGAGAGAGACACATTGCAATATTGTCAAAGGAAAAATCATCGATGGTTCCCAAAAACAACTTGAAACAACAGAAAAATGATCATCACAACAGCAACCCATTTTCTTCTTTAATTCCCACTAAATTGTAGCATAAGCTGGACCCCCGGATAACATTGGTAATGATAATACCAATAACTCTCCAACCACTACTACAAGATTAATTAATTAATCCATTTGTTTAATATCTTAAAAACAATTATAATCCAACATTATGCACGTGCCAAAAAACACGTTTACAAACTTTATTGTATGAGATAGTAATGTGGGCTCTTTCTTATAAAGAAAATTGGATAGCTCGAGGTGTATTTAGTCAATGAGAGCAATTAATCATAAGATGATAGGGTGATTATGTTTATTTTAAGGGAAAGTTTAACTAATAATCTTATTTTTTATTTTTTAAGAAATGGGAAATGGAGGTCCAACGTGGCATGGTCCAATAATGGGTACCTAAAATCAAATGAATTATTATAATATATTCACAATGCAAGCCAATTAGACGGATTATTTCTTGTGTTCATCAACTAGACGTAAATTGCAAGAATGTGTCTAGAAGAGTTGTATTAGTTTCAAATGGCAAACATTGATCGTTACATGTAACCTTTAGATTTAAATATTCAGGCATGATTTGCATGTGTTACGAGAATTTAAGTACGGTCCATATTTAAATTACAAACAAGGGTATAGTATTATTTTAACTATAAGTTTTTATATGTAAATGTAAATTTCAAAGAAATGATGACATGATATAAGGAGAAAATAAGAAAGATTCACAAGCTATACATATTTGGGATTTAGCTTAATATTGATGTGTGATTTGGAGGAACCAAATTTGACCACTAAATGGGTTATTCACGAAAGCGATTGAAGGGATTTTAAGGGGTTGTTTGGAGCCAATTATTTGGTTCTTCGTCTTTATACTTTGTATAAGGTTTAGAAAAAAAGAAAAAGATGGTGTAAAAGCAAGAACTTTTGTGAGATTCACGAGAAAAAAAAGAGCACAAGTGCTTTTGGAGAATGAAAATAGTAAAAAGAAATGGATGAGATGAGACTTCGGACAATTGACAATTGTGTGATAATCAGCAGCCGAAACGTTTGGTCCTTACCTTTTACTTGGGACTTTTCAAATTTCAATTAAGTTCGTGCACTATTTTACTTCGTATTAAGAGCCTAGGTTTGAAGTAAAGCCCGCCATGAGCACGAGATTAATTACAAATTGTGAAAATGATCCAAGTCATGAAAACACTAACATATGGTGGATTGACTCCATTAATGAGCACATCATTACTGAAGAGTTCACTTTTTGAAACTTGGGTTCATATTGCATTACGTGTTTAGTCTTTATTCGGATGAGTAATGCAGTTAAAAAGGACAAATTATGAGAGCTTTTGAAAATAAGTGTTGCCATACCAACGTTGGATAATGCACATCTCGTATGATTGTTGAGTGCGTGCCAACAAAACAGGGGAGATAAAGTTTAAATGTGATGATGTATGTACTGGTAAAAGCCATACATTAAACAGTGCCAAATTTGTAAGTGCAATTATGAACCCACTTGACTTGTTGAGATTGTAGGCCAATGAAAACAGCATTGAAGCCAGGCGAGACACTTTCGACAGTAAAGTTGGTTCATTGTCTGACCCAAAATTGCTCATCCTGAGTTTGGGCCAATAATGGTTCTTGCCGCATAAGGATAATAACACCCAGGTCTCCGAATTCTTCCATTTTATAAAATCCATCCCAGTTGTAAACTCCAAATCTCCAATCAATATTGCAGAATATTGTATTGACCATCAATCTCTTCCAGTTTCCATGTGCAAACATGCTTCACAGTTTCCTTCAGGCTTCAGGTAATTGTTAGGCCCGCTGTTAAAAGTCTGCCAGCCAGTCCATGACCCTAATTGCAAAATCTACAGCAAGTTTTGATCAATTTGTCTGACCTCACCTACTCAGCTACCTGCCTATTCTTATATATAAATTAACAAGTGGATGATAAATAAGAAGCCCTTAGAAAGCCCAAAAGCTCTGTTTCGGACATATTCGGGCTCGCTTGCCTAAATGAACCAGTGGTTCGTTTACTCTCTTGCAAGCCCATTCCCATTCTTGAGCTCATCATTCTTCCTGGCAATTCAAAGTAAGTCAGTTGATTTCTAGTTAAGAAAGCCATTTGACGCATTAGAGATCCCTTCAATTTTGGTACTTATTAATTGTATCAATGTACCTGCTACCTACTGTACTGTTATTGGAATGGCTTCGCCTAACAAAGACAATGAAAAATGTGACATAAAATATAAATAACGGACCAGTCATTGCTCGCCACCTGTAAGCAAAGGTAACAGGATAACTGTCACAATTCACACCTCCCTTCTGTTTCCCTATGGTCGCACGTGGGGTCACGTCCACCTTGGCAATTCTTCAATAGTAAAATTATATGGTCTTTTTTGTCCTTAATAAGAGCTTGGATCTTGTGATTTAAATAAAAGGATAATTGTGTCTCTCTTTCTCTCTCTCCATTTTTTTTATTTTATAAGTGAAAGGACATGATAGACCTTGTTGCGTGCCACCACTACCGCCATTTATTATTATTTTAAAATAATAAAAATAAACAAAAGAGTAAAAATAATTTGAATATTAAATTTAATAATAATAATAATAATTTTAATATTTGACGTTAAATTTAATAATTTATTTTTCAATATAGACGATTATGCCATTGGCCAATCTTATATTAGTTTATAAGTGGAAGATTAAATTTAAGATAAATTATTAAAATATTATTAGCTTAAAAGAAAATAAATAAAATTAAAAAAAGTAATACAAAGTGGTGTAAAAGTCCCACACGCTTTGTCCCACTTTGTGGACTTTTTCATGTACATTTTGTTCTTTCAAACATGGCCCCACCAACAATTATTTATTTTATTTTATTTTATTTAAATTGA
The DNA here is from genome assembly GCA_035584115.1 of Cedrela odorata. NCBI lineage: Eukaryota > Viridiplantae > Streptophyta > Magnoliopsida > Sapindales > Meliaceae > Cedrela > Cedrela odorata. The sequence continues at coordinate 6,622,095 of JAXCLQ010000007.1, forward strand.
ATGGCCATATGATATAATTAACTTTTTGGTCTACTCAAAATTTCATCCTTCCTGGACTGGACCATCCCTAAAATTGACTGTATATGCTGCTGAGGTTGGTCCATGAATGCTACCTTGCATAGCTGCATGTGTGCGTAACAAAACCTCTTTCATATTATACTAATCCTTTGCTTGGCTTTTAAAATTGAAATCAATATGCACATATTGATATTATAATAATAATAATAATAATAATAATAATAATAATAATAATAATATAACAGCTGCACTTTCTTATTCATTAATTAATAATTAATGGGTGGATTGGTGAGAGTAACAATGAGAGACTAGAGATGCCACGATGACATTACCATGGTGGCATTGGTATGTATCTAAATATGGAATAAAGGAAGTAATTAATGGATGAGAATGGGCTACAACTAAGGGTTGTTTTATTAATTAAATAACTAATCGGGTTTAGCATAGCATTACCGTTGTGGTGTTGTTGATGACGGCTAGGGTTATGTATACGGTCATGAAGACAGCCACGGAGGATTGATGGCGTAGCACATGATTGTACACGTGGTAATCATCGGGATTTCACGATAGCGAGGGAATGAAAAACTCATAAAGCGACAAAAGTGAGGAGAAAGGGCACCGTCAATGGTGGGTCAACCATTCTGACGTGGCTTTGCATTGGTCTTCAATTTTTTTTATTTTTTTATTTGTTGGGTGCAGTAAAGTGACACAGTGTTGATGAGAGTTCACACCACCCAAGTTGCAAGTGCGGACAATAAATATCTTATTAATGAGATTTAAAATGTCATCTCACTGCCACGCAAGGGTTTTGTCATCAACACCGCCTTGTTAAGTTATCATTTCCTTTGTTAACAAAAGAAATTTACCGGAGATGGGAAGCTATTAACAAGATCCAAGGATGAACAAGATCCTTCCACGTGTCATAAACTTTTGCTGCCACGCAACGAAAACGACATTGCACGTGCAGGTTTGTTTCGTTGGACCGCTTTTTTTATTTATTATTTACTGGTGGGTCCCATTACACGTCACCACAAGCGGCCACATTCCATAGAACGTGACAATAGGCCAACGCGAGGAAATAATTTCTAATCGGCAGCTAATGTGGGGTCCACAGTTCTCGGAAGTTCCGTGGCCATGACAGAGAGTTTCTTTCACCCGCTACCTCCGTGAATCTTGGCCGTCGATTAAATACATCCAACGATGCAGTTCGGGCGCGCTGATCGACATCCACGGGCCTCTTCGTTCGGTGCCAGCTTGGATTTATTTGTTTAAAAGGTATTTTCTCCACGTCAGATAAAATCGACGGAGTACATGTCCTCTTTAACTGGTTATGGCAGATCCTATCCGTGGATTCCCCCAATTTGGTTGTTTTCTTGTGGGGTCAGATAGCGTCCATTTTGGAAATATATTGTAATTTAGTGTTTCATTTGCACCCTGTAATAATTAAAAAAGAAAATAAAAACGTGGGAACCGAAATAATGAATTTGACCGGTTGGAACTATATTTTTTGCGGTCACCTAGATTCCTTTTGATTTGTCGTATTGCTTTTACCAAGGTCTTTGGCAACCGGCTAACCGGATATAGCCAGTCACGACATCTCTTTGGGAAATTCAAGCGCTCAACTTGAACGTGATTCGTGGGCAACAGATTTCTCACTCCTCATCAGAAGAGCACAGTACAATAATAATTATTGTAATTAATTAATTACTATAAAAATATTTTATTTGTTTGTTAGAATATTATACCAAATCGATACTAGTGAGTAAACTTGGAAAAGCTTGAGGGGGAAGAAAAAGCCTGACACGTGGCGATACTGTCCAGAAAAAAGATTAAATAAACTACTGATGACATCCCTCCTCAACGTCCCAGATACTGCCACGTTGGTTTTAGTCAATCCACCGCTAGATCTGTCGAAATACCAACGGTTGAGATTATAGCATGTGATAAAGCCACGAATCGTGGCCGTTCACCGGGCTTGTGAGTAGAGTGAAATAGCTGAAAAGATGATAAGAGCTAAGGAAAAAAGAGGAGAGGACAAGAAGAGAGAGGCGAAAAGGAATAGGGAGAGAAGATAAGCGAAAGCTGAGATTTTTCAAGACTGGTGAATCGCTGTGTAGAAGATCTCTGAATATTTGATAGGTGTTTCAGCCGGAATACCGTGCAAATTCCAAATTCCGGTTACCTATAACTTTATTTCCGGCAAATTATGTCACTTTCCCGGTGATGAGAGGGGGTATTGGAATTGAAGGCGAAGCTGATTTTTCACAACGAAACGAATCGAAGCAGAGATGGACAGAAACAGAGAAGCACGACGAGGAGTTACTATGGCGGTGTCAAATGGATTGTCGAGAAGACGACACAGAAGTAGCAGTCTTAGAGACTCTCCAGGTCTCAATTCTCACCAGATCTAATATCCTTATTTCTATTCTACGGAAGCTTTGGCCTTTTACGATTCTGATGCGTGTGTGTGTTTTTTTTTTTTTTTTTTTAAATCTTGGTGCTTAAATTTTGCAGAAGAAGATGGTCTATTAGAGTTGCAAGAAACGGCGAGGCTAAGAGATCGAAAGAAAGACCGAGAACGTGATCGTGATCGTGACCGTGACCGTGACCGAGACCGAGACCGTGACCGTGACCGTGACCGAGACCGGGACAGAGAAAGAGAGAGAGATCGGCTTAGCAGGAATAGTAAACGGCGAAGAAGCGATAAGTTTATGCACGGGAGCATTAGAGAAGACGGAGGTGAAGACAGTTCAGAAGAGAGTGTGAACGATGATGAAGATGACGATGAAGATGACGGAGGTGGGGGTGGGAATTCTTCTTTGCGGATGCTCCCTCCGAATCCATCTACGTCATCATCGTCGATGTTGAATCACCACAATCATCACCATCACCATCATATTAGTAGTAATCATAATAGTAATACTAATAATAATCACAGTCGGAAGAGTTTTCCGCCGCCGGCGAAAGTTTTTAGAGCAGCGCCGATGGTTGCTAACACCACTACAACAACCACTCCGTGGAAGCCCGCCGACGAGATGATCGGCGTGTCGGTGCCTAGAAAAGCTCGGTCAGGTAGAGAGGTGGAAGAGATTTATTCTTCAAGATATTGCTGCTTTTTTTTGTCGTTCTGTTTTACTGGATCGTAATTTTTTATTTTCTTTGCCTCTTTTTCATTATTTTTAATTTTTTACAGCATCTACTAAGAGGTCTCATGAATGGGCTTCAAGTGGCGTTGGTGTCGGTGTTGGTGGTGGTGGAGAACATATTCACCGGCAAGCATCTACCTCTCCGGTGAGGCCCACTGTAACAACAGTGATGACTACTCCATCTCCGGCCTCCCCGTCTTCTTCTAATGTTTCAGTTAGGAAGAAGATGGTCGGTTCAGTTTTTGTTGCTGGCTACTAGTTTCTTCATATCTGTTTTTTCAGTTGTTGCAAAGAAGATGAGATGAATTGAGTACTAGTAATTTTATTTTATTTTTTTTGTTTTAGAAGCCTAATGGTCCCAAGCTAAGACCACCGAAATCATCGAGCAACAAGTCATGCTCCTTGCCTCAGGATGAGATTGAGATTGAGATCGAGATTGCTGAAGTTTTGTACGGCATGGGCATGATGAGGCAGCCGCAGGGTCCGTCTAAGCAAGAAATTGTGGGTGCTGATTTGGTTTCAACGGGAACCGCTAATAACAATAATAATAGTAAGTCCACAAGTGATGCCAAATCCAGAGTTTCTTCTCCGATCTCCAACTCTCCATCTACTCTTCCTCAATCTTCTTCAATTTTGCGTACAAATTCTAGCTCTTCAACTGTTCCCATGTCCGCAATTGGTGAGCTTACTGAGCTCATGAAGGCTTTTTTTTTTAATTTGTTTTGAGTAGTGATGAATTTTGGTGGTTTTCATCTGGATTTACAGCTCCGAAGAGAAAGAAGCCACGACCTGTTAAGTACGAAGACGAGAATCCTTCAATTTTTACAGTACGTAACAGTCCCATTTCGGCCACAACAAAGGTTGAGATGGATCAGTCTGTTAAGACTGAAACTCTGCTGAATTTGGAGAAGAATTCATCTACTGCAGCAACGGAAAATGGTTCTATTTCATCCGATATGTTGAGCACACCAGCCGCTGAGCCACCCCTAGACTCTGTGAAGCCGGGGAACAATGTTTTGTTGGCGGATTCAAAGGGTCTGACTGAAGAATCAGAGGTTGGAGGAGATTTGGGCGTCACTAAAGAGGAGCCTCAGTCTCCCAAAAAGGAATCTACTTGTGGTCTCAGAGTAGATGATGATCGTACAGACATTATGACCGTGACTAAAGTGTTAGTTATCAGTACTCTTCCGACTTTTTTTTGTTTCCGTTTTGAGGAAATTTCTTCTCCTTATCTCTTTGTTGATGTTTTACGTTTGATTGTTCAGGATTTCAACGCCATCTGAGATTGAGAACCAGCGCGAGGAAAAGTTCCGGATAGATCTGATGGTGAGGATCTTGTTTTCGAAGTACAAGGTCTATTTTTTTTTTCTCTTTTCTGGAATATTTTATAGTATTTGTGTATTTATCTTTTATCTTTTTTTTTTGTTACAGGCTCCTCCATTGAGATCGTCCCCAGAAAGGGACGGTGATGTTGAACTTGTTTCTGTAGATTTGCAATCGGTGAGTGGCTTTTTAAACATATATATATATATATATATTTATATATATATATATTAAACTATCTCTGTCATCTTTAAGTTTCTTTGAGGAATTAATATGGTGATTTGGACCTTTTCAGGAAACGAAGCCTGTGGTAGAGGAGGATCAGAAAGAAATTAAAATTGTAAAAGATGATACGAGAGTTGAACCAGAAGAAAAGAAGGCAAAAACCACAGTCGAAGAAAGTGAATCCCAGAAGCCAGTTGTGGGCAAGGAGAGGAACATTGATCTCCACATTGATCTGGAGAAGAGTGATAGAGATTGTGGCACTGGTAGCTTAACTGGCAACAAGCTGCACCAGCACGTCCAAAAGCAGCAGCCACAACAACCATTATCAGTTCCTGAGAAAACTGGTAATTTAGAGATACTGTCTTTCATCTATGTGTTCTTTTTTTTTTTTTTTTTTTTTGACGACTTTTTGTTCTCTTCAATTTGTTTTTGTTTATTTAACGATTTTCTTGTTTTTCTTTACAGCTCAATCCAATTCTTTACCCTTGCCACTCTCTGTTACTAACTGGCCTGGTGGTCTTCCTCCAATGGGGTATGGTCGGCTTATTTCGTTTCGTATTAATGCTCTTACGTTGATTGGGAATGTGTCTGTGTTTTGCTTGCTCTTCTCCGGGGAATTGACTCTAGTTTTTTGAGCAGATACATGGCACCTTTACAAGGAGTAGTATCGGATGGGAGCACCGTCTCTTCTGCTGCAATACAAGTAAGTCATGGTGGTTTCTTTCTTTTCTCCACTTTTCTCTTTTCCCTTTTTAATTTCTCAACTTTTGAAGTTTTTGAACCTTTTTGCTCCTAAAATTTTGAACTCCTGTGCAGCCTCCACATTTGTTGTTTTCTCAACCTAGACCAAAGAGGTGTGCAACACATTGCTACATTGCTAGAAATATACACTACAACCAGCAATTCACAAAAATGAATCCTTTCTGGTCAGCGGCAGCTAGTTCCGCTTCACTTTACGGACCCAAGGCGTGCAATCTCAATGTTGTGCCTCCCACAGAATTGCATGCAAGCTTTCAAGGAAGAGCTGTAAATAGTGTACAAGATAAGGGACAGGGTCTGGCAATCTTTCCTGGTCATACTGGGAAAGATAGCAAAAGTTCTCAACCTGCCGCCATTATGGATGCCGCACAAAGAAAACAGGTTTTGCTTCAGCAAGCTCTACCGTCTGCTCCTAGTAATTTACTGGTATGGATCTTCTCTGCAACTTGTACTTGTAATTGTTGATTTTTAAAAAATAAATAAATGAAGTGTTTTTATTGAATATCAGCCTTTTGGTTTATTCAATTTCAGCACCCTCCTGCTTTCATCTTCCCTTTAAGCCAGCAACAGGCAGCAGCCGCTGCTGCTGTTCGACCTGGGTCTGTTAAGTCTCCTCCTGCTGCTAGCAATGCCTCATCAACCAGTGTATCTAATTCTGCCTCGGTGAGTACCGCTGCAACAGCAGGGGCTGCTGCCACAGCAATGAGCTTCAACTACCCAAATATACCAGGCAATGAGACTCAATATTTGGCAATTTTGCAGAACAATGCGTACCCATTCCCTATCTCTGCACATGTAGGAGCACCACCTGCTTATAGAGGAACTCATGCTCAGGTTAATGCTATGATGCCTTTCTTTAATGGGCCTTTCTATTCTCCTCAAATGCTACATCATTCACCGCTTCAGCAGCAGCAACAACAATCATTACCCCCTCAATCACAACAAAGTCAACAAGGTCATCAAAACACAAGCATTTCTAGTGGTTCCTCTTCATCCCAGAAACATTTACAGAATCAGCAGCAGAGACCACATAACAGTGGCATCAATGGTGGCAATGGAACCTTGCAAGGTTTTCCTGCCCCAAAGAACCAGCCTCAATTACAACTGCAGCAACGGCAGCAGCAGCAGCACCAACAGGTTCCTCATCAAGCACGTCAACTTGATAGTGAAATTGGCCGTGAAGAGAGCCCATCAACTGCTGATAGCCGAGTTTCTCGGGCAAATATGAGCATTTATGGTCAGAATTTTATGCCTTTACACGCACCAAACTTTGCTTTGATGACTGCTGCATCGATGGGTGGTGCCACTAGTACAAGTGAAAAGAAGCCTCAACAACAGCAGGGCTCAAAGGCTGGAGTTGAATCACTAACGCCTCAAACTTTTGCAATGACATTTGCTCCTATTAATGGTGCTACAGCTCCTGGATTTGACATTTCTTCCATTGCTCAGAATCCTGCTCTTCTTCAGAGCCTCCCAGAAGCTGTTAGGAATAACTACCAGACTATGGCAGCTGCCCAGGCAGCGCAGCAGAAAAAGAGTTACCGCATTTCTGAAGAAAGCAAAACTGGAGGTAATGATGCTCCTAATGTGGAAGAAGAAAGAAAGTCAATGGCAGGAAAGCCATCAGCAACTGTTGGGCACTCCATTGCTTTCTCTAGGCCAGATTTAACTGATGCACCGGTTTCTGCAATGACTGGAAACACGGTTATTGATAGTTCGCCACGAACTCTTAATATTGGTTCTGTGCCTACCCGGACTTCTGTTTCGGTTATGCCAGCTTCTATGGGCAGTGCCAATGCTTCTGCTGCGCAGCAGCAACTTCAGAGGAGTCAACAACAGCAGCACCAACTAATTCAACTTCATAAGCAACAGCAGTTTGCAGCTGCTGCTGCTGCAGCTGCTCGAAGCAAAACTCCAGCAACAAGTAATGGAAGTGTTTACTCTGACCATCTACCTTCATCATCTGTGGCTACAAAGTTTCCTAATACTTTATCTGTGTTTCCGCAAAACCTTGTCCAAACCAACAGCAGCCCAGCGCAGTCCCCACAATGGAAGAATTCTGGGAGAACAGGTACCTCTCAAGTTACTTCACCGTCTCTAGCCTCATCAACCCCATCATCTCACAAAAACCTTCCCCAACAGCAAGGCAGAACCCAGCAAAGCCACACACAAATATCATTTGCAGCTAACCCCAAGTCATCAGCTGCACAGGGGCAACCGCAGCCTAGTAATAACCAATCTGCGTCTCCTTCAATGATGGTTGGTTCACCAACAACTTCTTCTATATCCAAGACTAGCGCTGGTGGAAGCCCAAGGACAACAGCTGCCACTTCCACAAGCAACAAAGGTGGTCAAGCTTCTTCGTTATCATCTCAGCAAGGCAAGATTTCACCATCAATGCCTAGCCGTAAGTCTTCTCCCGTTCCATCAATCCTTGGAAATCCAAATATCACCTCTTCTTCAAGTACTGGAGTTAAGCCACAGATGTCACAGCAGCAGCAGCAACAGTTGCCAAAGCATGCATTGCAGCAATCGCAATTGCTATTCTCTAATGCTGCTTACATGCAACCCCAAGCTCAACATGCAGCAAATACAACTTCATCCGCTGCAGCTGCCAGTGGGTTTTTCATCCAAAGGCACCGGGAGCAACAGCAGCAGCCTGGCTCAACGACAGCTTCGTCAACTGGCATGTTGTCATTATGCCCTCCAGTTACGCATTCTAATACTGGCACTTGTGATCCTTCCAAGGCTGTTTCTGCAGCTAGCAATATGAAAGGTGGTGCCTTGTCTTCACAGGGTCTTGTCCATAACACCCAATTTGCAACTACACAGTCTTCTGGGAAGCCACATCAGCTTGTTCCTCCTGGCTTTACATACGTTCACGCTGTTCCCACTGCAGTGCAGGTGAAACCAGCAGAGAAGAGGCAACCCGCTGGTGAGTAGAATTGCTACCGGGTTCCATAAATTTTGCAACTCTTATAATCGGGAACAAGAAAAAGGAGGTAGCGCCTAGTAAATATGAATTAGATTGCGGACGTAAATTTTTGAAGGGAACAGAGATATCTTGCTCAGGAAATTATTAATTTACATGATGATGCCGGCTGGCAGCATTTGAAGGAATGAAGGTCCCCAACGATCGAAACAACACTCATCTAAGACACAACATATGGGGATCCTAACCCACAATTTTGGAAAGTAAGTTGAAATAGTGGTGGGGAAAGGGCTGGGTTCTTTGTGGAATGTTGTTACAAAATGTGTATTCAACCATGTACACTCGTGTTTATAATCTGACAAGGTTGATCCCCGAAGTCTAATTATATTTATGATTGGTTTGGTGGTGGGGGAGGTTGAGCAGATAAAAAGTTTTGACGAAAAACAGATATATATTTTGTATGGCAAAAGAGGAAAGAGGGAAGAGAAGAAACACCCCTCCCTTCCTTTCCTGCTTTTGGTTTGGGGCTGTGATGGAGGTTTTTTTTTTTTTCTTTTTTTTTTTTTTGGTTATTTAATCAAAATTTCTCTACCTTATCCTTCTGTCTTTGAATGTTTTTATTTTTGCAAAAAGAGCAGTAAACAGAGAGTATCATTTCGACATTTATATATATATATATGTGCAGTTGTGGTTGGCATATATATGTAAAGATTTAATCTTCATATTTAATTTAATTTAATTTATTTTTAAATTTAAATTTAAATTTGATGCGTCCGATTGCCTTGTTTGGTGATGAATCTGATGATGCTATCTATCTATCCATCTAGCTAGCTACGAATCTTTGTAATTGGAAATGGAGAGTGAGAGAGAGAAACCAACGAAGAATACACTGAAAGGTCTGTGTTCGGTGTTAGAGAATTCAAATCTAACCTTCTTTGCTTAGAGGCTCATGTTTAGCTTTGTTTGGTTGTGGGGTGCGTGCGGCTGCCCATTTCAATAATATTTTATATATATATATATATATATATCATTTTCCATTTGGATTTTGCTTTGCCTGCCTGCCAGCCTGCCGACTACTCTCTCTCTCTCTCTCCTTCTCTGACAAACACAAAAGTAGGTTGTTGAAAAGGGCGCGCCTCTTTTTTTCGGTTTTATTAAAAATATATATATTATTAAATTAGTGTGGGGACCAAAAAATATATATATATATAATATTATTGCCCATTCCAACTGCCCGATTTACCCTCCTAGTCTAGTAGTGGTCCCCGCGTTAGAAACAGCTTCGGAACCCTACTACTCGAAGCTAGAAGTGAAGTGACGTGGTAATTTCTCGTGTTGAAAATTATTAGAAGGAGAAAATGGAGTAAACATGATAGGATGATGAGGAAATAGCTATCACTTGATTGTTCTTTCTCTTTTCACAAGCCAAGTAAAGACAAGTTTATTTTTTGCTCTCTTTTTCTTTTCGGCCAAAGAGGAATCAATAAATGGAAAGCACAGCGGCAGTGGCGGCGGCAGCCCATCCCATACCAGTAGTAGTAATATTTGAAAGATTACTTTCATGCGTATGGATAAATTGGAATCATCACGTCTACTATATCTTTGATTGATTGGTTAATGTAATGTAGAATGACAAATTTGTTGTAAGAAAAAAACAAGCAAAGGAGGCAACACCACCACCACTAACAGGAAGCAAAGAAAAAAGCATCATAACAGCAGCTGACCTAATTGGATGGGTCCCGTTGTGCCTTGCATTCTTTCCCGGAGACATCATCAATGATCGACAGACAGGTGTTTGAAAGTGAAATGTTAACCAAGCAGAGGCGCAATTGAATTAGAAATCTTTTCATTGACCTTAAACTATACCAGTACCCCCACTGCCTTTCTTTCACACACCTTCCTCTATTCATCTACACAAACCATTTTACATTATATTCATATATGTAAAATTACCTACCCAACGTGTAAAAGAATGGGAGGTGCTACTTTAGAAACAACTCATTTGGTATGTGGCACATAGGATAGGGTCCATGTTGTTATTTAATTGAAGTTCTATCCTCTATGTAATGTAACATATGACATGTAACTGAAAGGATGAAGCGTATGGTTAATAAACTGAGTCGGTTGTCGGTGGGTGTGTACATGTATATCGACATATTATGCGTGCTTGCTTCAAATGGGAGAATTTAGAGCAAACAGAAGTAAAAGCAAAGAAAAAGAGGTAATTAATTACCTGAAAACAACAAGTGGCAACATCTCCTCCTCAAATTACAATACAAATATGACTTTAAATATGGGTATGTGTTTAATGTATCCAACACTGTCAATGACCAAAACTAGCAAACATACATACGTTATCAACATTCAACTCTGTCAATGACTTCCATTCAATACAAATAGTGGGCTACCCACCTCATTAAACGATGTAAACGGGACCCCATTCTACCTAATCTGCAACGTAGAATTTGCTTCGGATTATGCCCTGCCTTGCCCCAACTAAATCTATGAATTTATGTACATTCAGCTGAACCGTTGATTAAAATTGATGGGTCCCGTAATAACAAATTTCATAACTCAAAAACAATCATACCCATCAAAATCTTTGATGGGTCCCAATATAAAATTTTGTGTTTTGAATAGATGCAGATCCTATCCTCTAGGGTAAAAGAAAGTGGTGCAAAGCATAACATCCAATCACAGCTCCATAACTTAATGAGAATATGAATATGAATATCCGAAGGACGGTTCTTTTCAAATTCTAAAATCCAGTGGGGTCAATATCACTGTATCAGTAAAAGCAGCTTAAATATATGCAGGCAGTAGATTAAAAGTACCATGCCTGTGTCACAGACACAGACACAGTCAGTCCGGTTAAACACAAAGTCTACCTACCTACCCTTGCCAATTAGGAAAGAAACCTACCATACTAGGTGTAGGACCCGTTAATCAGATCTGATCAATCATGTCAGTCACTGTACCACTACTGTCCTCACATCTTACACACAGCACTAATCCCCAGTTTTCTATGTACACTGACCACATCCTTCCACCTGTATATATATTAATATTATTGATCATCTCATAAATTATATCAATAAATTATATATATTTTAAAAAATATATAATTATTGATATTACAACAGAGGGGGCAATTGAATGTGGCGCCGCCCCACCATTGTGGAGTGGGTCCTCCATCCGTCTGAAGTGGGCCCAGGACTTTTTTGGCAATTGTTTTAGTTAGCGTGACAGGCTCGTGGTTGTAGCAAATTCACCTCGAAGTCGTAGGCATAGTAGGGGCTGCAATTCTGTCCGAAACGTTCAAAGTTCTAAGATTGAGACAGAAAAATCTAAGCCACTCATTTCTTCTGATTTGATTTGATGTGACACACTTATAAAGTCTTGGACTAGTTGTAAGTGAAAGAGGGTATTCTTGTAATACTACCAAGTTTTTAAATTTTGAATGGACGAGAATAATTTTTCATTCTATCCCGGAATAGCAGGAATTGATGGATAATGATCTTGCCAACTTATCCCATGTCATCGTATACATTAATTATTTGAATTTATAATTTATAATATAGTTTTCTAATTTAAATTATGTGGTCCATTCAAGATCTTTTCTACATATAATTAATATTTTTAACATTAAATCATTAACTTAATAAGATAATTAAAGAGGAATAAAATAAACCAATTAATTAATCCACATGATATATCATAATCTACACATCACATTCCCAATACATTTGATAGAAAGATTCTTCAGAGACCAAATACAATATTTGGTATGATGTGATCTACCCATGATAATTAATAATTAACAAAATATAATGACATATTCTCTCAATTTAACATAGGAAACCTAAGCAACTTTTAATTAATTTATTAATTTAATAATCTTATATTTGTCTGAAAACTGGTTTATAATACTTGTGACAACACCAATGTCACTGTCTATGAATAAATATCATATAATAAAATATTAATGATTCATGACAATGTAATCACCCAACACCCTCATTTCATGACTTTTCATCAATTGGGGCAGGCAGGCAGGCAG
>JAXCLQ010000007.1:6638538-6648714 GCA_035584115.1 Cedrela odorata
TCGAAATTTAATATTACTATTTTATATTAAGTTACGAGAACCTGCCTTAATGTATATTGTATGATGCGAGGACCATACCATAATATCTCCTTAATATTATAACAATCCATGCTTGGGTTTTAAAATTTAGAAACCAATTTCAAAATCAAACAAGGTATGTATGACATAGTAACGTTTATATAATAAGGTTTTATTGATTGAATATGCACATATTTATATAATAAAACAGTTGTACTATCTTATTCATTTATTAATTGATGGACCGCTGAGACTGTCAACAAGAAAGTAGGGATGCCACGTGGCATGCCCTCCGTTTATTATTTATTAACAACTTGATAGAATATTCTTTGGAAAATTTAATTAGATTAAATAATTAATCAATAATTAAGGGTGTTTAGCATTTAGCATTAGCGTAGTGGTGTTGATGACGGCTAGGGTTATGCGTACGGTCAGATAACATAAAGACAGCAATGGAGGTCAGATGACGTAGCACATGATTGTACGCGTGGCGTAGCTTCGGGATTTCAAGATAGCGAGGGAATGAAAACTGGTAAAGCGACAAAAGTGAGGAGAACGGGATCCATTATGGTGGGTTAACCAGTTTGGTGGGCTCTCATTCTGACGTGGCCACTTTGGTCTCCAAATATATATTTTTTATTTATAGGGTATGGTCAAGTGACAATACTGTTTATGAGAGTTTACAACACCCAAGTTGCAAGTGTGGAAAATAAAACTGCCACGTAATGTTATTGTCAACACCGCCTTGTTAAGTTATCATTACCTTTGTTAACAAAAGATATTTACGGCAAGATTCGGGGCGGAACAAACTCCTTGCCACGTGTCATAATCTTTTGCTGCCACGCAACGAAAACGACATTGCCATGCTGGACAACTTTCTATTATCTGTATGTACGTGTTGTGTACACGCCAAAAGCGCGTGGAGTATGGGGGGAACTTAGTGGGGGGTTTCTGTTTTGGTTTTACTTTATTAGTTATTAATTTTTAATTTTTGTAATTCACCTTTTTAACTGTGCGGTGAAATTTGACCGAGCGAGGTTCGTTGGTACTTTTTTTACGAGTGGGTCCCATTACACGTCACCACAAGCTGCCTCATCCAACAGAACGTGACAATAGGCCAAAGCTAGGAAATAATTTCTACATCGGCAGCTCATGTGGGGTCCACAGTTCTCGGAAGTTCCGTGACCGTGACTGAGAGTTCTTTTCACCCGCTTCGCCGTGAATCTTGGCCGTAGATTAAATACATCCAACGATGCAGATGGGGGCACTCTGATCGACATCCACGGGCTTCTTCGTTCGGTGCCAGCTTGGACTTGTTAGCGTCTTGGAATCTGGCTTCGGGGATGGTTTAAAAGGTATGTCGCCACGTCAGATGAAATCGACGGTTTACATAGTCCTCTTTTACCTGTTATGGTAGATCCTATCCGTGGATTCCCTAGTTTCGTTGTTTTTCTTGTGGGCCCAGATAGTTTCCGTTTTGGAAATATATTGTAATTTACTATTTCACTTGCCCTCTGTAATAATTAAAAAAGAAAAAAAAACGTGGGAACCCAAATAATGAATTTCACCGGTTGGAACGATATTTTTTGACGGTCACCTTGATTCCATTTGATCGTCATGTTGCTTTTACCAAGGTCTGGCAACCGGCTAACCGGATATAGCCAGTCACGATATTTCTTTGGGAACTTCAAGGGCTCATTTTGATCGTGATTCGTGGACAACAGATTACTCACTCCTCTCAGAGAGTACAGTATAGTCATAAAATTTTAATTAATTAATTAATAATTAATCACTAAAGAAATATTTTATTTGTTTTGTTAGAATATTATACCAAATCGATATTAGTGAGTGAACTTGGAAGCTTGAGTGGGAAGAAAAAGCCTGACACGTGGCGATATTGTCCAGGAAAAGATTAAATAACAGCCCTCTTCAACGCTTCAGATATTGCCATGTTGGTTTTCGTTAATATTCACCGCTAGATCTGTCGAAATTTCAACGGTTTAGATTATAGCATGTGATAAAGCCACGAATCGTGGCCGTTCAACGGGCTTGTGAGTAGAGTGAAATAGCCGAAAAGAAAATGAGATGAGGAAAAAAAAGAGTATAAGGACAGAGAGGCGGAAAGGAGTAGAGAGAGAAGATGAGCGAAAGCTGAGATCTTTCAAGACCGGTGAATCCCTGTGTAGAAGATCTGTGAATTTTTAATCGGTTCTTTTAGCCCCTAATAGCGTTCAAACTCCAAATTCCGGTGACCTTAACTCCATTTCTGGCCAATTATGTCACTTTCCCGGTGATGAGAGGGGGGATTGGAGTTGAAGGCGAACTTAATTTTTCACAACGAAACGAATCGAAGCAGAGATGGACAGAAACAGAGAAGCACGACGAGGAGTTACTATGGCGGTCTCAAATGGATTGTCGAGAAGACGACACAGAAGTAGCAGTCTTAGAGACTCTCCAGGTCTCAATTCTCATCAGATCTAATATCCTTATCTCTATTCTACCGAAAATTTGGCCCTTTGGCGATTCTGATGTGTTTTTTCTTTTTAATCTTGGTGCCTAAATTTTGCAGAAGAAGATGGTCCATTAGAGTTACAAGAAACGGCGAGGCTAAGAGATCGGAAGAAGGACCGAGACCGTGATCGTGACCGAGACCGTGACCCTGACAGAGAAAGAGAGAGAGATCGGCTAAGCAGGAGTAGTAAACGACGGAGAAGCGATAAGTTTATGCACGGGAGCATTAGAGAAGACGGAGGCGAAGATAGTTCAGAGGATAGTGTGAACGATGATGAAGATGACGATGAAGAAGACGGAGGTGGAGGTGGGAATTCTTCCTTGAGGATGCTCCCACCGAATCCTTCAACGTCATCATCATCGATGTTGAATCAACACAATCATCATCACCATCACAATAGTAATAGTTACAATAGTAATACTAATAATATTCACAGTCGGAAAAGTTTTCCGCCGCCGGCAAAAGTTTTTAGAGCATCGCTGAATGTTACTAACACCACTACGACAACCACTCCCTGGAAGGCCGGCGATGAGATGATTAGCGTGTCGGTGCCTAGAAAAGCTCGGTCAGGTAGAGAGGTGGAAGAGATTTATTCTTCAAGATATTACTGCTTTTTTGTTTGTTTGTTTTTTTTTTTGGTTCGTAATTTTTAATTTTGGCTGCCTTTCTCTCTTTTGTTTTACAGCATCTACTAAGAGGTCGCATGAATGGGCTTCAAGTGGCGTTGGTGGCGTTGGTGGTGAACATATTCACCGGCAAGCATCTACCTCTCCAGTGAGGCCCACTGTAACAACAGTGTTGGCTACTCCAGCTCCGGCCTCACCGTCTTCTTCTAATGTTTCAGTTAGGAAGAAGATGGTAAGTTCAGTTTTTGTTGCTGGCTACTATTTTCTTCGTATCTGTTTTTTTAGTTCTTGCACGAAGATGAGATGAACTGAGCGTGAATAATTTTTTTTACTTTCTTTGTTTTAGAAGGCTAATGGACCCAAGCTAAGGCCACCGAAATCATCCAGCAACAAGTCATCGTCCTCGGCTCAGGATGAGATGGAGATGGAGATAGCTGAAGTTTTGTACGGTATGAAGAGGCAGCCGCAGGGTCCGTCTAAGCAAGAACTTGTAGGTGCTGATTTGGTTTCAAGGGAAACCGCTAATAACAATAACAACAATAATAAGTCCACTAGTGATGCTAAATCCAGAGTTTCTTCTCCGATCCCCAACTCTCCATCTATTCTTCCTCGATCTTCTTCAATTTTGCCTACAAATTCTAGCTCTTCAACTGTTCCCATGTCCGCTATTGGTGAGCTTACTGAGCTCATGAAGCTTAGTTTTTTTTTTTTCATTTTTCCTTTGGTTTGTATCAAGGAGTGAAGAATTTGTGTGGTTTTCATTTGAATTTACAGCTCCGAAGAGGAAAAGACCACGACCTGTTAAGTACGAAGAGGATAATCCTTCAATTTTTGCGGTGCGTAACAGTACCATTTCGGCCACAACAAAGGTTGAGACGGATCAGTCTGCTAAAAATGAAACTATGCAGAATTCGGAGAAGAATTCCGCCACTGCTGTTGCGGAAAATGGTTCGATTTCATACGATTTGGTGAGCACACAAGCCTCTGAGCCACCGCTAGAATCTGTGAAGCCGGAGAACAATGATTTGTTGTCGGATTCAAAGGGTCTGACTGAAGAATCAGAGGTTGGAGGAGATTTGAGCGTCACTAAAGAGGAGCCTCAATCTCCCAAGAAGGAATCTACTTCTGGTCTCAGATTAGATGATGATCGTAGAGAGAATACGACTGCGACAAAAGCGTTAGTTATCAATAGTATTAAAAGTTTTTTTTTTTTTTTGTTTGAGAATTGCTTTTTCTTATTTTCTTATCTCTTTATTGATGTTTTACGTGTTCAGGAATTCAATGCCATCTGCTATTGATAACCATCGCGTGGAAAAGTTTGAGATAGATCTGATGGTGAGGATCTTGTTTTCTAAGAACAAGGTCAATTTTTTTTTCTTTTTTGAATATTTTATAGTATTATTGTATTTATCTTTTGTTTTTTTCGGTCACAGGCTCCCCCTCCATCGAGATCGTCACCAGAAAGGGACGGTGATGTTGACTTCGTGGCTGTAGATTTGCAATCGGTTGGTAGCTTCATTTTTATTTTTTAAACTCTCTCTATCATCTTAAATCTGTGAGGAACTAATATGGTGACTTGGACCCTTGCAGGAAACGAAGCCTGTAGTAAAAGAGGACGAGAAGGAAATTAAAATTGTGAAGGATGATTGGAGAACTGAATCAGAAGTAAAGAAAGCAAAAATCGTAGCAGAAGAAAGTAAATCCCTGAAGCCTGTTGTGGGCAAGGAGAGGAACATTGATCTCCACCTTGATTTGGAGAAGAGTGATAGAGATGGTGGCACTGGTAGCTTAACTGGCAACAAACAGCAGCAGCACGTCCAAAAGCAGCAGCCACAACAACTATTATCAGTCCCTGAGAAAACAAGTAATATAAAAAAATTTCTCTTTCATCAATTTATTATTTTTTTGTTGGAGGACTTTTTGTTCTCTTCAATTTGTTTTTGTTTGTTTACCGATTTACTTGTTTTTATTTACAGCGCAATCCAATTCTCTACCTTTGCCTCTATCTGTGGCTAGCTGGCCTGGTGGTCTTCCTCCAATGGGGTATGGTCGGGTTATTTTGTTTCCTATTAACGCTCTTTCGTTGATTGGGAATGTATATCTGTGTTTTGCTTGCTCTTCCTCGGAGAAATGACTCTAATTTTATGAGCAGATACATGGCACCTTTGCAAGGAGTAGTATCCATGGATGGGAGCACAGTCTCTTCTGCTGCAATACAGGTAAGTCATGTTGGCTTCTTCCCTCTTCTTTTTCTCCTTTTTAATTTCGCCACTTTTTGACGTTCTTGGAACCATTTTTTCTCATAAAATTTTGGACTTCTGCGCAGCCTCCGCATTTGTTGTTTTCTCAACCTAGACCAAAGAGGTGTTCAACACATTGTTACATTGCTAGGAATATACACTACCACCAGCAATTTACAAAAATGAATCCATTCTGGTCAGCGGCAGCCGGTTCTGCCTCACTCTACGGGCCCAAGGCATGCAATCTCAATGTTGTGCCGCCCACAGAACTGCATGGAAACTTTCCCGGCAGATCTGTGAATAGTGTTCAAGATAAGGGGCAGGGTCTGGCAATCTTTCCTGGTCATACTGGGAAAGATAGTAAAAGTTCTCAACCTGCCACCATAATGGATTCTGCACAAAGAAAGCAGGTTCTGCTTCATCAAACTCCTAGTAATATACTGGTATAGGTCTTCTCTGCAACTTGTACTTATAATTGTTTATTTTTTTGTTCTCTGAAGTTGTTTTTTGAAATGATGCGTTTTCTTTTATTCAATTTCAGCATACTCCTGCTTTCATCTTCCCTTTGAGCCAGCAACAGGCAGCAGCTGCTGCTTCTGTTCGTCCTGGGTCTGTTAAGTCTCCTCCAGCTGGTAGCAGTGCTGCATCAACCGGTGCATCTAATTCTGCCTCAGTGAGTACCACTGCAACAGCAGGAGCTGCAGCCACAGCAATGAGCTTCAACTACCCAAATATGTCGGGCAATGAGACTCAGTATTTGGCAATTTTGCAGAACAATGCGTACCCATTCCCTATCTCTGCACATGTAGGAGCACCACCTGCTTATAGAGGAACTCATGCTCAGGCTATGCCGTTCTTTAATGGGCCTTTCTATTCTCAAATGCTACATCCTTCACAGCTTCAGCAGCAGCAACAGCAACCATTACCCACTCAGTCACAACAAAGTCAACAAGGTCATCAAAACACAAGCATTTCTAGTGCTTCCTCTTCGTCCCAGAAACATTTGCAGAATCAGCAGCAGAGACCACATAACAGTGGCATCAACGGTAGCACTGGAACCTTGCAAGGTTTTCCTGCTCCTAAGAACCAGCATCAACAACAACTGCAGCAGCGGCAGCAACAGCAGAACCAACAGGTTGCTCATCATGCACGCCAACTTGAGAGTGAAATGGGCGGTGAAGAGAGCCCATCAACTGCTGATAGCCGAGTTTCTCGTGCAAATATGAGTATCTATGGTCAGAATTTTATGCCTTTACCCCCACCAAACTTTGCATCAATGGGTGGTGCCACTAGTACAAGTGAAAAGAAGCCTCAACAACAGCAGAGCTCTAAGGCGGGAGTTGAATCTCTAACGCCTCAAACTTTTGCAATGACATTTACTTCTATTAATGGTGCCACAGCTCCTGCTTTTGACTTTTCTTCTATTGCACCGAATCCTGCTCTTCTTCAGAGCGTCCCAGAGGCTGTTAGGCATAACTACCAGTATATGGCAGCTGCCCAGGCAGCACAACAGAAAAAAAATTACCGCGTTTCTGAAGAAGGCAAAATTGGAGGTAGTAATGATGCTCCTATTGTGGAAGAAGAAAGAAAGTCGATGGCAGGAAAGCCATCAGCAACTGTTGGGCAGTCCATTGCTTTCTCTAGGCAAGATTTAAGTGATGCACCAGTTTCTGCAATGACAGGCAACACGGTCAATGATAGTTCTGCACGAACTCTTAATCTTGGTTCTGTGCCTGTCCGGACTTCTGTTTCGGGTATGCCAGCTTCTATGATCAGTGCCAATGCTTCTGCTGCTCAGCAGCACCTTCAGCGAAGTCAACAACAGCAGCAGCACCAAATAATTCAACTTCATAAGCAACAGCAGTTTGCAGCTGCTGCCGCTGCTCGAAGCAAAACTCCAGCAACAAGTAATGGAAGTGTTTACTCCGACCACCTATCTTCATCATCTATGGCTGGAAAGTTTCCTAATGCTCTATCTGTGTTTCCGCAAAACCTTGTCCAAAGCAACAGTAGTCCAGTTCAGTCCCCGCAATGGAAGAATTCTGGAAGAACAGGCACCTCTCAAGTTGCTTCACCATCTCTAGCCTCATCAACTACATCATCCCTTAAAAATTTTCCTCAACAGCAAGGCAGAACTCAGCAAAGCCATGCACAAATATCATTTGCAGCTAACCCCAAATCATCCGCTGCACAGGGACAACCGCCAACTAGTAATAACCAGTCTGCTTCTCCTCCAATAATGGTTGGTTCACCCACAACATCTTCTATATCCAAGACCAGCACTGGTGGAAGCCCAAGGACAACAGCTACCACTTCTACGGGCAACAAAGGTGGGCAAGCTTCCTCGTTATCATCTCAGCAAGGCAAGAATTCACCATCAATGCCTAGCCGGAAGTCTTCTCCTGTTCCATTGGTCCTTGGAAATCCCAATATCACCTCTTCTTCAAGTACTGGAACAAAGCCACAGATGTCACAGCAGCAACAACAACAGTTGCCAAAGCATGCATTGCAGCAAGCACAACTGCTATTCTCTAATGCTGCTTACATGCAAGCCCAAACTCAACATGCAGCAAATGCTGCTTCATCCGCCACAGCTGCTAGTGGGTTTTTCGTCCAAAGGCATCGTGAGCAGCAGCAGCATGGCTCCACGACAGCTTCATCACCTGGCATGTTGTTATTATGCCCCCCAGTTACTCATTCTAACACTAGCACTTCTGATCCTACCAAGGCTGTTGCTGCAGCTAGCAATACGAAAGGTGGTGGTTTACCTTCACAGGGTCTTGTCCACACTGCCCAATTTGCAACTACACAGTCTTCTGGGAAGCAACATCAGCTTGTTCCTCCTGGCTTTCCATATGTTCATGCAGTTCCC
The DNA here is from genome assembly GCA_035584115.1 of Cedrela odorata. NCBI lineage: Eukaryota > Viridiplantae > Streptophyta > Magnoliopsida > Sapindales > Meliaceae > Cedrela > Cedrela odorata. The sequence goes on from JAXCLQ010000007.1 coordinate 6,646,807, forward strand.
GCGGCAGTGCAGGTAAAACCAGCAGAGCAGAAACAACCCGCTGGTGAGTAGAATTGTCCCCAGGTGCCTTAAATTGCAATGCGCATAATAGGGAACAAGAAAAAGGAGGTAGCCCCTAGTGAAATGAATTATAGATTGCGGATGTATATTTTTGAAGGGAACGGAGATTTCTTGCTAAGGAAATTGCAATTTACATGATGCCAGGCGGCAGCATTGGAAGAAATGAAGGTCCAATGACAAGCAACACCGTCCAAGACGCAACATGCGTGTATCCTGACCCACAATTTTGGAAAGAAAGTTGAAATAGTGGGGGAAAGGTGGTTGTTTGTGGAATAGTTTTTTGCAAAATGTGTATTCAGCTATGTACATTCGTGTTTATAATCTGACAAGGTTGATCCGTAAGTCTAATTTTATTTTTGATTGGCTTTGATGGTGGGGGAGCGGTTGAGCAATGATGCAGGAGTTAAAAAAAAAAAAAAAAAAGAGTTTCGACGGAACATATATATTGTGTAGGGCAAAAAGAGGGAGGAGAAGAAAAGACACCACTCTCTTCCCTGCATTTGGGGCTGTGATGACGGAGGTTTCTGTATTATTTGTTTTTATTGGTTCGTTTTTATCAAAATTTCTCTGCCTTTCCTTCTATCTTTGTATTTTTATTATTTTGCAGAAAGAGCAGTAAACAAACAGCATCTCCTCATCTAGACACGTATATATATATAGGCATAGTTCAGTTGGTGGTGTATACGTGTAGTATGTATGTAGGAGGCACATATAAGATTTAATTTTTCGAAACTCACATGTGATGGGAGTAAATGTCTGTCACTGTTGTTGATTGCCTTTGTTCGCTGGGGATGCTATACTATATTATCATCATATGCTTTTAATTGAAAATGGAAGGAGGGAGAGAGAGAGAGAGAGAGAGAGAGAGGTCACTATCATGGTCTGTATTTTGGTGATGAGATAGATTACACATATATATATATATATATATAGTGTTGGATGAATTGGAGGCTAGATAGAAGTTCAAATCGTACAAGCACCTTAGCTTTTGTCTGGATGTGGCGTGGGCCATATCTCTCCCCACTTTTGTGTAGTTGAAGTTGTCCAAATTGAAATTATTATTATTATTATTATTTTTCATTTGCTTTGACAAAAGTAGGAAAGAGCAAGAACGCGTCTCCTTTGTCCGTTTGTCTGTTACACGTGTTTCGTCTCTATTTTTAAAAGATATGTTATTTATTTATTTATTATTATTATTATTATTATCATGTGTGGTGGGGTGGGGGGGGATCTAAAATAATATATATATATATATATAATGTATAATATTAATGCCCCCTTTTCAGTTGCCAGATTTGCCCTTTCAAGTGGTGTCCGCTTCAGATACAGACAGAGCTCTATCCGAAGCTAGTGACGTTTAACCTCCTTGTAAAAAATTGGAATTTGAGATTGATTATTATTATTATCATTATTAATCAGAAAACAAGATCTAATCATGTTGCTGCCGCTAACACGTGACAAGTGAAGCCAAGTAAAGACAATATAATTTTGTTTTTGGGACCTACAAAAGAAATCAATAGTTAGCTTAGAATATTTGAAAGATTTATGTGTTATCTCACAATCCCATGATTATTAGGTTAACACAAGTTTCACATTTCGCAAGGGCTTAGAAGATTGGATGATTGGTTCATTTTTGGACTTCCTTTGGTAATCATGTGTATATCATCTCATTTTATATATTTATCAAGTACAAACAACAACACTCAATCAACTCTACTCAACATGCTCTATTTATGTATAGCATCAGCAAGCTGGAACCCATTTACTGTACACCCACAAAATTGTGGGAAGAAAAAACATACATAAGGGGCACCACCAGAACCACCACCAACAGTAGGTGACCTAATT
>JAXCLQ010000007.1:6650522-6666165 GCA_035584115.1 Cedrela odorata
TAATGGTAGTAGCCATGACATCAATATTAAATAAATATTGTGATATATTCCCTCAATTTAACATTGGAAAACTAAGCAACTTTTATTTAATTAAACAATAAAATTTCTAATCTTAATCTTAATCTTAATCTTATTCTTAGATTAGAATCAAAGCACTATCAATCACAAACTACAGTAAATTATATTAAAAAAGCATCCAAATGATGTAGTATTGTTACACAGCACCAAGACTTGCACATGCAGCACTGACAAATTTTAAGGGGGGGAAACCTGTGGCTGAAATCCTATTTAGAAACATGCAGCAACTTCCTCGAAGATGCTCTTTTGTTGGGGTAAGAATTGGGCACTCAGAATTGGATAACATACAAAATTCATTGCAATCATCAAAGGTAAGTCCAGAGATTCCCAAATCAAGGCTTGCATTTGCATAGCCAATCCTAATATTATGTAGGAATGATATGAATATAATACGAGATAATTTACATGCTCAAGAAGGATAAATGGGGCAATAATTTGTCTTTCATTGCAAAGAATGATAGGGTTTCTTCAATTTTCTAGTTTCAACAGTAGTTGACAATTGACTAATTTCCCGATTTCAATTTCGACAGTACAATGACAAATGGGTAAAAAATAACCTAAACCATGCTTCCTTACTCCAACCACAACACAGGATAAATAAACCTGTGACTTCTGTAACCATCGTGTTCCTATTTCTATACAAAGGCCTCTAATAAGGCCTTCCTGAAGCAGAGCTATTTTTGGGTGACAAGAGGCAGCTGACATGAAAGCCACTTTTAACATCCTTACCTACCTTATAACAGAGACAAAGACGAAAAAAAGACAGACATAGTGATGAATGTGTATATCAAGGGATTTGTTGAACCTCCTCCTGACACAATGTATTGAAGCCTTACGAATTGTTAGTCAAAGCAGCTATCTCCCTTTCCTGTTGTTTCTTGAGATATCTCTGAGCAGTTGCAGTCACAATCTTTACAAAGAAGTTCATGAGCATAAGCCACACAACAGTGTTCCAGACTGAAGCAAATGAGATATCCCAATTCTTCCCCTGAGAAGGATAAAAAGGAATGAAGCCATATAAATAAGGCATTCTACTGCCCAAACCATGTAAAAACTAGATGAATGTGGTTCCATGTATTGAGGGAGTACCTCGATATTTGAGGGAGGCTGGGGTTTCAGGTACCTTGCTCTGATACTATGGAGTTTAGCTGTGAGGTTGGGCAAGACAGGAGCAAAACCAGGTACAAGGCTGAGTACCCAAATCAACTCATTCTCTATCCAGTCAAGCAGCTGATTGTTACAAACAGAGATTATAAAAAAGGTCTGCAGAATAGAAATTAAAAAGAGCACCAAAAGTTAGAGCTAGAAGATTAAAACTTCGGATCAAGCTTTTAACAACCAAAATGTAATTTCAACTCTGAACTGGTACAAGTCTTGAAGACTCAGAACGAGGCATCACAAACCTGTATGTGAGTTTTAATAATTGCCTTTCCAATCAATGTAGCAAGAAAAAACTTCCAAAATGGTATCCCAAATTGACCACACATAATGCCTGCAAGGTCAAAGAGTGGATTTGGCACCTAAAAAGAAAGATATTAAGTTAAGCAGCAAATTGCAGATTATTGAAAACTTCTAGGACAGGCTTCATAATTGTAAATTAAGCTCAAAGTGAATTTATCATGCATGGTATATTGCACTTAAGAAACAAACATGTAGTTGAAATACCAGATAAAATACAATCCAGAAAAAATAGAAGTAAAGTTGGAAGATATCAAATATTTTAAAGGGGCTTCAGCAGCTCATATAATTCCAAATTTATGGTTTTAAGAAAAAAGGTTCATGGGGATCACCAATGACCTCCTACTTGGTCTAGCATTATTTATTTAAATTCTAGTTTTTTTCGTCTCGTTAACGATATAACATTCTTGCATCTTCGGGAATGAAATCATGATCCATGAACGCTTGTCCTGCATCTAAAGTTTGGTCCAAAACATATGATATTAAGACAATGTAAAACATTCAAAAATGTATTCTTATATCACTTTTCTTTGTTTATAATATCTTTAACCAAAAGTCTAAAGTAGGTAGAAAACACATGTATGCACACAAGATTAAGGAAAAAACTATGGAGTATGCCAAATATAACAAATATCATTTATGAAGAAAATGTCAGAACAATCTGCACATAAACTTGTGACAGATAATGTAGCAGTCAAAATCGAGACTAACCGAAGCAAGAACTAATATTGTTAAGAAGTTCAAGTGTTGAGAATGGGTGAAGAACCAGCGTTTGATTTGTTTCAGGTGAGTAGCTACAACTCCATCATTTTCTGTTGGTGAATCATCTAATTCGTCCATGGCATCCAATCTGCTACCTGATATACGCGCTGCACAAATTGGAAGAAGAATAAATTTATATTATGATGGCATTCTAAATTATTAGAATATAATGTAATGTAAGCTCTGCCAAATCCTGAAGAGTGAAAACTAATAATAACATTAACCTCCCATGCCATAGGAAGTAGAAAAAGATATGCACGTAATCACACATATGACCAATCATTTGCTAAAAGAAATTATCAAACCCCAACTTTACAAGATATTAGATCATTATTTGTTCGACTCTGTTTCAGAATATCATCGGCGAATTAGGTTCCACTAAGACTCAGAAAGGCTGAAGCAACCAAAGAAAGTCCTAAAATTGATGGGACAGGGGTATTCCTTGGCACAATCTGTGACAAAAGCAGAGTCAGAATCCAAGATATCATATGGTAGAACAGAATAATATCGGATCAACCTCAAAGCAAAAAAGGTTTGGCAAGAATCTATAATTAGAAAATATTTCTTTCCTTCCCTACAAAGTCCTTAATAGCTTCCCTTCAACATGTTCTCTCATTACCATTAATTGATTTTAGTCTCAAATCTTAGTTACATAAGTACCAATGCATAACTTGCCGGTCATACCTGCCCTTGAGATAAAATAAGGAGGAAGCTCCCCAAGTGCAGTACCAACACCCCAGAGAATAGCCTCAAGCTGTATCTGAGGCAATATGCTGCCAAGTGGAACCCGTGAACCTTCTGATGATAAAAATAAGGGGGGCCCAAAGCCACTGCATTCCTTATCAAGCCATGAGGGGTCTCTTTTCAGCTGTATTGTATCATACGGAGCACTTTTTAAATCAACTCGGCCACATTGCATTGCTTTTATTGTGAATAGTGCAATATGAGGGCCCAGATAAAGGACAAAAGTGTGCAAACCAGAACCTGAAATTCAAAAAAAGAAAATTCACAATTTCAGTGCAATAATGTGTTAAGAACACCAGGTCAGATATATCAATCAAGACGTTTGGGTCCCCACCCCTCCCCAAAAAAAAAAATGATATTCTAGTTTCCGAACATGAATACAATATGGATACCAAAAATCAAGAAGTAGATATGGTACTCTTAACGAATTGTTCATTCCTGTAGAAAAAACTTCAATCACACAGCAGACAAATTATAACGACCCCGGCCCTCGATATGGCCATCAGGTCCCATCTGGCTCACACCTAGACTACTGAGTTACCGTTGTTACAACCCAATGTCTCTCACGGGTCCACTGAGTAGGAATTTGTCTCTCAGCTTGGTATTTGATCCTTCCCCTAAGGAAAGTTCACCTCCCCCACATTTTGAACCTGGAACCTCCCCTTTAAGAAGTAATCAAAGTGAGTACCAATTGTTTTACTTAAAGGGGAGGTCGCAGGTTCGAAACGCAGGGGAGGCGAACTTCCCTTAGGGGAAGAAACAAATACTTCAATGACCGGGCTTGTGATGCTCAGAGAGCCGAAGGATAAATTCATGCTCAGTGGGCCCGTGAGGGATACTGGGCTCTAACGGCGGTAACTCAATAATCCAGGTATAGACTGGGTAGGACTTGGTTGCCATACCGAGGGCCGGGGTCATTACATAAAAAGACGCCGTTATAGTCTAATGTCCCTCACGAGCCCACTGAGTAGGAATTTGTTCCCTTTGGGTTCCCCACCCGCAGGGATTTGTTCCTTTCCAAATACTTCTGAAAAGCTCGCCTCCCTCACCCCTTGAACCTCCCCTTTAAGGAGTAATAATCCCTATGAAAGTGAGTACCAATTGTTCTACTCCACTTTAATAAGTTCGTCTCCCTCACATTTCGAATCTGAGACCTCCCCTTTAAGGAGTAATCCCTAGGGAGTATCAATTGTTTTACAGAAATTCGCCTCCCCCACGTTTCGAACCTGGGACCTCCCCTTTAAGGAGTAATCTCTATGAAAATGAGTAATAGAACAATTGGTACTCACTTTCCTAAAGATTTCTCCTTAAAGGGAAGGTTCTGGGTTCAAGGGGTGAGGGAGGCGAACTTTCTAAAAGTATTTGGGAAGGAACAAATCTCTGGAAAGTTCGCCTCCCTCACCCCTTGAACCTAAGACCTCCACTGTAAGGAATAATCCTTATGAAAGTGAGTACTAATTGTTCTACTTAGAAAAGTGAGAACTAATTGTTCTAGTATAACAATTAATACTCACTTTCATAGGGATTACTCCTTAAAGGGGAAGTCCCAAGTTCAAAACGTGGGGGAGGCGAACTTCTTAAAGTGGAATAGAATAATTGATACTCACTTTCAAATAGCTCAAATTGCTGCAGAATCCAAAGCTAACAAAATTCACAAGCACAGCAAATATAACAGACAAAAACAACCCAGCACATCCACTTTATTCGAATAGAAAGGGCTGACACGCTTCAATGTAGATTTATTTGAGCTAAAGTACTATGAATTGAATGGCATCCCTTAGATTCCATTTTTTTTTTTTAACGTTTTGAAGTAATAAAAGAGGTTTGACAGAAGAATCTTGGATAGGACTAGTGGTGTCTATTTTTAAGTGGCTACCTCTTTATTAGACATTCTTGTTAAAGAAATAATGAGATTATATCTATCTCACTCGCTCTCCCTCTTAGACGCATGCGCATATGAGGATGCAAACCCATTTTCACATAAACACACATGAAACACGTCACTTTCAAGAAAATATGGCTTGCCAAAATTTAACAACAAAAGAATAGCGGAAGTGGGAAGGTATAATCAAACAATGTTAGGGACACAAATCCATTGCTCTTCTCTCCCTCGCAAATACACACATGAACAAGAACGCTTGTGCATGAATACACACACAGAAATGAAGTATCCTGTGTTAAGAAAGTCTGCCTCTCAAAAATATAACAACAAAATAATAGGAGAAGCATTAAGGTATTATCAAAATATAACAAGCTGATCGTATCTATATTCTAATATAGTAGATTTTATAATGTTCAAAAAACACTATTGAATATTTAGTTAACAGGCAGATTTAAGATGATTTTTCCATTGCTATTCCATAATAGCTATGACATGAAGCAAGACTGCCTACAACTAATTGTTTAACTTATCAGGAATGCTCCTCCAGACACCAGAAATTGTATGAACCAGGGCCGTATTAAAGTTCTTACCAAGACCAATAGAAGACGCGACACCAAGGGCCATCCACCACAATCCAAACCGGAAATATTCAGAAAGCTCCTCAATATGCTGCAAAGAAATGACATTGCAGGAATTAACCCGTCAGAAACGATAAATCAAATGTTAAGAACAGAGCAAATTATAACAAAATTTTACACAAAATTCATGTCTGCATTACATACATTACGAAAATATAAACTAATAACACTTTGTGAAGAGAACAACTAGTAGCAAAAATGATGCATGTGTCATTTTAATTCTCTTCAATTAAGAATTGCCTCTGTATGTTAGAGGTTCTAGTACAGCATGCAAACAAAAAGAAATAACAAATATAGAAACCCTATTATCAGCAATTTTAGAAAAGTATGATGTCACTTAGCGAAAATATAATAAAGAAAGAATAATACCTTATCATGAGGACCGTCAATAGTCACAAGCAGAATTCCGAGGGCTGCCACCACAGAACTTAAGAGCATAAGCCAACCTCCTTTTGCCAGAAGGTATAATGTTGATCGCTGGAGATATTGAATAACAGCCAAAATGAAAAGCTTTATAGTCTTTAAAGGTTGTGTTGTTAGTGTAAGATTTTCTAGTTCCTCTTGATGCTTCTCATGAAGATCTGAAACAAGAACCATATATCAGCCAACAAAAATTGACATGGCACTGATCCCTCCTTTCCTTCAGTTAATATTTAGTATAAAAATCACAACCTAGCACCTAAATCTACACGACATAAACCTCAATGCAACAACCAACGAAACAGACAACATTATAATAATCCCCTTCAAACAATGCAAAATGAAGATAAATCATGATTAAAATAAAAAACCCATCTACAAATCGTGCAACTGAACATACCAAAAAACCAAAATATTCAGCGAGACTATAAAAAATAAAAAACCAAGTTCCCTCTATAGTCTATATGGGCAAAGCTTCAAAGTTTCGTTCTTTTACTTAATAAGCGCGCTAATATTATTAGCAACATTTATCAGTATTTACTTCTTTTATAATATTAAAATTCAATATATTCTCACTTGAATCACACAATAGTTCATTTTTCGGTTTGAATATCATAATCTTTATCCGTACTTCATTAAAAATTCTAAAAATAAATAGCACGAACAGATCTAAATATCCGGCATTTTCGCGCTAAAATTTCTCACCCAAATTCATATTACGTCGACAAACTTCCTTAGAAATCAAAATTTTCACATAACAAAGGCGAAAAGAATCAATCAAAAGAGCTGGATATCAAGAACCTGCCTGAGATCACTGTGTCCATCTCTTGTGTAGACGACGTCGCTCCTTTGCCAAACCCCATTACACACACATGCTCTCACTTTATCCCCAAAAACAAAAACAAAACAAAATCAAATTTTTAATAATTTGACAGTTGTTTATGTCTATAACTTTTGTTTCACGGAATGGGCCGTGGCAAGCGAATAAGGGTGTGAATCAATTGCTTGAATTTGAACCAAACATTACTTGTTTCTCCGGATTTGTTAAAATTGCAGATCTGAAAAAGAGAGAACAAAAAGTTACGAGTGAATTAGCGAGAAGATCTGTTAATGGAGCTTTTCATCTCTCTTTCGAATCGCTCTGCAATTTAAGATAGAGTCTCTCTCTCTCTCTCTCTCTCTCTCTCTCTTTCTCTCAACAACAGCTCCCAAATTAGACGTCTTCCCCCATTTTTACTTTGGAATTAGGTGAAATTAGTCCTAAATTACTGTTTTGCCCCCTCTTTTAGGGTTAGTTAATTTTGCGTTTATCTTTTTCAGATATGGCGTAAGGATAAAGATTAGGCCCCATTTCTACTAAACTCATCTACTAATACTATTAATTAATTAATTAACTTTAAATAAAAATATATTAATATAATAAAAATAAAAATATTAAATATTAAATTTTAAATTAAGAAAACAAATTTAATACAAAACGTAACGCTAAGCTAATTGTGTTGAAATGAGTAACATTATTTTATTAAATTTTATAATATGAAGATGTTGATTTTGGACAGTTAAAATGACATTTATGATTTGACCGAGCCAATTATAAATGGACACGTACGTCTCTATTCTCTGTCCCAATAGTAGACTTGACTTACACTATGGTTGGATGTATATCTCAATAATAATATATAATTAAAACTGGAAACCAAAAATATGGTCGCTGGTCAGCGTTAAAGTCACATGCTATGCGCGTGAGATGATAATGACAGAGATGCAATTGTAATTGATTAAGGTAGAGATGTCTCATATGATAAGATTCTCAATTTCTAAAGGCAACTTACAAGAAAACGAAAGCAAGCATGTGCTGTGCCAAAGAGAAGAAGGCATCACGTGAGCATGAGCGTGAGTTTTGAGCACCATCAATGCAATCATTTGATTAAGAACCATGGGTCAGGTCCACTATCTTTCATGACCAAAATGGGTCAAGTCCAGTTACAAGCCCATGGGGGGGATGATTCCATGCAAAGAACTTGGTCGTTTCATTTTCATGCCAGAGGACAGAGCAGAGCAGATAATTACTTTGCCTTGAGTTGATTCCTTGCATAGCTAATCGACAGATAGATAGAGAGAGAGAGTTTTGAATGGATGATTGTCGTCTAATGGTTGTAGTATTTTCTCTTTGCAAAATTTCGTAAAAGAAACTCATCAATCACACTCATTTATTGATTGGAAAAGAATCGTCGAAGCAAAGAACGTTATCTTCAAAACACACAAGCATAAGTTACTTCAAAGCAATTCTCATGTTGATAGCTATAACTCCCACTCTCATGTCTAATGCAATCCCCATGACAGGAAGATTTGACAGGGAATCTTGAAACAAATTAATATAAGTAGCTATAGTTTGTAAGTTAATGTGAGCTACAGTTTACACAACTCCATTTTCTGGTACTGTGCCAGTCTGAAAGTGAAAAATGTCGGGCATATTTGATGACATAAACCACACTTAGGATTCCATAATTTATAAAATTAGTCTTGTCTCATTACAAATAGTTTAATGTAAAGAGTACGATTAAATATTTCCATGGAACTATTTAACCTGTGATTATTATACAATGAGTCAGATGTCATCCAACAGGGATATCAAGGGAGAATCCAGAGGTTATCTACCTTATTAAGGAGACAACATGTGAGAACAAATAGATTACATACAAATACTTTCACATATAACAACATACCAACATGCACCACGTATCAATTCACAACATACCAACATTACAAATATGGGAAGAGGGTTTGCCTTTGCCTTTGCCATGGTGGATCAGGTACTTTAATTATCTATTAATCAAGAGATAAAGACTGATAATCCCCTCCTTCACACCACTATTAGTTGCCATCAAAATGACCCTTTATTTCGTTGAGTAAAGGCTTAGTCTTCCTAAAGTCAAGTGACATTAGAGAAAATTTAATCATGCAAAATGAAAACCACAGTGAGGATCCTTCGTTGGTCATCGCCAAGTCTTTTTATATATTTTGTCTATGTATCATACTATCTCTTTCGATTTCATTACATTATACACCATCTAAAGCACTGAAATCTTTTCATCTTTCTTTGTTGAATTTTCATAGAGTATTGTTCTCGTTCAGAGATGTTCCAGAAAGTCATGGAGAAGTTCTGTGCTCGGCCTAAAGCAAAGACGAAAGGCATCGTTATTGAGGGCAAGAAGAAGATCAAAGGTAATGTAGTATTGATGAAAAAGAATGTGTTGGACTTCAATGATATAAAAGCTTCATGTTTTGATCGGGTTTACGAGCTCGTGGGCAAAGGTGTTTCTATGCAGCTCATCAGTTCAGTTAATGCGGACCCAGGTTGGCCTTTCTGTCTATGAAAAACTTACTTGAATTATCTGAGTGAGTACAGTAGATGCATGGGAAGTGAGAAGCTAGTCATGGTGGTTCATTGATGAAGACTATAAATTTTGAATCAAACACCACAAGGGACCTCCTTTGCCTTCATCAAAAGAAAAAACGAATAAGAACTTATGTGCTTGATGATACTTAAACTGGAAACATTCATTCTCTGTTTCTTGTTTCGCAAAATGGCCTTCATTTGGAACATGTTTGAGAATAGTTTGACTAACTATACCTGCAAATTCAATCGTCTGAGTAACCATGATCTTTCTGCACTTTTTTTTCCCACTTCCCATAGTTCCTCTAATCTTGCTAAGTAGATCAAGTAACAGAAGAATTTTTTCAGTTGATAAAGACATTTTTCACCCGGCTTCCTCAAATCTTGTAAATTTAATGCAATAGTGGAAAAGCTACTCTGTTTCATACATCTATGGTTGTAATTTTGTATTTTGTACGTGTTCAGATAATGGGTCGCGGGGAAGGCTTGGTAAGGTGGCATACTTGGAGAACTGGATTACAAAAATAACTCCATTTACAGCTGGAGAAACCCAAATCACTATCACATTTGACTGGGATGAATCTATGGGTGTTCCTGGAGCTTTCATCATCAGAAATCATCACCATAGCCAGCTATTCCTCAAGACAGTAACTTTAAAAGATGTTCCAGGCCATGGCCAGATCCATTTTGTCTGCAATTCCTGGGTCTACCCGACACATCGTTACAAGTATGATCGAGTATTCTTTTCAAACAAGGTAAAATTAATCCTCCACTAACATAAATGATTTTCAGACAATGCTTCTCTCTCTTTCTGTATTGATCATAATCTTGTGCTGGTCCACTGATTTGTGAATCATCGAGAAGCAAAGGACTATTCCTTTTGGTCATTCTAAAGAGATATCTAAAATGAAGGCTTAGACCCCATTAATTACTTTATGACTCAGTATTAACATCAATCTGATCCCTATAGCTAGTGGTTTCTATCATGATTGCTACCTTTAACTAATTATTGGAAGCTTTACATAATACCTTCTTTTTCGTGGCAAAATCATAGTGTCTATTTTTTCCAGCTAGATTAGACAGTCCTTTTCTTACTCCTTTGATTCTTGATATCAATTTTCCACATCTTAGCTTTTCTAATGTGGCAGAGCTGCAAAAATGGTTCCTATGTCAATTTCTGACCAAGCCAGAAAGAAATGAGCTTCAAGTATCTTAAGTTGTTTTTCTTGTTTATAACATGAATTTATAACAGTAATTAGCTGCACTAAGGTGGACACTTTCATCTAATTTATTAAAATAATTTGTCGTTGAATTTGTTATACAGTCAAGATGGAACTAGAATAATAAGTAGATGTACTAACATATGACTTTATGATTATATTTTTAGACTTACCTCCCATGCCAAACACCAGAGCCCTTGCGGAAATATAGAGAAGAAGAACTTGTAAATCTCCGTGGAAATGGAAAGGGTGAGCTCAAAGAGTGGGATAGAGTATATGACTATGCTTACTACAATAATTTGGGAAATCCAGATAAAGATCCAGAATATGCACGCCGTGTACTCGGTGGATCAAAGGAGTATCCATATCCCCGAAGAGGAAGAACGGGTCGAAAACCAACAAAAACTGGTTAGAGACCTGAATTCAGACAGTTTTCAGTTACTTCCTTGAATGGGATATAAAAATGTAGAATATGAACAATGAAATTGAAGATTTGAACAACTTTTAATAAGTATATTAGAATGATTCACTTTGATTCACTTACAATCAGTAACTTCAATTTTCGAATTGTAACAGATCCTAACAGTGAGAGTAGACTGCCACTTCTAAGTCAAGATTTTTATGTTCCAAGAGATGAATGGTTTGGCCACTTGAAGTTTTCAGATTTTCTTGCCTATGCTCTGAAATCTCTAGTTCAGGTATTGCTCCCGGAGATCACATCATTATGTGACAAAACTATAAATGAATTTGACAATTTTGAAGATGTACTTAACCTCTATGAAGGGGGTATCAAACTACCAAATGGCCCCACTATCAATAAGATTAGGAATCGCATCCCATGGGAGATGCTCAAGGAACTTGTTCGTAATGATGGAGAGCGATTTCTTAAATTTCCAATGCCTGATGTGATCAAAGGTACAATAAAATTTTTGTTTTCGAAATACATTGCTATTAGCTTAGTATTTGTTCTTTAGTCAAACTTCTGCGTGTGCTTTATGAGGTTTTATGGATTCATTTCAGAGGATAAGTCTGCTTGGAGGACGGATGAAGAATTTGGAAGAGAAATGCTAGCTGGAGTGAATCCAGTTGTCATCAGCCGTGTCCGAGTAATATAACTTCCATTACATAGGCTGATAATTACATGTTTTTTCAATTCAATGATTTACTGAAATTGAATTGCAGGAATTTCCCCCAGCCAGCAACTTAGACCCTAAAGTATATGGAAATCAGAACAGTTCATTTACAAGAGCAGACCTAGAAAGGAACATGAATGGGCTGAATGTGGATGAAGTACTATTTCATGCTTAATCTATTTCATTATTATTTCACATTGACAAAACAAATTTCACATGCACAATTCACAATGTTTTTTCTCTGCCTTGCAACTTCGTTTTCTTTTCTTAGGCTATGTTGTATTTTGTACAGGCTATCGAAAGCAAGAAGCTGTTTATATTAGATCATCATGATGCTTTAATGCCATACCTGCAGCGAATAAACTCCACTACCGCAAAGACTTATGCCAGCAGAACGCTCCTCTTACTGCAAGATGATGGGACATTAAAGCCATTGGCAATTGAGTTGAGCTTGCCGCACCCACAAGGGAACCATCATGGTGCTGTCAGCAAAGTTTTCACCCCAGCAGAAAATGGTGTTGAGGGTTCAGTGTGGCAGCTGGCGAAAGCTTATGTTGCAGTGAACGATTCCGGCTATCACCAGCTCATTAGCCACTGGTATCATATCAAATGAAAATATTGTCTGGCTGCAAAATTTAGAAGCTTGATTTAAACAAATTAATATTCATATGCTTCTGGAAAACATTTGCAGGTTGTTCACCCATGCTGTAATAGAGCCATTTGTGATTGCAACTAATAGACAGTTAAGCGTGCTTCATCCAATATACAAGCTTTTGCATCCCCACTTTCGGGATACAATGAATATAAATGCCTTGTCTCGGCAGATCCTTATCAACGCCGGTGGGGTACTTGAACATACAGTCTTCCCAGGAAAGTACGCCATGGAAATGTCTGCTGTCATTTACAAGAACTGGGTTTTCACTGAGCAGGCATTACCTGCAGATCTGCTCAAAAGGTGAGCAACAAAAATTTGAATGCAAAATGGCTCCTATGACTTCGATTCTTATAAAAAATGAAACTTTGATTCACCTTTTTTTTTTGTCAGAGGAGTGGCAGAGCCAGACAGAAGCCAACGTCATGGACTTAGGCTGCTGATTGAGGATTACCCTTATGCTGTGGATGGTCTTGAAATCTGGTCTGCAATCGAAACATGGGTCAAAGAATATTGCTCTTTCTACTACCCCACAGATGACTTGATTCAATGTGACAATGAACTCCTGTCATGGTGGAAAGAACTGCGTAATGTTGGCCATGGTGACAAGAAAGATGAACCATGGTGGCCTGAGATGCAGACACAAGCTGAGCTTGTACAAACATGCACCATTATCATATGGGTTGCTTCTGCCCTTCATGCAGCTGTCAATTTTGGACAATATCCATATGCTGGCTACTTCCCTAACAGACCAACCACAAGTCGCCGGTTCATGCCTGAACCAGGCACCCCTGAATATATGGAGCTTGAGAATAACCCGGAATTGGCCTTCCTGAAAACAATCACAGCCCAGCACCAAACCCTCCTTGGTGTCTCCCTCATAGAGATTTTATCACGGCACTCAACCGATGAGGTTTATCTTGGACAGAGAGACACCCTTGAGTGGACTTCAGATGCTGAACCATTAGTAGCATTTGAAAGATTTGGAAAGAGGCTGGTAGAAATCGAAAACAGAATTATAGAAATGAACAATGACAAAAGATGGAAGAATAGAGTTGGGCCTGTCAAGGTGCCTTACACCTTACTCTATCCTAACACCTCAGATTACTCGAGAGGGAGTCGGCTCACCGGGAAGGGAATTCCCAACAGTGTCTCAATCTGAAGTTTTTGATCTGAAACACTGAAAAGCTATTCTTTTTTTTTTTTTTTTTTTTTTTTTTTTTTTTTTTTTGTGTGTTTAACTAGCGAAAGAGTGCAAATTAGCTTTCATGTCTTTATTTTTTTAGTATAGATCTTGTACTGAAGGCATAGAATTTGTTCAGATTCTCAAACATGTTCGCCAAGTAGCTATGTACTCTAAAAATAGCATGATGTACCTAATTTTCTTTAGTAAATGTGCTTTAATGCAGATACAAATATATCTCTTTACCCAGTTATTAATTCTCCTTCTCTCGAATTTGATATCTAGCTCCATCCATAAACCTCGTTCTTGACCTCAAAAATGTCCTTGTTCCGAAGAACACAAACAGCACCCCAAATTTGATGCACCAAAATCCAAGACCTCCTCTATTGTGAAAGAACTGCCTACCTGAGACCAGAATACACAAAACGATCAGGCAAGTAAACCACCCACGACAATTCAGGAACGACAATTTCTTTTATATAAAACTCTCTCATGAGAAGCTTTTGATTAAGATAAATGGTGTTTAATTACTACAACACACTTTTATAGGCCCATCAATTACAAACAAAATCATTTAAAGATCTTTCTGCAACAAACAAAATATCATTTAAAGATTTTTCTGCAATCACATTCATTGTTCAAACTTTGGCAAAAAAGAAACTCAACGTTCATGGAAAACAAAATCATATTTACAAAAAAACTTCAATCAGATGGTGAAGTAAGACTTAAGTTCAATCATGCTGCATAGTGCCTTGATTGATAGAAGTCAAAAAGTAGGTGAATAAAAACACTTGAAGACTATGTTTTGGATTGAGGTGTTCTGAATTTTAATTCACAATGAAATGAAATCACTAGAACAAGTGTATGGATAGCTGGTAAACATTAGCTGCCTCATGAAATTAAGAATTTTCTAAACATTCCAGCTGCAGTAGAGTGAGCTTCAAATAGCTTTAGAGTGATTTGTAGCAAATCTGCCTACAAAACAGGTCATTGAAAACACTGTCCTGGCACCTACAAACTTAACAATTGATTCACATTGCCTTCATTTTCAACCGTGCAGTGCAACCATCTTATGACATTTAAAGTTTTAAACCCACAACACAATTTTCTTTTTCAATCACAAAATCATACATACTTCTTGACCTAACTGTGATTATACTGTCAGAAAAGAAGAATCAAAATTGTTCAACGTTCATAAATCTTCATTAAAGGAAAATACAGAAGAAAAAATTAGGGCTTCACAAGTTTTCAGCATTACATAGCACATGATCTAATTTTTTTTTTTTTTTTTAATAAAAGTTCAAAAAACGACAGCGTGTTAACAGAACTTCTGATGTTGACCAAGAAAATATGCGAGCCCCAAGTATCAAAATCACAAATTCTAACTGGTTGTAGCCATATCAAGTTATCCATGACCATTATACAGAAATCAGTAATGGCCATAGCAACCCAAGCCTCTCTCTTCACTCCGGCCACCTTCTCCACCACCAAATCAGCCGACCGCACCGCCGTGCCATGGAAACAATCATCATCTTTTTCAGTCAGGCCACGAAAATATGTTACACGAACCATTAAGGCCATGGCAGCACAAGAAAACACTGAGGCACCCACAAAAGAGGCTCCAGTGGGTTTCACCCCACCAGAAATGGACCCGTACACACCATCGCGGATCTTCGGATGCAACACCGGCGGGTTGCTGCGGAAGGCTCAGGTTGAAGAATTCTATGTGATCACACGGGATTCTTCGGAGGAACAGCTATTTGAAATGCCAACAGGTGGTGCAGCTATTATGAGACAAGGTCCAAATGTGCTGAAGCTGTCTAGAAAAGAGCAGTGCTTGGCGCTTGGGACAAGGCTGAGGTCCAAGTACAAGATTAAGGACCAGTTTTACAGCGTGTTTCCAAATGGTGAGTATAATATTCCCGATCGAAGATGTTATCAGCAGGTGATGGAATCATTGTTACTCTAAGTCCGTCTCTTTCTCCATCTATCTAAATGTATACATAATTCTTATAAATTTATAACAACATATAACCTAATGCATGCAATACATAAGGGCGATATGTCTAAGGGCGG
>JAXCLQ010000007.1:6667494-6679433 GCA_035584115.1 Cedrela odorata
GCAACAAAAACAGTCTATAGGGATAAAATAAGGCAATAACTTACGATAATTTTTGGAAACTAATTTCCTTTCCGATTGATCTGAATTTTGAATATGTTATCTTCCTATATGTCTAGTTTACACCAAATTTTTCGGTGCTTAATTCCGATGTCTATATTTTATTTTATAACCAAAATACTAAGCTTAGGTCAGAAATTTCAGAAACCTAAAAAATTGTCCTGCCTCACAAAGTTTCAACTCTATAACTTGCCACCAATTTCTAGCATCAATTTCACCTCAATTTCAAAATCCCAATGCATGAACACAACCAACATACTATCATTATATAAAACAAACACTACCATGTAAAATAAAAGTTTACTACTAACACTTTTCACATGTCCACACCTCAATTCCCCAACAATTCTATATAAAACACTTCCATGTATATATTCAATTATCATTCACTGTAAACTACTTTGCAAAGCCTATCAACAACATGATCTACAAATTCATTTCATGCTTATCACTCCTCACCCTAAATGAAGCTGTCACATTAAATTTTTTATATAACCAGCATGTTTTCCAAGTAACCAGACACAAAGTATACACTAAAAATAACTGAACTAGAAAAGACACTGGTTTTCCATTTGCAAGCAAAATCAACTCAAAACATTATCTTTTAATCTCTTTCATCAAAATTTTCAGCAAAACAACCAATTACAGTAGCAAAATACCAATTCCCAAAAGTTAAAAATATATGAAAAATCATTACCTCCCTCGGAAATTGCTTCTTCTTCTTTTCTCCGTTTGGTTCTCTTCCCTCTCTTTTGCTCTTTCTCGACCAAGATCACTCTCCCTCTCATGTCTTCTTTCTTCATTTACTTGCTTCCTTCCTTTTCCCCTTGTTACGTTTTCTTGCATAGGTAAAGACGCCAAATCCACCAACGCCTCCGCCACCTCAAGCTCCATATCCGCAATTTTCGCCAAGGAACATGGCAAAGACAACCACGAAATGAAAACCGAACAGTTCTCTAAATCCATAACACCAACAGAGATAGAAAAATAAAAGAGAAAATTTAAAATTTTAATTCTTATCTCTCTTTTTTGTTTCCCGTGTTTGTTTCCCTCCTCTCTCTCTCACTTCCCATTTTTCTCTATGTTTTCTGCTCTTTTGCTTCTCCCATAACAGCCCTTTTTCCCCATTTTCTTTCGCTTTCTAGACTTTTCTAGACCCATCAAGAATCCAAAGACAATTGACCAATTTATCCAAGCTAAAATGACCATTATATCCATGTAAAAATGACCATTATATCCATCCACCATTCGGCTTAAAAAAATTCAAAATTTGAATTTACTATTTACCCATTATTTAAGCTTCCGTATGAGCTTGTTCTTACTATTTATTTTATTAACTTTAATTGAAACTAAAATAGTTCAAAATTATAAATTAAATGTATTTTTTTTTTCTCAAAATTGAAATTGTAATAATTTAAAATTATTAACTAAAATTTTAAATTATTTATCTTTTATATTCAGAAATTTTATTTTGGTCACTAAAATTTTTATTTAATTATATTGAAAATTTTCAGTCCAAGACAGTGAGGTTCAGTATTTGCACCCCAAGGACGGAGTTTACCCTGGAAAGGTAACCCAGGTCGCCAAGGAGTTGGGCTCAATTACAGGTCCATTGGTAAGAATGTGAGTCCCATTGAGGTCAAGTTTTCTGGCAAACAAGTGTGTGATCTATAAGCTGGGCTGACCTTTGTACTTTTATTTGATTGATTGTTTACTGTTTTGTTGGTTGTATTTATGTTTTCAGCTAGCAAAACTTGATTGAACCAATTCATACATGCCATACTCTTAACTTGGGTGAGCCTTTGGAGGCCGATTAATTTGGAATCAATTTCTATAGAATCTGTATTTGTTACTCCGGAATCAATCCGAAATGAATTAGAACCTCAAAATTTGGTTCATCACATGAACTTGAGTGATGCTTAGAATTACAATTTTCTGCTACAAACAGCAGCCGTAGTATTGAGCATAAATATAAAGGGATTCATGAGACTAAATCAATCTTTGATAGTTCAACAAACTTCCAAGTTTATAAATAAGAAAAGATAAATGCAGTAAAAGCCAATTTGAAACTGGAAAGACCTTTTCCGGCTTTCTTTACTCGGAACTTGAAGTAGCGTCTCAAATAGGTCGGATTTTATTGGTTCAGCCCATAAGAATAAGACCTAATAAGAGAGAAGGATCTAGTCGGAATCGGATTGTATGTCGTTGCCTTGTGATCACATCAAATCAAAGCACAGTATATCAATTATTTTATGGCTAATAATATATGTTTAGTGATGCGATAGAACTGGAATCCTATACCACAAAGGGTGAAAGGAACGGCCATCAGTATTCAATACCCCAACAACTATCAATGTCATATGTTTTACAATGGAAACGGTGACGTTATGTCTTCTAGTCTTAATATTAAGATGCCAAGTTGGTGGTTCATGTCTCTATCTGATTCCCTTTTGGGTAACACCACAGATAGAATGGACTTACGTGGCCTGCCCGCCCTATCGAAATATTATTTACTTACAGCGAGCCATCATGATCTTGCTATAAAATATATTTAAACAACACAGCATATACTTGGGCGCACATGCATTTTATAAAATATGTACGGCCCATTAACGTTCATGATAATGTCAACACTTGGTACTAATGATTAACATGATATGTACGCAGTGGGGCTCGAACCAACACTTGAAAGGTCCTGATTAGGCTCCTGCAGGCGTGGTTGTGAGAATGGATTCCAGTTCACTCCTGTGCGGCTGATTCTTTTATCACCGCCATCCGATTGGCTGACCCATATTTCTGGAATTACTTGAGCTATATTGTTGATATTCTCTAATACATAATCCGCTTCTTTGACTTCTGCTCTCTTCCCAACCTTCAACACGAAGAAAGAGCGCTTGAGAAGAGATTAGGAAATCAATTTCAATTAAAAAAAAAAGAAATATTAATCAAAGAGAATTACCAAAACGGTGCGTAGTCCCAAAGCCTTGCCAGCTTTGACATTCCTGATATTGTCGTCAAAAAACAGCTGCCAAAGCAAAATTTGTTTCAAAATATGCGATTGGACTTTCATGGCGTCCGTTGAAGGTTTCCAAATAAATAAATTACAAAAAAAAAAAAAAAAGAGGATGAGAGATGATGATCTTACAGCGCTGCGAGGATCAACATGAGCAACATCGAGGGCGATTTTCATGGCGTCCATTGAAGGTTTCAGAATGACAGGGAATTCATCGGGACGAGTTGCTTTCGGGAGATTCGGATTCATCGTCTCGAAACAGATTATTTGATCGAAACAGTCTTCTAATCCTAGTCTTTTCAGACACTTAATTGCGTGGTTCCTGTCCGAATTGGTGAAAACCTGAACAAAATTTGAAATTATCCAAGTGACTAATTAATTATCGAAATTATGTTTATAAAAATTATGTTTTCTTTCCCCTGAACTTACGATCTTTCTTTGAGTGATGCCACGTAAGAGGTTACGTAGTTGAGAATCTGGTTTAATCAAATCATACGGCAATCTTCCGTGCACGAAACCGTGGTAATCATTGGCATCAATATCGTAGCCTAAAGCCTGACAACCCAACAATCAATCAGTAAAAAAAGAAAAAAGAAAAAAGAAAATGATTTAAAGAAACTTGAAGCATTTTAGAGTAACTACACGCAAGCCGGCGAGAGTGCTGCCGTAAGTTTTGAAAAGCTCGACTCTGAGATTCGAAGCTTTGGTTTCTGAGAATCCGCATTTCTCAATAAGAAATTCTGTAGAAAATAAGACCTCAATCAGTGATCAAAACAAGTTATGACAAGCTTGAAATTCATCCCAGAAGAAAAAGAACATGTCTTAACCTTCAATGTTTCTCTTGACAGATTGAGCTATTCCAGTCTTTGATGGGTACAGCGTGTCATCCAAATCTGTTTCAGAGAAACCCAGTTCAACTAATGATCAGAACAATCAGAAACATTTGAAAATAATTCAGACGGGGAAATAAAAGCAATACATACATACCTAAAATGAGGCAATTGAAGGGAGAATCCATGGCTGAAGTGAAGAAATAAACGAGGGAAAACAAAATAAGCTGAAGGCTGAAGTGAAGAAATAAACGAGGGAAAACAAAATAAGCTGAATTCTGGTTGCAAAGGAGGAGCTAAATGGCATTCAATGGCAAGCGAGGAGGGCTCAGAGACGGAGGTGAAGGGAGAACTTTATAGGCTTACAGGTTCAGAAAAAGACGAGTCAGAGAGCACTGTTTGCTGACTCAGAGATCAAATCTCTTGCAATGAAAACCGAGTATACAGGGGCCCACACGTCTGTCAAATATTAAACGAATTAAACCTTAATTTACACAAATGCCCCTTTACTGTAACCACGGGCCAATCAGGTTGCGGATTTATATTGATAAAAAAACAAAAGGATGATGTTGACTAGTGTTAGCATTAGCGGTTGCCACCTGGCGTTTGTTGAGTAGAAATGCCTATAACAAATGGATAGTTTTAGGGCATATGGGTAATTTATGAGTTTGCGGAATCTGAAACGTGGATAAAATTACAAAGTAGAACGTACTAGAAATTCGCATGTGGATTGCGTGGTAAATTCAATCAGGTATACCTAATACCTCTTCGGTCTAAACTTGTCAAACTTTCTAAATAATAATAACAACATTCATCAAGTTGTTTAACAACTTCGCTAAACATGTGCTGACTACAATAATCACAAGATACAGGTTTCCACATTGAAGCAATTGCATTGGTTACTTGTTATTTCGATATCGCTGACACTGATGATGCTGATGCTGATGCTGCTGATGCTGATAAGTAAACTACATTAACCGTTGGGCTACTGAAATGATTGATTTTATGAAACGACGACAGGGGTGTGTGTAAACTACATTAACCGTTGGGTCCTAAGCTTGCACTACTGAAATGATTGATTTTATTAAACGACAACAGGGTGTGAGCAAGGCGGTACACTTTGTAAAAAGAGTTTTTAGGTATTACAGTATGTCCGTTTTTAATAATTAAAATAGAAAAATAATTAGATGGTGTTTACCTTTCAACTATTTTTTATTTACGTTGAAAAGTTGCCTTACAGCACCATTGTAACCATTGTGACCAGGGTAGACCCAGAATTTTGAGGCTACCTAAAAATATTAAATAAGTAATTAAAAATATAGTTTAAAGTGTATAAACTCACATTATTAAAATTGTATTTGATAATTTTTTTAACATAAAATTTATCAATTATCTCATATGTATTAATATCTTCAACAAATTTTCTCTCAACGTAGATAATTATGAAATTTCTCAAAAAATTCTCATTCATTTTATTACGAAGAATAGTTTTAACTAGTTTTATAATTGAAAATGCATATTTTATAGTTACTGCAGAAACAGGTAAAGTTAATAAAAGATGAATTAACTTATCGATTATACTATAGCGTTCTAACTTATTTGTTTCAATGAGTTTTTTTTAACTCAAATTTCTGTGTGTTTTTTTTTTACTTTTATATATTGGGTTAGACTAAAATATGTTTTTATATGATAATGGGTTAAAAGTGATGAGATATTATATACATATTAAAAATTTTATAAATTGTACCGAATTAAATTATATTTTTATAAGATAATGGGTTAAAAGTAATGAAATATTATATATATATATATTAATATATTATAAAATTTATAAATTATACCCCGACTAAATTGTATTTTTATTAGATAACGGATTAAAAGCAACTAAATATTGTAAAATTTTAAAATTTTTACTCGTACTACGGTCCAACCCAAATTATGAATAGATCCTTCCCTTTGTAATGAATTGTAAGACTCTCTCCACCTTGATTGGATTGTAGGAACTGGTACGCCGGTTCGGTGCGTTTCCCAGAATGAAAGCTGATATAATTTACCCAATTGCCATCTCTTTAGTTAAAGCTCACAGCTTTTACTAATTGGATTTGAGTTTTAGAAATCAAGATGAAAACAGAAGCATTGTTCACTTGATGGATTCGTGCTCAAATTATAAAGGGTAATTTTATATGTGGAGGTTGTCTGTTGTGATTAATCTTGCATGGGTTACCAAATGAAATTGTGTTGCATAGTTATCTAACTCAGATCAGAGATAACACAAACAAGGACGCATTCATTTTTTCAATATATCATTCCTTCCAAGCAAGTACAAAAGCAGATTAAAAATAAAGAAAAATAGATAATTAATTGGAAGATTAGAAACCATAATAGAAGGATGAAAAAAAGAAGAAAAAATGTTTCACTTTCAGTCTCATAATATAATGTTTGTGCTTAGTTATATTCCACTTCTCATCATGCTTGATTTTGTTTAAGGGCACTGCCATATCCATATATGAACCTTGCTGATCCCTCTGTGTAGACATGAGTCTCGTTGTCCAGCCTACCAAATACCAATTTACTTACGTTAAAATCATTCAAATACTAATTAAGAGAATTGGTTAAAATGCATAAGCATAAATGTGAGCAGATTAAACGGCATTGGCCTTACGATTTTCGAACTGCTTTGCTCAAGCTAGAAGACGATGAAATTGTTTTGCCATCAAGGTATCTGTTTTCTCCTTTGATGTTCTTTTTCATTTTCAGGTCTAGCTCTTCAGCACTCAGCGTAAACGGGGAATCAGAAGCCTGCATCCAGTTTTCAACAATATTTCTTAGGCCAAATTAGTTAGAAAGACTAAATTTAGAGAGTACTTGAGTGTTGGTTATGGATATAGTACCATGACCCATCCCCAAGTATCAGCAAAGGAAGGAATATGAGCTGAATAAGGCACAACATCTGCACAATAATTACAAGTTAACTTAGGTTGTAATAATTAATAATTAAGGGAAAGAAAACAATGAGTTTTACTATAAGGTAGATTACTTTGATTACTTACGTTTGAAAACCTGCCTTAATGTGTTGTAAATACAAGAAAATACTTCTGTATGGCTGAAAATTCCTGCTGGTCCTGCCTACAAAAGTCAAAAGACATGGATAGAACTGGGTTATATTCTTTTCTTCTTTCTTACACATACGTAAGACATACACATGCATACATTACATGCACAGTTTCATTTCATGATTTCATCTACCTGTGTGACAAATATGCCGCCGGGATTTAGTCTAGGCTTGACAGTAAACTCATAGAAAGATTTAGTGTAAAGTTTATAACATGGGCCTCCCTCAATTGGATCTGCCAGGTCGCCTATTATCACATCGTAGAACTCTTTTCTACTCTCTAATTCAGCCCTGAAATACATATACGATATTGTATTTAATTATTGCTAATGCTTGTACCAGTTGTAATAATTATGATTGAGAAAACATGAAGAATAAAACCTGGCGTCATTGATTACGAGCTCAAGTCTTGGGTCAGAGAATGCCTCTCTGTTGACAAGTAAGTATGACTTGCAGAACTCTACCACCTCCTGCTCCATAGAAAAATGCTTGTGTTATGGGTCGTAATTTTTCTTAAGGGGAATAAACTTTTCATGATTTCTTGTTTCACATACGACTTAAAGTTTTTATGCTTATCCTTAAAGTTTTGATGTCTTTATGCTTATCCTTAAATTTTTTGTCTATTGTACGAAAATTTACCTCATCAATGTCACACATGACAACTTTCTCTACAGTTTTATGTCTGAGTATTTCTCTTGCAGTGGAACCTTCACCTCCTCCCATGATAAAAGTGGTCTTTGGACTATAATTACACACAAATAATACAAGGGTAATAGGTTCATAATTAGTACAGGGAAGCTTAGCATTACAGCAATTACTGCAAATAAGATAAATCAGAATAAAAAAAACAAGTTAAAGGAAAATATATTTACTTTGGATGATGAAGAAGTGCTGGATGAACAAGAGATTCATGGTAGATAAATTCATCTACCTCTGCACTTTGAAGCTTACCATCAATCACTAATGCCTGCCATGAAAAACAAAGACAGTAACACTTCTTGTTAATAGAGAGTTTAATTAAACCCTTAATTAGTTCTTCTAATTTTGATTTATTTATTTATTTTATTAAATTAACCTTTCCAAAGGGCTTTGTGTCCAGCAGTGCGATGTCTTGGTAACGTGTCTCTCCTGTGTGCAATATGCTGCGACAAAAAAACACGATGATTATTAATTTCGATCAGATAATAAGGGGGTGTCGAAACAAATAATTAAAATACCGACTAAAATACATTTATTTATCACATCTTGTCTGTCTTTTTTCTGGTCAAGACAATGATTCTCTGCAAGAACATTCTCTCTTTTCAATTAATTAAAAATTTGGACAGCTAGAAGCTTAGAACTTCGTTTTTGTCTCAACCACTGAAAAGTTTTGCTTCTTTTTCCTTCTGGAAGATTTTCTTGAGATCTTGTTCATGTATTTTGTCATAAAAAATTGTTTAAACAAAAGAATACAAGGAAAAAGCTACAAAATTAGATCGAATTTATTTATTATTTTGAGCAAAAGAAGCAACATACATGGGGAAAATTTTCTTGATTTGAATCAATACGGGATATGTATATACCTGTTAAGTGCAAAACTCCATCTCAAATTTTCTTCTATCTCTTCTTCATACCAGCAGCTCTTTCGATAACCAGTTAGTGCAAGGTTTTTCTCGTTAACTCCATTGTTGTGGCTAATTCCATTGGAGCAAGAAATTTCACCCATTTTCTCTATAGCTCAAACTCAAAGTGCCTGCCTCAACAAGAAAGAATGAGAGAGAGAGAGATGTAGTGATGGGGAAAGGAGAAGAGCTGGTGCGCAATTTAAATGGGAAGGTGGTAGTGAAATAAAAAAAGAATCATGATGAGGTTTTGGTATGGCAGAGTTGTGAAATCTTTCGAAGTTGGCTTGCTTACTGCTTAGGAGTCAAAAGAGCCAAAAAAATCCTCATAGATTTTCGAAAGAAAAAAAATTAGAAAGACAATGTGGGATTTCAAAGGATGATTTGGTCTCGTGGGTTACATTTATGCTGTCTTCTAGGGTTCATTCTTTTATCCATAAAATATTATCTTGGATTTGGTTTCAACACACATCCGTGATGCTCTTTGCCATGTGCATGCGCACGCAGCAGAAGTAGTGATTTTACGTGTATGAATTAGTAGAGTTGAAAAATGAAAATGCCCTAGAATTCATTCTATAAGACTCTTTGTAAGGTGTAATCCAATTGGACTTTGACACTTCGGATTTATGCATGTGATGATGGCAAGTATTGGGCAAAAGATGGCATGCAAGATAATCATGATGATAATTCACTATTAATGTAGTAAGTAAAAATAAAAAATTGAGAAGAGCTTTTGGATGAGGGAAAGGATAAAAGATTATGATTGATGTGGAGTGGCAAATTACCGAAAATTCTGGTTATCCTTTTCTTCAAAAATGTGTGCAAAATCTTGATATATATTTTGGTTGAAGAGAGAGAGAGAGAGAGAGGGGAAAGAGCGTGCAGTGGAAACCATCATCAAATATTCTCTATTGCTTCAAAAGATGAATTAGGGAGTGCTATGCCAGGCTTACTCATCATCACCATCAAAGCAAGCATCAGAAGCAGCAGCAACATATAATAATCTTCTTCCAACATAAAAAATTTTCAACCCCACTATGATTTAAAAAAAAAAAATAACAAACAAACAAAGAATATATAACCGTAGTGCACTATTGAGTTACATCAGTTGTATATCATGCCTGTTTCGCAAAGTGTCAATGTATGATCCCATCATGTGATTGATCTTGATCATGTGGGTGTGATGGAACCCACAAATTTAGCATGCCTAGTGAGTGAGATAATTGTAGCATCAGCATGATGTTGCGAAATATTTGCTCTCTCAACGAATGAGTGGCGGACAAGGGTTTCAATACTGGCACGCAGGCCGATTAATTATGAGTACAAAGAATCATCCTTCGATTAAAGAAAGTTTCAAAGTCTCAAAGCCATTCGCTATTGATCTAATTTGTTTCATCGTAGTTATCTTGTTTACATATGTTTTGCTAACATTTTTTTTACTAATTATAAAAATTGGATAATCATCCCGAGTGTAATATATATGTTCTTCTTCTAATTTTTTTTATAATATTTGCAAGTATATTTAAATTAACTAATCATCTAAAAGTTAAGACTAATGTTGAACATCTCAAATTTTTATTCTAAATGATGTGACATTTATATTGTGAAAATTATGTAAACACAATTATACACTATCATTAATAAGTAATATAATAATGAGTGAGTATTATTTTTACTAGAATTGATAATTTACGAACTAATTATTGAGATAAACTATTTTTAATTTTATTTGAATGAATTGAATAAAGAGACTATTTGTGCTAAAAATAATTAATAACTAAGTTAAAAGTAAGGTAAGGTAAAAAAAAAAAATCAATAAGGATGATTGTTTTAATTCTGCCAATTTTTATTATCCAAAGTTTAAGATTATTATTGATAATCGAGAATTATAAAATCATTCATTAACTTTTTTTAAGGTTATAATAAAAATATTTTCAATTTATCAATTCACTGTATTCTTATATGAATTAGAATAATCAAAGATTTATTAAGTTCATAAATTGAATGCATTGATTACACTAAGCATGCAAATATATTTCTATATTATATAGACTTAACGATGTTTACAACAAGATTACAAGCGTAAATATCATTTTTCAAGGTATCAATATATAATCAAAATATCTAACTAATGGTTAATTAATTAGAAGTATTAAGAACAATGAAGAACACTCAATCATTAATACAAATTTTCAAAAAAATCAAATAGACAATTATTAAAATATCTTAGAATGATTACATTATACCCCTAAAATATAAAATTTAGTTCATAATATAATAAAATAAAATTATCATGATTAAGTTTAACATCTTAATAGAAAAATAAATAAGAGAATAGAGAAAATCTGATTTCTTTTAAGTTGTTAGATGACTTTTTTCAAATTCAAACTTTTTGTTAATTTTTTTTCTCTTTTTCTCCCTTTTTTCTCATTAAATGGCTCTCTCATTCTTTTCTTAAATTCCTTTCTTTTTATATGTTTTGAAGAACTCTTAAAATAACACCAAAATCTCTCATTGGTTGAGTAGGAGAAAAAGACATTTTTTAATTTTTGTCACCGTCTAGACTCCATGCAAAATTTTGGACGTAATATTGTAACAAAGTACTGTAGTAATTTTACTGTAGCAGTGCTTAGACTATCATAATTGAGCTCCCGAGCGCTCTTCTTCTTGTTTTTTTTATTCATTTTGAGTCTTTTTAACATGTATATGACTTTAGAATTTCATTAAATATTCTTATTGGTGAATTTTCTCAAATCTTGAAAAAATAAACAAATCTTTCGTCAAAAAATAATAATTTTTTATAAAATTTTTTAAATGTTAAATCAATGATATTCAAAATCCGAATATAAAACCCACTTATCTGCATTAAGTAGCTAATCAAATTTGGAATGTCTGCATTACTCAAAAAATAATGGACACATTATAACAATTTATATTGTGTATTACAAGGGGAAGATGAAAGGCTTTCTTTCAAGCTAATTACATGTACTTTATTGCATTTAGCAAGGTGTACCCAATGAAATATGTGATAATTTAACCTTGATATTACACCAATTGAACCGGACGATTAAGGATATTTAAAATTTGAGTCAATATTCTTTTATTCTAATTCATTATCAAAAATATGCAGTGAATTCTAAGATTTACATAAAAAAAAAAAATGAATGAAAACGGGGGAAGAAGAAGGAGAAATAAGAGGAGACAAAATTAAGATTGGGATTTTAAGAAGGCTTTGAGAGTTCTCTCGGAGGATTGTATGAGTTTTTGGTGAAATGAGGAAGAAGATTGAGGGGTATATTTTTGCAGGACAAGTGAGATTGTGTTAA
>JAXCLQ010000007.1:6686121-6698803 GCA_035584115.1 Cedrela odorata
ATCCCTTAAGAAGATAAACTCTGATACTAATTTTTGTTTTAATATTGCAACAGTAAACAAAGCCAAAAGTAGAGTATCTCTTGTTTGTTTTAATATTGCAACAGTATACAAAACCAAAAACAGAGTAGCAGGAGAGAGAAATCGAGAGATAATTTTTCAAAGAAGAAACGTAAAATCTCTTTTATTCAACATTACATTAATAGACTCAAAAAACAAATAACAACTAAAATCATGATCCTACTTATTAGCTATGACTCAAGGACATGTAAATAACTAAACAAACCACTTCCTGAAGACTAGGAAAAATAACAATGAATAAAAATATGGATAAGTTGCAGTCCTAAAGCAACTGATTAACAAAACTCATTCCCGAGCTCGAATCACAACCTATCCTTCCAGTATGTAGGTTTGGACGAGCCAGACAAACCCGCTATTTATTCCTGGCTCAAAAATCCCAATTCCGAAACCCTTCCTCGCCGAGCATTTGTTGTTACTCGACTTGATAAACGCGCTCAAGAATTTGTAGTAGACTTATCGACGAGTTCAATAATTTCTGATAGAGTTCACGACGGATTTGGATACCCTTTACTGAACGTTGATGAATAAAAAGCTGCCAATGAATTGCCGCTAAAATACGGTCCATTTATCTAATCAATTAACAAGAGAGGGCTAAACATATCTGAAGTTGTTTGTGTTCTATTTACTGCTGGTTGGTTTGGAGAAGAGACGGTGGGTACAAGAGTGAAGAAGATTCGGTGCTTTTATGCCGATGGCACTGCTAATTTCTTTATGAGACCAATAGAAGGAATTACAATAGTTGTTGATCCCGACGAGACGAAAATAACTGAATATAATGACAGGTTGAAGACTCCGTTACCTAATGCTGAAGGGACTGGATATCCGGCATCAAAGCAGAAGTCGCCTTTGGGTCCAAATGTAAACGGGGCAAACATCGTTCAAACAGACGGACCAGGGTTCAAGATTGATGGACACACTGTCAGGTTAAATTCGTCAACCCGTTTTTTATTTTTTGAAAGAAAAGAAAAAGTAGTTTGTATACAGGATGTATTTGGGAGCATAGACCAAAAATATCTATTGATATTGAATTACTGAAACATTTCCGCATAGTATTTAGGAAAAGTATTTTCAAAAAACATATTCAAAGCTTCTACAAAATGTATTACGTTAAAAGAAAACCTTATGTAAAATTAAACATTCCAAATACCCTGATCACCTGTACATTAATTTACATTTTGATCAGCTGGGCGAATTGGGTTTTCCACCTGGGATTTGATGTTCGAGCTGGTGCAGTAATATATCTAGCATCGATATTTGATAATGAACAGCAAAAATATAGAAGCGTATTGTATGGAGGACATATATCTGAGCTGTTTGTACCATACATGGATCCAACTGAGGACTGGTCTTACAGAGCTCTTTTCGATTGTGGTGAATTCGGATTCGGTCAAACTGCAGTTTCGCTGGAATCCCAAACTGATTGCCCGTCTAATGCAGTATTCATGGATGGTTATTATTCAGGACAAGATGGTACTCCAGTTAAGATTTCAAACGTGTTTTGTATTTTTGAAAGGCATGCAGGAAATATCATGTGGCGACACACTGAATTAAACATTACAGGAGAAGTGGTAAATGTATTTTCTTTAATAATTATGTTTATCAATCCTTAATGTTTTTAATACAGTATTTTAGATGAAAATTGTTTATACGGTTTTTCAGATAACAGAGGATAGAGCCCAGGTGAGCCTGGTAGTAAGGATGGTTGCAACAGTGGGTAACTACGATCATATAGTTGATTGGGAATTCAAGCCCTGTGGCTCCATCAAAATGACGGTACAATTCTATTTAAATTATTACCATAATTCTCTCTTTTTATTTCACTATTCAGTATTTCACTGATAGTATAGTAATCTCTGCGCTGTTAATCATGTTAGCTTTTGATTCACGATGTTTCTATTTATATATATATATATATATATATGTTGCAGGTCGGGTTGTCAGGAATTTTAGAAGTGAAACCGGTGACATTCACTCACACAGAGCTGATAAAAGACGATGTCTATGGCACATTACTAGCAGATAATACTGTTGGAATACACCACGATCATTTCTTGACTTACCATCTTGATCTTGATGTTGATGGTGATGCAAATTCCTTCGTCAAGAGCAATTTGGTGACAAAGTAAATCACAGATGATAGCATACCAAGGAAGAGTTATTGGACCGTCGAAAAAGAAACAGCCAAGACGGAATCTGATGCACGGATTCTGTTGAACACTAAGCCAACTGAGCTTGTAATGGTAAATCCAAATAAGAAAACTAAACCTGGAAATGATGTTGGCTATCGCCTGATACCAGGATTAGTCTCAGGTTCACTTCTACAACATGATGATTACCCGCAAATCCGGGGTTCCTTTACAAACTATAATGTTTGGGTCACCCCATATAACAAGTCTGAAAAAGGGGCAGGAGGAAAGTATGTGGATCAAAGCCACGGAGATGACACCTTGTTCACATGGACAAACAAGTATAATATCAAAACATCTGCCAAATCAATAATACTGTTTAATTATTAATAAATAATAATGTTGTTTGATGCAAATGTAATATCGTTTATGGTTTTTCCGTGCAGGAATAGGGAGATAGAGAACAAGGACATAGTGTTATGGTACACCATGGGCTTTCATCATGTTCCTTGCCAGGAAGATTTTCCAGTGATGCCTACGTTGAGTCTTGGATTTGAGCTCAGACCTACCAACTTCTTTGAATACAATCCTGTGCTTAAAGTAATAACGTCTCCACCTCCAAAACACATGCAGTGGCTTAATTTCAGCACCGGCGTCTAGTCAAATTGATCTTGTTCAATTGAAGGCTGATATTTGATAAGATTAAACTTCTTTTATATTGTTATATTTCTACTTGATTTTAATATTATAGATGCAGTTAAAGTATTTAATAAATACTAATTATAAATTTAAAGCTAAAACACCTCAATTATGCAATTCGATCAATAGTTCATTTGACATTGAGATTGATTGGATGCTCATTCTCATTGGCCTATGAACTGAGCTGATATATAAAGTCAATAGTTTATTAGAATTCAACACTAGATATCTTTTTATTATTCGAGTGCTTTTTCTTATTTTCTTTTTTGTTGGTGACTTTTCTCCAGTAGCCGTCAGTGAATTTTATTTTTGTTGTATTTAGTTTTTTAGTCGTGATAGTCATCTATTAGCCGTGTTGATTTTGGTTTCAATTTTATTCTTGTTCTCTTATTTATATAAAGTGCTTAATTAAGGAGCAGGGAGCTTAAGCTTTCTTCACAGAACAATGGATTCAAAGTTGAGAGCGTTGCTTTTCTTACTCTTCTCCATCTTTGCTAGCTTACCGACCTCTAGTTCTAAGCAGCACCCGCTAGACTCTCTAACCCCTGCTGAGTTCTCCCTCGTCCAAACTATTGTCAAAAAATCATACCCTAGCAACCTAAGCTTCCAGTACGTTGGCTTGGACGAGCCAGACAAAGCTATTGTTTACTCGTGGCTATCAAATTCCAATACAAAAATCCCTCGTAGAGCCATGGTCGTTGCTCGATACAACAAACAAAGCCACGAAATCGTAGTTGACTTGTCAAAGGGTTCTATTGTTTCTGATACAGTTTACGCAGGAAATGGTTTCCCTTTACTGACCATAGATGAACAAGTCGCTGCAACAGAGTTGGTGCTCGCATACGAGCCATTTAAGGCATCAATGAAGAAGAGGGGATTCAGAATGTCTGATGTAGTCTGTTCTACGTCCACAGTTGGTTGGTATGGAGAAAAGAAGAGTAACAGAGTGTTGAACATTCCATGTTTTTACAGAGAAGGGACGGTCAATATGTACTTGATACCAATTGAAGGGTTAACGATAGTTTTTAATCTTGATGAGATGAAGATAATCGAATATAAAGACAGGGAGATAGCACCAATTCCTAAAGCTGAGCCAACTGAATACAGATTATCGAAGCTGAAGCCGCCTTTTGGTCCACGTCTAAATAGCTTAGCCGCTTTGCCTGCGGGACCGGGGTTTAAGATTGATGGGAATACTATCAAGTAAGTCTAGTTTAATCTATTTCTAATTACAAAAATTTAAATCCTAGGTTTAGCATTAGGTTAAACACCGACTTGAAGCACATATGGACACACTCTTGCCGTTGACCATATATCTATTAAGATAATCCCACTTTATCATGGTGCTATATATTAATCTCAACAGTAGTTTGTTTATGTGATTGTTGTCACTTGTCACAACACATTAAAAAGTTGATCGATACACTCAAACCACTAACTTTCCAGTCCACATTATATGTACTGCGGGATATATAGTCCATATATTGATTTGTGCAAGTATATAAAAGTAGTTTGTTTGTAATTATTCTTTGCCTATTTCTTTGAAAAGCTTGGTAGAACGGAAAATATGACTAAAACTAATTAAATTCGTATACGCTTGCAATTTGACGGAGACATTGTCAAGTAAGTCTAGTTTACTGTTTGATTTTTGGAACGACTACATCTTAGGTTTTTCCAATGGGCCAAACAGAGACTTAGTGATGCACCAATGGACAAACATTTCTATCGACCATTCTATTTAAGGTCCCACTTTGCGTAGGTGCTATCAACACTAGGTACTTAACTAAGGTTTTTCTACCCATTCAATCCATAATTTTCCACACTATGGTTGAATTAATTGTACATATTATAACTATTAATGTAATTAGCCAGCATCATCTGGATAATGATGTTTTTGGATGAATTAGACAAACATTTATTATAGAAACCCTCAACCAGATTTGGTGAAGACCAATTCCTTTATTGTGTTTTATGTAATTAATAATCAGTTATCAATATATATTTATTTAAATAAAGTTGAAGTTATTAGGTATTAATTAAAAAAGAGTTGGTCAGAATCTTATACAGTAGTTATTTTTATAGCCATTAGAAAATGATTGAATAAAGAGTGTTACTTGAGACAAGAAATATGACATAAAGCTAGCCATTTGTTAGTAGTCAGTAGTCTTTTCCTACATGCTGTTTAAGAGGCTTGCAAAACAACATACGACTAAACTTCCATATATGCAATTTGATCAGATGGGCAAACTGGGTGTTCAACGTTGGATTTGATGCTAGAGTCGGTACAATAATTTCAACAGCATCAATTTACGATCCTGATATGCACAAATACCGTCGAGTTTTGTACAAAGGATTTATATCTGAGCTCTTCATACCATATCAGGATCCAAGTGAGGATTGGTACAGCGCAACCTATTTTGATAGTGGTGAATTCGGTTTCGGTCTAAGTGCGGTGCCTTTAGAGCCACTGAACGATTGCCCACCAAATGCAGTATTTATTGATGGTTATTATGCTAGTCAAGACGGCACACCAGTTAAAACATCAAGTGCCATCTGCATTTTTGAACGACATGCTGGCGATATCATGTGGCGACACACTGAGTCAGAAATGCCTGGAGATGTAATAATTTTCTTTTACCGATTCTTATATTGTTTTTTTTTTTTAAATAATTTGAATAATTTTTAATTTACTTACGATGGATTTGGAGCTATTATATATTGTTGCAGATAAGGGAGGTTAGGCCGGAGGTGAGCCTGGTGGTGAG
Source organism: Cedrela odorata (assembly GCA_035584115.1). Lineage (NCBI taxonomy): Eukaryota > Viridiplantae > Streptophyta > Magnoliopsida > Sapindales > Meliaceae > Cedrela > Cedrela odorata. The sequence continues at coordinate 6,691,790 of JAXCLQ010000007.1, forward strand.
GATGGTTGCAACAGTTGGAAACTATGACTATATAATTGACTGGGAATTTAAGCCAAGTGGATCCATCAAATTGGGAGTACATTTTTTACTCAATACTTGTCTCTCTGCGTGCTTGTATATAAATATATAAATCAAATAGTACTTAAAGGAGAAAATCTTTCAAAATGCATGTATTTCTTAGATTAAGTATGTAACAGTAGCCAGATTTTGTGATGTTTACATAATGTCTTATTGTTACAGGTTGGGTTATCAGGAGTTTTAGAAGTGAAACCAGTGGAATATACTCATATAGATGAGATAAAAGAGGATCAACATGGTACACTGGTAGCAGATAATACTATTGGGGTTTACCACGATCACTTCTTGAACTACTATCTTGATCTTGATATTGATGGTTCTGCCAATTCCTTTGTCAAGAGCAATTTGATTACTAAACGAAACTCAGAAGCTAATACACCAAGAAAGAGTTATTGGACTGTGGAAAGAGAAACAGCAAAGACTGAACTGGAAGCACGACTTCAATTGAATACGAAGCCGATTGATCTTGCAATGGTAAATCCAAATAAGAAAACTAAACTTGGACACCCTGTCAGCTATCGCCTGTTACCAGGATTAGTCGCAGGTCCACTTCTGTCTGCAGATGATTACCCACAAATTCGGGCCGGCTTTACCCACTATAACGTTTGGGTCACCCCATATAACAAGTCTGAAAAATATTCAGGAGGAACTTTTGCCGATCAAAGTCGTGGTGATGACACCTTATTCACATGGACCAACCGGTATAATTTAAATTTAAATTTCAAACTTTTCGCATGATGTAATGTTTCGTAATTATTGATAACATTGCCTTCTCAAATATATTTTTTCTCGGAAATGTGCAGGGATAGAGAGATTGAGAACAAGGATATAGTACTGTGGTACACCATGGGGATTCATCATGTTCCCTGCCAGGAAGATTTTCCGGTGATGCCAACATTGAGCGGTGGATTCGAGCTCAGACCAACCAACTTCTTTGAGTATAATCCTGTGCTTAAAGTAATTCCTCCAAAGCACATAACTTGGCCAAATTGTACTCGCCAACACTAGTGATCAACTTCTGCTTCAAAAGAGAATATCAGGATTCAACTCTTAATAAAACCAATTTCTTTTGGTACTATTTGTGTTTGAATTCTTCGTTTTGTTTTTGAAATTTGTATACCTGATCGAAAACCAATGAACAAGGTATTTGGTAATTGGCTTGATATTGCTGCTACATTTTTAATGTATTTGGTAATTGGCTTGATATAAATAAATAAATTTATACCTCTTGTACCTTACAAGTTACAACCAAGCATTGTAGTGTCTGATATAAGCTTGTTTGCAAAATTTTCAAACTAGCTCGTCTTCATGACAGCGAACAAAGGTAAAAGAGTGCATAGTTTCAATCGAAACCATTAAAAATCTAGATATACATTTGTTAATTTGACAATTGGTCATTGAGCAAAGGTGTGATCTTAACTTCCAGTGTTTGTTCCTTCAGCATCTGTGCCACTTTCTTCATAGAAGGCCGCAGAATTGGGTCCGGACGAGTCACCCAAGTTAGCCTAACTATTTATAGGGATGAAAAATTTTTAACACGGTCTACCAAACCGATATGAATATAATACAAAATTTACAAGTTTAAATTGAAGATGACACGATTATTAAACATGTGACAAGACACTACCCGATTATTAATCACATCGAGTTCGAACTTAGAGTTCTTAACACGTGAACATGTTTATGATATAATTAATTATTCAAATAATCATATCGTATTAATTCATTTATAATTTAATAAATTTGTTTTATAATTTTTCTATTTTAAAAAGGTTGTATTTATATTTATCGATTTAAAAAATATATTTAGTTATATTTAGAATAAAATTGATTAATATTTGAGAAAATATTATTATAAATATTATAAAAATATATTAAATCATAAATAAATAAAAATATTAAATAAATACACGATTACAACCCGTTTAATAATCATCTCGAGTTGAAATTTTTACATCTTAACACGATTATTAAATAAATCGAATTCGAATTTTACGTCTTTTGACACAGCACGTATATGATCCTATAATTTGAATTACTATCCCTAACTATTTATGATCCTAAAATTGATTGGAAATTCAAGTGCAGTAGCTCCATAAAAAATGATAGTATATTCAAACAATTCGATCCTTAATACCCTCTTTATTTAACTATTCAGTATTAATCGATGGTAATATCCGTGTTGATAATCATGCTAGGTTTCGATTCACGATGACACAGCGATGTCTACGGGACATTGACAGCAGAGAATACTCATCGGAATATACCACGATCACTTCCTGACTTAAAAACACAAACACGTTTATTGAGTTTACTGACTATAAAATAAATAAATAATAAGTAGTTGTTATATATTCTTTCCATGCATACATACAGAATGAGCAGGATGAATTAGTTGTAGTATGCATGTCGTGTCCATTCAGTTCAAACTCCAGTTAATCCCGCGTTCCACGTTTGTTGTGATATACACGTGAGGGCATGTTTTTACTGGCAAACTAGAAAACCTGCGGTCAGGAACGGCATCCAAATCGACTGGTTCCGTGCCAATCTCCTTTGGATATGCATCACATCCATTTTACTTATTCATTTCTTATAGCAAATGAATAGAAAAGGATATAAAAAATTAATAATATATTACAGGTATTAATTTTATATTCTAATTTTGATACCTATAAATAATATTTATATGTGAGTTAATTATTGACTTTTTATTTTATTATTGTACTAGTATTGTAACACCCATCGTTGAATGAGTGGTATTTTTTTTTTTAATTTTTGGGTTCTATTTTTCTTTTTATTAATATTATAAAAAAAATTTTAAATCTTTTCCACTATATTTGAACTAGTTAAAGAGATTTTATCGACTAAATCAACTAACACTCAGCAACAAATTGTGTCGTACAAATTTATATGTATACTATAGTTCTTAAATCTAGTAGTCTTACTAAGTGGCTTATCGAAACCTACCAAATACTCTCATGAATTGATCTCCAGGTATTGTAATTAATACAATTGATTCAGAAGAAAGATTTGAAACCAACTCTTGGTGGATCTCCTCTTCGGATTTCCTGAAATTCCTTTGACATTCTGTGGTGCACATGAAGACAATAATTAATTCCACATTTTAAACATATTCAAAAGACTGATTTATCATTAATTTAGATTGATTAATATAAACACATTATAATTAAATAGGCTTATCTTTGCACCGACCTAATCTTATATTGCTTGGAATTAAAAATTAAATTACAAACTGAGCATATCTTCATATTAAATCCCCAGAGAGTAGTCTCAGTCATAGGCATCTTTTACAGCAAAGCAAGAGATTTAAGAATTAAATTTGAAAGAAAATACTGTGTTTAATTTTTGTACGTAAATAAGAGATGTGAGGTGAAGTGTGTGGTAAGTAGATAATAATATAATGAAAACCCATGTTTTCTCATGTTGCACAGCGTACCATTATCGTCTTCCTGTCAGTTCATGCTTGCATAGCATATACCATCAGCATGTATATCCACATGTTGATTTATATATTATTTTTCAATTAAACAACAGCAGGTGAAAGAAAAAAAATCTCATGAGCAGTAGAGTATGCTGTGCACAAGTGCTAAAATAAGGAGCAGGGAGTTTAAGCTTTCCTCACAAAACAATGGATTCAAAGTTAAGATTGTTGCTCTTCTTACACTTCTCCATCTTTGCTAGCTTACAGATCTCTAGTTCTAAGCAGCACCCACTAGATTCTCTAACCCCTGCTGAGTTCACACTCGTCCAAACCATTGTCAAAAAATCATACCCTAGCAACCTAAGCTTCCAGTACGTAGGCTTGGACGAGCCGGACAAAGCTATTGTATATTCATGGCTATCAAATTCCAATAACAAAACCCCTCGCCGAGCCATAGTCATTGCTCGATACAACAAACAAAGCCACGAAATCGTAGTTGACTTGTCAAAGCGTTCAATTGTTTCTGATACAGTTTACAAAGGAGATGGTTTCCCTTTACTGACAGTAGACTAACAACGCGCTGCAACCAAGTTGGTGCTTGCATACCAGCCATTTAAAGCATCGGTGAAGAAGAGGGGATTCAGCATGTCTGATGTTGTTTGTTCTACCCCAACAGTTGGTTGGTATGGAGAAAAGAAGAGTAAACGAGAGCTGAAAATCCTATGTTTTTACGTAGAAGGGACTGTCAATATGTAATTGAGACCAATCGAAGGGTTAACGATAGTTGTTGATCTTGATGAGATGAAGGTAACAGAATACAAAGACAGGGAGATAGCACCAATACCAAAAGCTGAGCCAACTGAATACAGATTATCGAAGCTGAAGCCGCCGTTTGGTCCACGTCTAAACAGCGAAGCCACCTTGCCAGCTGGGCCTGGGTTCAAGATTAATGGCAACACTGTCAAGTAAGTCAGGATTTGGTGCCTTTCTACAAATCATATTCTTCGTTTTTAAAGTTCAAAAATACTTGAAAATCCTATAAACAAAGAAAAACAGAATACTGAGACCTGCATTTTGACGTTTCCCAATAACTGTGTTTAATTTTCACATAAAAAAAAAAAAAACGTTTCCGATTACATGAATTTTGTTGTTTGGATAAGAAGATAGTTTGTTTGGTAAGAATTAAAATTTCTTGGCATGTAATGGAGGACTAAGGAGAAAAATTAGCATAATCTGGGTATTTGTATGTTTGAAGACTTTCGTATGTTAATGAATCTTTTCCCACGTGCTCTTTGAAAAGCTTGCTAAGCAATAAATATGACCAAGACTAATTAATTCCATGTACGCATGCAATTTGACACACTATGATTATATGACTTTGCAAAATGTGACATGATAAAAGAACCTACATTGCTCATTGTATTTAGATTAATCAACACACTTTTCCTTCCATAGATTGCCCTTTAAAAAGAATGAAAAATAACATATATAACTAAACTTCCATACGTGCAATTTGATCAGATGGGCCAACTGGGTGTTCAACGTTGGATTTGATGCTAGAGTCGGCACAATAATTTCAACAGCATCAATTTACGATTCTGATATGCACAAATATCGTCGAGTTCTGTACAGAGGATTCATATCTGAGCTCTTCATACAATACCAGAATCCAAACGAAGGATGGTACCACATAACATATTTTGATAATGGTGAATTCGGTTTCGGTCAAACCGCAGTGCCTTTAGAGCCCCTGAACGATTGCCCACCAAATGCAGTATTTATGGATGGTTATTATGCTAGTAAAGATGGCACACCTGTGAAAACATCAAATGCCGTCTGCATTTTTGAACGACATGCTGGCGATATCATGTGGCGACACACTGAGTCAGAAATGCCAGGAGATGTAATAATTTTCTTTTTCTGATTCTTTTATTATTTTTTTTAATAATTTGAATAATTTTTAATTTACTGACGATGGATTTGGAGCTATTATTTGTTGTTGCAGATAAGGGAGGTTAGGCCGGAGGTGAGCCTGGTGGTGAGGATGGTTGCAACAGTTGGAAACTATGACTATTAATTGACTGGGAATTTAAGCCAAGTGGATCCATCAAATTGGGGTTACATTTTTCACTCAAATACTTTTCTCTCTGCGTGCGTGTATATAAATATATAAATCGAACGGTGGTTAAAGGGGGAAACCTCCTAAAATGCATGTACTAACCAGATTATTGATGTTTACATAATGTTTTAATGTTACAGGTTGGGTTATCAGGAGTTTTAGAGGTGAATCCTGTGGAATATTCACATATAGATGAGATAAAAGAGGAACAACATGGTACACTGGTAGCAGATAATACTATTGGGGTTAACCACGATCACTTCTTGAACTACTATCTTGATCTTGATATTGATGGTTCTGCCAATTCCTTTGTCAAAACCAATTTGATTACTAAACGAAACACAGAAGCTAATACACCAAGAAAGAGTTAGTGGACTGTTGAAAGAGAAACAGCAAAGACTGAACTGGAAGCAAGAATTCGACTGGATACGAAGCCAATTGAGCTTGCGATGGTTAACCCAAATAAGAAAACCAAACCTGGACACCCTGTAGGCTATCGCCTATTGCCAGGATCAGTCGCAGGCCCGCTTCTATCCGCAGACGATTACGCACAAATACGTGCTGGCTTTACCAACTATAACGTTTGGGTCACCCCATATAACAAGTCCGAAAATATTCAGGAGGAAACTTTGTTGATCAAAGTCACGGTGATGACACCTTATTGACATGGACCAACAGGTATAATTTAATTTCAATTTCTAACTTTTCGCAAGTTGTAACGTTTCAGCGTAATTATTGATAACATTGCCTTCTACATTTTTTTTTTTCTCGGAAATGTGCAGCAATAGGGAGATTGAGAACAAGGATAGAGTATTGTGGTACACCATGGGGATTCATCATGTTCCCTGCCAGGAAGATTTTCCCGTGATGCCGACATTGAGTGGTGGATTTGAGCTGAGACCAACCAACTTCTTTGAGTACAATCCTGTGCTGAAAATAATTCCTCCAAAGCACATACAGTGGCCTAATTGCACCTGCAAGCACTAGTGAAGTTCTACTTCAATGTCAGATTAAAGATATTCTAATGATTCAGCTCTCAATAAAACCACTTCTTTTGGTACTATTTGTGTTTGAGTTCTTCTTACTGTTTGTGACAAATTTGTAATACCTGATATAAGAAAACGAATGAGCGAGCTATCTGGTGTTTGGCTTCCTGTTAACTTGCAGCTACAAAAACGTACTTCAGTGATAAATATATAAATTCTTGCAATTCGATCCAAGTCATTAAACATTCCGATTGGTTGTCTGCTCATTGGCCTCTGAACTGATATATATATATATATATATATATATTCAACGTTTAACTAATTAATTTTGTTAATTTAATTACCACAATCAATAGTTAAACTGCTTAAATTAAGCACTGCACATGGCC
>JAXCLQ010000007.1:6715526-6735095 GCA_035584115.1 Cedrela odorata
CGGCAGGATTGTGTCTGTGGTGAATCAAAGCTCTGCCAAAAGACAGCTGAATTGGCATCTCGCAAGACAAAATTGCCGTCATTTTGCACAATACCTAAACTTGCAGCAGCTCCATAATATATTTATGACTACCATTGAAGTATATGAGCAAAAGTTGTCCTTCAATTCAGGAGCAGTCATGAGCTTTAAAATATTAAGTCGTGAAAGGAATTAATTAAGGATACGTATGCATAGATAACACAAAAGTGAGATATATAAGTAAAGTGTGTCCTTATTAAACTTAATATTGGACTGAAAAATAAATAGTAGTACACAACTGATCATAAACTTAAAGATCTTAATTTTAGGACAAATTTTAAAGGTTCCAACCAGCCACTTGTATTCAGAGCCACCACTGCATCAATTATCAATTATTAGTGTGATTTGCATCCAACTTAAGCTAGATTGATGCAATCAGCTGCCCAAACTAATGTTTTTTGTGATATTTTGTCAAACCAAATTCCCGAAAGGTAGAGCCCGCCAGAGAAAGAGTAGAGCCTGAATGCAAAATCATGAGATAGGGAGCGCCAGGAAATATTAGATCCAGCAGTGATGCTAGAACCCAAGCTTATGTTCGGAGATATTTGGCCATGAATGCCATAGAAGTTCAAAAATAAAGTAAAAACTGTTGACTGTTGAGCTTGTGGCACGTTTGGAAATTAGGATGACATATCATGGCTTGCATTCGGGGTGGAGCTCGTGAATTTGGCGGTCTCTTTCCCCTGAATTTTCGTTTGCAATTTGTAAAGATTTGTTTTCATGTAAATTTGGTGTTCTTTTCTTGAATATTTGCTTTTCAATTTCGTATTGCATAACAAAAACACAGGGAAGTATTTGTCTTGAGAGCCATGGTAAATTTGCTAGGATACAAGTAAAAAATCTCTTCCAAGAATTTCCAGGGATGGAAGATGTAGATACAAATAAATTAATCATTGTCAAACTCAACATTTCTCTAAGAAAAATAAGGGAAATTTCTATAGGACGGAAAGGCGAGGACCATCGTCTGGATATTAATTTCCAACTCAAATTCATCCAGAAATCTTCCCGTCATTGATCAGCAGATTAAATGGACAATCTGAACATTTATTTTGCGAGTGTTAGTTACTTGTAAAATTTCTTAGAGTGGTATAAGAGGTTTGAGATTCCTACCATTCTCACACAAGAGGACAATTATAGAGAGGTTTGATTTATTTATTGTAATATTTAAATTTAATAATAATAAAAAACCTGGACATTTATCTAGTGTTTTGTGTGGGTTCATTAAACTTGGATTCGGATTGACAGAGCTAGCTGTGATTTGATATTGGCGTCAAATTCTTAGCCAATCAAATGGCCTGTGGAAAGTTAGCAGCAGCGACCCAAATTCTGGTCCATTCTGCTTACGTTTAATAAGTCGAAATGGAAAATATCCATAACCTTCGAAAAGTCCGAACCAAAAGCTGTTTCGGCACGCTAAGAGAAGACGTGAATAGCACAAACATTATCTCTATTCTAATCTATAATATTTCTAGCAAACAACTAGCCTTTAGCATAATGAGGTGTCTATCGTCTGATTTGTCGGAAAAATGGACAAGTCCGGCTTCCCGGATAAGGACAACAATCGTATTATTACTTTTATATTGTGACGGCTTTGATTAGGTAAAATTTTTTATGATTAGTCATGGCGTGCGAGAGTTGCATGTGCATAATTTATCTGCCAAAATAGACTTAAGAAATCAATAGTTTAAGCATTTGTTGCCAAAAATCTGCAGCTGCAGAAAAATTCAGCTTAATGATCGGCTAAACGAGTCGCTTCCCTCCTCCCACTATGAATTTTAACCCAAGATACAACATATATCAGAAATGCTTTGCCGGGATAAAGCATAGACTCCTAGTCCATATTTATGTCGTACACACATTAGTTGCAATTCCATGAATTTGAGCTATCCTTTATTTAACTGCAAACCGTACAAAATTATGGTGTAAAATGTAGAAATTTATAACTCCATAAATGAAGAATATGAAGTATTTCAAAATATTTAAGCATCTAGTACTACTCGTGGAACACCAACTTCAGTAGTTCCTTCTAACATCTGAACCACTGTCTTTATAGATGGTCGAAGAGTTGGATTAGGACATATGCACCACAATCCTACCATTGTCGTTCTTTCAAACCTTCTAAAATCATTCAGAACTTCATGATCATGACTGACAATGGATCCTAAATTCCCAGTTCTGACAGAATGTAGAACCCAATCTGTTAGAATCATGTCGTCAATCTGTGTTGTTTCATCAACTTGCTGCGACTCTTCTTCAACTCGATGCAACTCTATGTGCCTCCTGCAAAAGATTATCTCTAGCAACATGACACCAAAGCTGTAGACATCCACCTTAGCTGTAACCGGTGCATTCTTGAGCCATTCTGGTGCCATATATCCCATTGTTCCCCTCATGTTTGTGTTAGTTCGAGTTGGATCTTTCTTCAATAATTTTGCTAACCCAAAATCAGCTATTTTAGCATTGTAATTATTGTCAAGAAGAACATTCTGTGGCTTTATGTCACAATGAATTATTTGGGTCTCACATTCTGCATGCAAATACAACAATCCTTTTGCAATTCCGAGCACAATTTCAACTCTTTGATCCCAATTGAGATTTTCTTCTCCAAACAGGAAATTAGATAGAGCTCCATTCTTGATGAGCTCATAAACTATAAGATGGTGATTGTGCTCCCTACAAAAACCCAACAGCCGCACAAGATTTTTATGATGAGTAAGACCAATAACTTGGACTTCCGTCAAGAAAGTCTTCTCACCTTCTTCAATCACTTTCTCCAGCTTCTTTACAGCAACTTCAACCTCTTCTCCGTCGAAGATTAAAACCCCACTCTAGACAGTACTAAATGCTCCTTGGCCAAGTTTGTTCTCGAACCCATTTGTTGCTTCACGCAACTCCTGGTATGAAAATGCCTTCAAATTTATCTCTAGCGGGTTTGGCTTTGGAGATGGCTGTACACACACGCAAGGCCGGGTGAGAGGGCGATGATAAATGACAATGCTTCCAAATATTAAAGCCAACATTGAGCATGCCAAAAAGGCTGAAAGCAAGACAACCCAAGATGGAGAATCCTTTTTATCTTCTTCGTCAATTTGGTTGTTACTAATCTTAGGAACTTTGATAAATGCCACACTAATTATTAGTTGAAGGATTGCTTTTTCTAGCATTCAACAACGGCATTCTCTTCTTTAGGCAATGTGAATCCACCCAAACAGCAGCAGCGCAGAAACAATCATCCATGACTGCCTTCCTGCATTCATTTACATCTGTTGTTACGATTCTGGCCAAATCTGCATAAACGTCATTAGGGATATCGGCATTATCAATTGCTTCAACTGTGAAATCCGTAGGTGAAGAATTTGCATCACAAAAATCCACTACCGCATTTGGGTAGCATCCTTTGGAGGGACTGTTACGATCAACTGGTGAATACCCAGGCAAGCAATTGCAGGTGACTTTTGTTATCAAGTGAATTGCAAAAGCCAAACACCCCACATATATTATTCACGGTGCAAGGCTCTGTGATGGCCTCCCACACAACAGTCCACTGGCTGCCATTTCGTTTATGGTAAGCCCATTGTTGGAGATTTCCACGGTCAATAATCGCTGCTCGGTGGTAGTAATCTTCCATCGGAGAGGGCACTTGTGTTGTCATAGGGTATCCGATTGTAGTTTTATTTACAACGTACATGAAAGCTGTACTCTGGTTGAATATAAGACTGACATTCCCTGTGGTTGATGTGTACCAGTAACCAGGATCAGCAAATCTGAATGCAGATATAACAACATTGCCATCCATTTGAAGCTCCAATATATCGTCCCGTTGAGTATTCAAATGTTCCGTTGGTATTGGAGTATAGCTTTTGTCCCTTAACCAGATCCTGGCCTAATAGAATGGTGTCCGTAGGAAAACTGAAGCTCTGCCAAATGATTTTAGAGGAAGAATCGAGCAAAACAAAATTTCCATCGTCCTGCATCAAAACTGAACTTGTGGACGTGCCATTATAGATTAAGAATTCTGTCCCATTTGAATGTGCGAGAGCAAGTTGGCCATTGAGTTTCAGATTGATGGACGATCCAACTTGAACTGGATCATCTCGATTTGCTGACCAAACAAGTGTTCTCTCCGAGATTTTATCAAACCAAATTCCAACAAGAAATAGACCAGTATCAAGAGGGTAGAACCCAAAAGCAAAATCACCAGAGGGTGATAACCATGTAGAATTAGTGCCAGCAATGATGCCAGAGCCCAGCTGGATTTTGTTAGTGGTCATTTGGGCAACAGAACATAACGAGAGAACAAATAGAAGAGAGCAAATAAGAATCACGGCTGCAGCCATTGGAACTAGGAGAAATGATGACAAGTAAAAGAAGTGAAAGAGATCTACAAAATATATCCGCACAAGCATTTAGAAACAAAAATGTTATCAAATAAAGTCCATAAATGTAATCATCTCGAAGGGCTTGTATGGCCTAACCAAATAAAAAAGCCAAATGCATTGGCTTGGCCTGGCTTGGCTCTGTTCCGCGTAAAGATTTAAATTTTATTAGAAGTTGAATTGTTATGGCTTTTAAATTATGAGAAAATTATTTACTATTAAATATAAAAATAAGTGATTCTTACAAAAAAAAAATAATATTACCAAATATTTTGACTGTTCTACTTTTAAAATTAAGTAGAAATGCAGTTGTATCAAATATAATCTTAATAACTTTAGACTAAATTATTCAATACAAAGAAATGTATGCATTTTTGATATCTAATGAGAAACTTCAATGGTTGATACCCACCTGATTGTGACTTTGGTTGAATAGTTGACAGCACTACCCTAAGGCAGGAGCGGACTTGTCAATGGCATAAAGACTGAAGAATAAAGTAAAGGAAAAACCAACTCCCCTGGATTGCAGGGTTGAACTGAGAAAATGAAGGTAATCCTAACTTGGAAAATTTAACAAATGCGACGGGGAAGAAAATTTGTTTTTCTCCTCCAGGGAATTGAATTCGGAGCAAGTTCGGACGTCTTTACATAAAACTTGTTGCCTACAGCAGAACAGGGACACGAGTGACAAATGATTTACAGTATAACATTCCTGCTATTCATTAAAAATGATTGAGAGAATTGGATTAACAAGAATTCAATGTAAATTTTTTTATCAATCCTGATCTCAACAAGTACGAATCACTACAATGAAGAGAAACGAATGGAAATGAATTCCCTTAAAGAAAATTATTGAAAGCTACATGCATCGTATTGTAACCATTAAGCTCGATCTTCGAGTCATCTTTCCTTGAATTATGATCCTTTTCCATTTTTCTAACCAAGTTAATCCATGAAACCATCTCCTGCATCAATGTGGTAACAAATTTTCCCTGCCATGTCACATTCCTTCTTCTTTACCTACAGTATCATGTATTAGCACTCTCCTTCCTGTCTTATGTCACGGACCGATTCCTCCGTTTGGAACAATCGATTCCTCCGTTTGGAACAATTGTGCGGCCATACAATTTAGAACAATTGTCATTAAATCAGCCATGACACAAGAGTTTAGTGTTTCATCAAAATGCTTGAATGTTTGCCAAATGAAGTATTCTTTATTTATATTTAAATATATATACAATGAGTAGTTGAAATTAAACTCTTAAAATCTCGTCCGATGACTAGAATGAGAGGTTTAATTGTAATGGAATTTTACCATACACAAGTCTCATAATTATTGAAATACACGACATATATACAATATAATCTAATTAATACAAGATTTTTTAAAAGTATTTTCTAAAAGCATATAGAAGGATATGACTACTGTGCTAAACAAATCTAACTCGTAAGTTTGAGAAAAAGTTTGAGGCGTGACACTTAATTGCCTTCGAAAAATTTTGTAGGCCGAAGCTCGAAAGCGCCGAGTATCGTTGGCATCACTGGGAAATCTTCTTGGAATGGAATATGATGGAACCTTCTCGTGAGAAGCAGAGAAAAGATCAGTGCAGAAATCATTTTCCAGTTGGCGAGAAAATTGGAAGCTACATGCTGAATCATGACGGGGCGAAAGGAGAGGATGAAAGGCCCAATGGGTTCATTAAAATTAGTTGGGCTCGGATCAGCAAAGAAAATGTTGTCACTCGGCCCTCTGGGCATTTTCCTTTCGCCTCTTTCTTCCCGACCCTTGTTGGGAGCACCGCATGGTTAGCCCATAATTCTGTCATGCCAATCATTGAACCTGTAAATCGTCGTTACTTCCCATTTCACTCACGTAAAATATATTTCGAATCCTTTTCAGTAAATAAAACTCTCATCGTCTCTAGGACACTCTAGAACAACAGCACCTTTAGTATTAGTAACAAGGCGCTCTCGTTTTTTCTTCGAACCGAAAAGCTCTGGTAGTTTCTAGTTCTGCTCTCTGCTCTCTGCTCTCTTACACGTTCTCTCTTTCCTGCGTCTCTAACAGTAAGTCTCTAATTTTCTACACTATTGCTTTACTAAAACAGATTCATGTAGTTCTTCCATTTTGTGCACTGCTAATTGAATGCTTCCTTTTAGTCTCTTTACTTTCTCCATTACTTGAAAATAATACGAAGTTTATAATCCTTTGACTGGCTTCTTGTTTTCGAGTTAATAACCAAGAAGTTATCATTTTTGGAACTGGGACGGTCTGGTTTTGGTGTATTGTCTGAGTACGAGTTTATTGTTGATGAGTATAATTAATTATATTATTCTTTCTTCGTGAATCTTTTACTTTCTTGTTGACACATTCGATCTTTATATTTAAAAGCTTTGCATGTACAGTTACTTGATCTTTAAGCTACGCTTTACTTTTTAATTTGATTGTTAGTATTTCATTAAACTCAGCTGATGACGAAGTTTGCTGGATTTTCCTTTCTCCGTAGTTTTATTAATCTGGAAAGATCGTTTTGTGTTAGTGTAAAGAAGACGAAAAATGTCTTAGTTGGCCTGGTCTTCAGATAAGTTCAATTAGTGAAATAAAAAAAGGTGGTGGCAAAGAAGAGTTTGTATGTGTGTGTGTGTGTGTGTGTGTCTATGATTGGTTGATTTTGCCCACAACGAGTAAATTATTTGTCTGTGCAAGTTGCATTTAAAGGTTGTTGGTTTCTTGGGGGATTTGTAATCGTGGTTTGGATCAAAAACAACTTGAAGGTATTTGTCGAAATTCCTGCTTTGTCCCCTCGTAATTTATAAGCATGGTTGTATCTCATTTTGAAAGAAGTGGTCAAAGAATTGTAGAAAGGAATTGAAATCTTCTTTTGTTGATAGATTTTCCAATATAAATTGATGGAGATTGGGGGAAACCCCAAGACCACCTTCTTGTCGCTCCTAATTGCTATGCTTATGGTTGTATATGTTGTGCTCTGTTTTTATGATCATGAAATGTTGAGTAATTTCTTCCACACTTGTGAATTTTTCAAAATGCAGGAATGGTTGAACCAGCATACACTGTGGCCTCCGATAGTGAAACTACAGGAGAAGAAAAATCCTCCCTTGCTTTTCCTGAAATTGCAATTGGAATTGACATAGGTACTTCACAATGTAGTATTGCATTCTGGAATGGCTCCCAAGTCGAGCTTATTAAGAACACAAGAAACCAGAAGATGATGCGGTCATATGTCACCTTCAAGGATGAAATTCCTTCAGGTGGAGTCAGCAATCAACTCTCTCATGAGCATGAAATGTTATCTGGAGCCACAATTTTCAATATGAAACGCTTAATAGGCAGAGTTGACACTGATCCTATTGTCCACGCAAGCAAAAGCCTGCCATTTTTGGTACAAACCTTAGACATTGGTGTTCGCCCGTTCATTGCAGCATTGGTGAACAATGTCTGGAGATCCACCACTCCTGAAGAAGTCCTTGCAATATTTTTGGTGGAATTAAGAGCTATGGCTGAAACTCAGTTGAAACGTCCCATAAGAAATATCGTTCTAACCATTCCAGTTTCATTCAGTCGATTCCAACTGACTCGCATTGGACGGGCATGTGCTATGGCTGGCCTTCATGTCCTCAGACTGATGCCTGAACCAACTGCAGTAGCATTGTTGTATGCACAACAGCAGCAACAGACTGGGCATGAGAATTTGGGCAGTGGAAGTGAGAAGATTGCACTCATTTTCAATATGGGTGCTGGGTACTGTGATGTAGCTGTGACTGCCACAGCTGGAGGAGTTTCACAGATAAAAGCCTTAGCAGGAAGTCCTATTGGAGGAGAAGACTTACTTCAGAATATGATGCGTTATCTCATACCAAATTCAGAGAGTCTTTTCTCGAGCCATGTTATTAATGAGATCAAATCAATGGCCATGCTTCGGGTTGCCACGCAGGACGCAATCCACAAGCTCTCATTGCAGACCAGCGTTCAAATCAATGTTGACTTGGGAAATGGATCAAAAGTATCTAAAATGGTAACTAAGGAGGAGTTTGAGGGAGTGAACCAAAAAATATTTGAGAAATGTGAGAGCCTCATAACCCAGTGCTTGCATGATGCCAAGGTTGAGATAGAGGATCTGACTGATGTAATGCTCGTGGGTGGCTGCTCATATATACCAAAAGTAAGGAACCTCGTTAAGAGTATATGCAAAAAGGAGGAACTTTACAAAGGAGTGAACCCATTAGAAGCAGCTGTTTGCGGGGCAGCTTTGGAAGGAGCAGTGGCTTCAGGCATCAGTGATCCCTTTGGGAACTTGGACCTGTTAACCATCCAAGCCACACCACTTGGTATTGGCATACGAGCTGATGGTAACAACTTTGTACCCATCATTCCTAGAAACACCACAATGCCAGCACGGAGAGATCTGGTCTTCACAACTGTCCGCGACAACCAAAATGAGGCACTGATTATTGTCTATGAAGGTGAAGGACAGAAAGTGGAAGAGAATCATCTGCTAGGCTATTTCAAGATCACTGGAATTCCTCCGGCCCCAAAAGGAATACCAGAAATAAATGTGTGCATGGACATTGATGCCTCAAATGTATTGAGGGTTTTGGTTGGGGTCATACTGTCAGGAAGTCATCATCCAGCAATTCCTGTTATGGAAGTAAGACTGCCAACAGTTGATGATGGACATGGTTGGTGTCCTGAAGCTCTACAGAGGGCTTATGGGCCTGCTCTGGCCCTGGAGACAGTGCAGAAGAAAATATAATGGTGTCTTGAAGATGGTCAAGTAATTTATATTGTCATTGATTTCTTTTCTTTTCTTTTTTTTTTTTCCTTCCTACCTACTACTTTTTAATCTTTCAAATGGACTTGAACAGTGCAAAAGAAGAGTTGTTTACGTATAGTCTGTATCTTTTGTAAATATATTTCGACTCTGCATAATGAAATAATACATGTAGCTACTGTTTTGTTGCTTTCTTTGTACATAAGTTTTTTGGTGCCCATAGTTTGCCTAATGTTATTGAAAAGATGCGTTCCTTCGAGTGGTTTGGAGGATACAAAAGAGTAGAGTTTGGCTCATATTTATTAAAAAGAGAAGAGTTTGACGTGGGGCGAGTGAGTTACTGTAACATCATCTGTTTGTCTATTATTTTGATATTGATCAATCATATAACAACAAAGTAACATCATTTTATAGATTGTGTTTATTGAAAATAAAGTGTATGAACAGAACGTTTTTGCAAAACAATCTATTAAACAAAATGATAAACTTTGGCATAGTACGAGTTGTCTGAGTGCTGCAATTCCTAGAAATTGTCAGTTCATTCTTACCAGAATATCAGTGAATAATAGTTGTGGAGAGCAGTAGGATTACATTTGGCGTAATAAACCATGACAGCATGTGGTTTTCTCGTGGGACAAGGCTAAAAGTGGGACGTTATTCAATGAGCTAGGCTGGCAGGATCTTATCCTACTAATTTCCTAGGAGGCCTTCATAATTTCACTTCTTTATATGTAATGCTTTTACTCTAAGCTAGGTTGGAAGTACTCTGAACGAATCTGCTGAGGTATTTTTCTTTTTCATTTTTTCCCCTGTTTTTCCACCCTCTGCTCGTTTAATTAAACTTGCAAGGCCAGTTGATGAAATCAACTCGCAATTAATTTCTATCAATTTGTTTTTGCATATGTTGAACAGGCAATCTACACATGCATAAAGATGGCTCCTGCATCGACTATGTGGGCTGTGCTGTTAGCAATTGCTGCATTTCACCCCACCATGGTCTTAAGTGAGTGAACTAAAATGGCTGACATTATTATATCACTTGTCAATGCTAAGAGAAATGTTGCATCTTCTTGCAATTAATGACACAGAAATTATGCAGGTGGTGATGCTGGCATCAATTATGGCAGGAATGGAGACAATCTCCCTTCTCCGAAACAGGTCATCGATTTTCTCACCAGGGATTTGAACTACAGAATTTCACTGATCCGAGTCTATGACGCCAACACTGATATTCTAGAAGCATTGAGCGGCACCAATCTGGTCGTAACAGTTGGCGTCCCAAATGAGGCCATCGCCTATGTAGCTTCAAGCCAAGAAGCTGCTGATAAATGGGTTCAAGACCACATAGTTGCATACATTAGAAAAGGTGTTAGATTTCGTTATCTTTGTGTTGGCAATGAGGCAATTCCTGGTATTATAGCCCCCTGTGTTGAACAAGCCATTCGAAATCTTTACAATTCAATAAGGAAGACTGGGACGGATTATATTTTTGTCACAACTGCTGTAGCAGCTAATGTTTTAGGCTCATCTTACCCTCCTTCACAAGGCCAATTTGCTTCTAATGTTGCTGATATTATGAGTAGTATCACACATTTTCTATATAGTGTTGGGTCACCACTTTTGATCAATGTGTACCCTTACTATGCCTTAGTCTCAGAGCCTCAATACATTTCATTAGACTATGCTTTATTTCAAGCTCAAACGCCTGTTGTTCGAGATGGAGAATTAGAGTACTACAATCTCTTTGATGCCATGGTAGATGCCTTTGTTGCGGCAATGGTGAGGGTGGTGCAAAGGGAGGACATCAAACTAGCCGTGTCGGAGACAGGTTGGCCGACGGCCGGTCACGAACCCTACTCGAGTATCGAGAATTCCCTAGTTTATAACAGCAAATTGAGGGAGCATGCCATTGTAAGTGGGAGAACTCCGCGGAAGGCAGACATAAATATGGAGGTTTACATTTGTTCAATGTTCAATGAGAACTTTAAAAGTCCTGGAGATGAGCAGAATTTTGGAACATTTTATCCTAATTTCACTGAGGTGTACCCTCTGTGGCGTTGATTTTGACAGTCGGGTGGCCACTGAATTCGACTTTGTAGCTTCGGATTATCAAGTTTATGATCGAAAATCATGGAAATTAACCTTCTAATATATGGAATCTCTTCAACATTTTGCAATAAAGGTTTTTATTTTATAGGTATCGACTTGCCAAATATATGATGGGCTTATTCAACCCCATTGTGGATAACTTTTACTGTCAGTTAATATCGATGATAATAAAATGTGAGGGAGTTCTTTGTAAATGGTTACATTAGATGACTAAACTATTGTTTTCTAAAATATCAGGGACTAAAGTGATATTATCCCTAAAAAGCGTCAACAACTCCATGTAAAATGTTGTAACGACTAGAAAATAGAGTAATCTTCCAAAATATTTCAATTACGAAAAGCATTTAAAGAGACTCAAATATATATTTTTTATTAATTAAAATAAAATAAAATTTAATATGCAGTTTATTGACTCGTAAATATTAATTTTTAATGAGATTTATTTATTTATTTATTTATTTTTTATATTTAGTGCTTCTAAATCACATCAGTTTTGATTTTAAAGTCGTAACATTTCAATATTAAATAAAATTTAAATTAGATTGACAATGTATAGGGTAATGTCGGGAATTTTTTGTAGAAAATGGAATGTTTGTTGTCTTGTGAGATTTAAAATCATCTTATTGAAGAAAAAAAAAGTTTACCTAATACAAAATATAAAAAAAATTAATTAATGTTTAAATTTTATTAAAATTAATTTTATAATTAAAATAATATGTATTTTAACTATTAGATTAACAATCTATTAACGGTTAAGATTGAATAAAATAAATATTGTATTAATTGGGATAATAACCATAATTAATACATTTTAAATATTTATTTTATTTAATCTTAACTGTTAATAGATTATTAATTTATCTGTTGATCCAATCTATATATATATAATTTAGAATATATAGTATAATTTTATTAGATAATAGATTAATTGTAAAATGAAGACAGTGACCATCAATATTGAATTCCTATGGATAAAAAGAAAAGAGCTAGCAAGTTGAATCCTGTTAAGTAGGACAACTCAAGCACTGTAGCTGTTACTTCCTCTGAAGAACCCTAGAAACAGAAGAGAATAAACTCCAAACAGTGAAACTGCTAGGACAAACCACACACTTTGTCCACTTCCTAACGAGCCTGAAGTGAACCCTGAATTACTGAAGAATCAATAGATTCCAAGCAGAAGAAGCCCCTCCATAAGTTTCAAACGTCAAATCTCATGAACAGAACCTTGATGCCTTAACGACACCTCATACACGACAAAACTCCATCTCCCATACAAAACCCGTATAAATATTTGAGCGTGTGTATTTGAACAGATTTTATATTAATCCAGTGTTTCAATTCCCAATATATATAAGCTCTCTTCATACTTCAACCATGGAATCAGATCGAAGTTGCGTTTTGACTTCCCAAACAACAAAACACGACACATATTCCTACCAAACCCAGCTGCCATCTTTGAAACCAACGTATAAAAAATGAGCTAATAGTACATACATACAGAAGAATTAATACAATAATGGAAGTTTTCAAACTTAAAAGTCTTGTTTATTTTAAACAAAAGTCCAACCAACTTTGAATTGAAACTCTCTCATGGATTCATTTGTTTTCAACGCTTTGGTTTTCTTGGTACAGTATGATTTCCCAATGCAGTGTTCGCCGTTTCGACCACGTTGTCTTGCTCCCATCCCATGCAAGATTAGACATGGTGCACAATCTTTCACACCCCACCTCGCACGTAGTTTCCCTTCATAAATTTCTCTCCTTGGTCTTTGTTGATTAATAATCATAATCACGAGCTCAGCTAGCTATGAATGACATTAACCATGCACCAGTACATAATAATAACTTTAAATAGACAAAATAATCAATCAATTATTAGCATTCATCAGTGTCATTAACACTCTGTTAATGTAGAAGCCCCTATGTACTATTTCTTAATATATTTTTCCGGGTTTTGATGGTTTAAAACCGTTGCGATACTGACACATGGCGGCGCTTGAGGTGGGGAGAGACGATGGAGATTAAGCCACCGAGAGGAGGCCGCATCTTTGACCTGTAAACCATCTCATCATACGGCCTTCTGTAGAATTTTAAAAATGGTATGAACGACTCTCGAGACTTTTCGGTCTTGATACTGACGTGGCAATCCTTGCGAAAAAATGTGGCCGGTGATTGGAGGAATGAGGGGCGTGGGGTACGAGGATGGGTGATTTTGATTGGGTCATAGCCCGTGGTTCGCTGTGGCAACGGTGTTGATGGGAAGTGGCTTTTTCTTGTGGGCCTAAAGTTACTACCAGCGTTGATGCTTCCAGGTGGCATTCTAGCAGCGGGTGATGCAAATGAGAGGGACCGGGCGTTGAGCGGAGAGATGAGGGCAGGGCCCATGGCCATTGGGGAGGGACTCGTGGGGCCTACTTTGGCTACGGACGTGTCAGTTAAAGAGAGATACCACGGTTTCAGTGAGTCAAAGTGGCGGGACACCGTGAAGGAAAATCTGGATGAAGAGCAAGGGCCAATCTTGGCCGTTGATTGTATTGACGAGGCGTCAAATCTGAGGGATGAGGCTCGTGGGTAGGCTGCGAAGTCATGGAACTCAAGTGACTCTTCAAAGTCAAGTGATGACACCACCATCGTGACCGTTGAAAGCTCAACAAATCGACGGACACCCTGCAACCGAAAATATTCAAAGAGAATTAGTTGTTTATAACCAAGACACAAACTAATAAGGTTTTGGACTCTTGTACAAACGTTACCATTTTTTGAAAAAGTTACATTGTCAATGGACATATAATTTTGAAATCATGGTAATGAGACGATGGATGAATGAAGGTCCCGCAAAAGAAAACAATGGTAAACAAGATTTGACACGTGCATGCTAGCACAAGTTGGCGAAACATTGACAAACAAGCACTGCTGATTTAGCAGGTTTAACACTGTTAGACTTATTGCATCATATATGTTAACCCAAGAACAGGAAAAGTAAGTACAATATTTGCTTGAATGAAAGCAGAATTTGAAATTTACCTTCCATAGATAAGAGAACAGAGAAGGTGGGTCGATGACAAATGCTTTGTAAAGCCTTCCAGGGTAGTACTCGGCCACAATTTTCAGTGTTGTAAGCAATAAATTCATAAAAGCTGAGGCTGATCTGAAGAAACCTGGTTTAAAGATAATCAAATTAAGTAATTAATTAATCAGAATTAATTCAAATTGTATGTTTTTAATTGTGGTTAAAGTAAGTTAAAGCCTGACTGGTTCAGAGTTTAACCATTTTTTATTTATTAGGATTAGTTCTGGCAAAGCAAAAAAGGGAAATCCTGAGGATTCGTAGTGGGCGTCTGGGCGAGAATCAAAAATTTTAAGTCAGTCCGAGGGTGAGCCACATAAGCCATTGATGTTGACCAATTCTAGGAGAGTATAATGATACTCCAATTCCCGATAATACCCCTGCGTTTGCGCTACCCGACCAATAATTAAGCAATGACTTTGACGTTTAAGGGGTAATCCGGACATTGCCTGAGAATATCTCAGAACCTGCCGGTGGTCCGACACAGTTGCAAGCTTTGTCTCGGAAATTCTATGTTGCTTTACCAGCGTGCAAAAATTGAACTCTAAATTTACAAAAGGCATTTTGCGTTGCCAGGGGGCTTGTAAAAAAGGACTTACTTGCGTCGAAGAGAAGAACAAACTGTTGAACGTTTTTTGACATGGTTGCAATGGCCACCTCTAGGGTGAAAACAAGCAAACGGGTGAACCTGAAATTTACATACAGAAACCAACAAAAAATGATACTGGTGTGAGATTCTTTCTTCTTGAAATCAGGGGGGAAAATTACAAAAGTTCCTTGTTTTCTCATTGGGTACTCACTGTTTTTGAGAATGGAACTTCTGGTAATCTTGCTTAATCCTGAAAACCTGTGGAAAAGCAGAAAACAGTTTTGTTCATCAACTCCTAACAAGAAACTTGAGTGCGAGAGAGAAATATAAGAGTGAAAATTACCATAACAGGTCTGGATTCTTCATCATGACCAGCCACATAAGCAACTCCTTCAGCGAGCTCAGCTGAGAACTCGTCTGCTGTCAAATTCCCTGTATTCAAACCAAAGAAAAATAATTTAAATTGAGTAAAAGGAAGTGAAGGTGTTTTGTTCTTTATTTTGAATGCTGAGTGGCCTCAATGATTAGTGGCGTGTTCACTTTAACGCTTAATTCAAAGACCAAAAAAGCAAGAGATTCTAGTGTATATACAAAGAAACAAAAAGAAAAGAAAGATGCTTATAAAAAGAGAAGCTAGTAGCAGACAAATAGTGAGGAAGAAATAGCAGAGAACAATGAAATGAAATTGTACCAATGCCCATACTCTCTCTCCAAGAAAGGCAAGCCCTTAAGTGCTTCGCAGTCTTCTTCACACTATCACCTTTTGCTCCCAGAAACCGATCTACGCAAGCAGTGTTGCAGAACTTCTCCTGTTAACAGTAGTAACACACACCATTGTAAAGCCTATATAAGGAAATCATGAATGCTAGTACGAAGAATTATGAGTCTAAGCATATCAAGAACAGACTTTTAACCTGAAAATTCACCTACCCACTACAGATTAAGCACTGTAACCATTAAAGCAAGTAACTTACTCGTGATTTGTTGTGAAAAATACGGAAGCAAGGACACAGAAATGAATGGAAGGTACAGTAGAAAAAGAACCCAACAAACGAAAAACCCACCTGTTTTACTGTAAGTGGAGCTTGTTTTCTGAGAAGCTGGAGAACGGCTTCGACTCTTTCATTGCCTTTTTGATCTTGCACTTCATTCTTCCCCATTTCGAGAAAAACACCAAGTGATGATCTCAACAGAACAACCAATATACTAAACTTCTTCTTCACGCAACCATTAAAAACTTGCACTTGCAATTTGCACGCAGAGATAGAAACTGAGATACAGAGAGAGAAAGAGGAAATAGAGTTTATATTGAAAATGGGAAACGTTTTCGAATAAAGAGAGTGAGGGCTTAACGCTAATCTAGAGTACCTATTTATAGCAAACTGACGGCGATAACGCCGTTATGAGCAGACAAAAATATTTAAAGAGTTTTCAAGTTCACTTTCTACAGTGTGTTTCAGTCAAATGCCTAACACAAGACATTATGTTTATACATATCATAAAATGCATCACGATGCTTAGTAGCGATCCTTAACGGAAAACGTCGGCTGATTTAACCCCACCAGCCACCACCCGTTACACTCTCGTTATTACTTTCCCATTTTGCCCCCATTTCTTGTTCTTTTTGTTCTTTTTGTTGCAATATTTGAAGTCAATTATGGGAAATGGACCGCTAAGGCTAAGGTAAAAGGCTGCAGAGAGGCATGTGTACAAATTAATGAAAGGAAGAAGGTACAATTTGGTTTGACTTTCCATGAGATGAAGAGTAACTACACATATCATTTTGGTAAATTTACTTGCATATTGCATACATGCATGCATGCCTATACTAACCCCAAAAACACCAAACCCGTGAAGCAATAACATCATTCGTAACACATACATTATAAGACATTTAATTAATTAAACTATAAGATATAAATTTAAGAACAACATGAACACATAGTTCCATAAGTCAAAGCCTTGATATTTGTCTTCCAATATCAAATGTTAAGGTCCAACTCCGTTGTCGTTACGGCGGAGACCTTGTTTACATACACACTTGGCAAGTCACTTACTATTGCCTCGGACATTCTCCACGTAAATATTTAATTTAATTATTTATTGAATTAAAGAAAAATAACATAGGTAGCATTAATGAGAAATTGTTTTTATTTTAGAAGACAAATTGATATAAGTAATGAGATTAAATCAGGGGCAAAATGAATATACCTGACAATAGCTCAGATTTTGTCTTTCAATGGCTAATAGTAATATGATTTCGCAAGTCACAGGCTCAATAGTGCCTGAAATAAACAATAATTATAATAAATAAATAACCCAATTAGTTGTCTTAATTAGAAAATTAAATTAATTTAAATTAAAAGAAGGTCATGAAATAAAATAATAGTTTGACAAAGCCAAATTAGCGTAGTTTATGCTGTGAAGTTGTTGTTCCCAAAGGCAAAGGTGTAAACTTTATCGTAGTAAATAATTTAAAATTAAAATAATAATAATAATAAGATGGTATTTAGTGAAAGATTTATTCCTTTTGTCTCCATTCAAGTATTTGATAGATTCTCCTCTTTACCTTTACCTTTACCTAAGTGAGCACATATTGTATGACTTTGCCAACTATAACTAGCTATATATTAAAGTGGATGGATGACTTTGGGTTATGATGCAGTTGTTGTTGTAGTTGTTGCCTTTGTATCTCACCCACGTTCCTCAAATGTACTAAAATATGAATTCGATTTCAAAATTTGAATGACTAACCTCTCCCTCCCTTATTGAATATGATGTGTTTGAGTGTGCAATGCATATTATGCATGCATGGGCAATTGGGCATGGCTGGCACACCCCACACACTACCAGCCCTTGACTATTGCATACAAATATATGAACATTCTATGATTACTTTTTTAAATTTCAAAAACCCAATGCTTTGGTTTCATTTCATACTGTATGTAGGGTTTGTATTAAATTACATTCTCTTCCCCTCTCTTTCTAGTCTCTAGCACTTACTCTCTCAGGATAAAACACTAAAGATTGAAGGTGAAAGGGGAGAGAGAGTGTTTTTGTTATGTGGGTAGGGTCTCTTTTGTCTGTTTATTTCTCACAGGAATTTAGATTTTAGAGTAATGTAATAAGGTGATCTTGTGTGTATGAAACTAGGCCAAAACTAAAAGATATGGGTACATATGTTCGTTTGAATGGGGGAAAACTACAGCATTCATGTTAGTAATCTCCGTTGTTAACTTTCTCGTGAGACCAACTAATAATGCAATAACAACGATAAAGGCAGCAAAAGTAGGAAGATTATTGCTCAAGATTTAACGTTTAGAGCACAAATTGCTCCTTGTTGATGTCTTTTCATCACCTTTAATTAAAGAATCAAATTTTGAAATAGTTATAGGAATTGAATTGAATTGAAATATCTAATTCTACATCTTCATCTATCAATTCAGAATTAATACGTTGAGAATTAGTTGACCTTTGTACCACATTCCAATGTTTATCATCACGAACCCCGAAACAATATTGGTAACTAACCAGCAGATATAAGAGAAAAGAATAACTACAAAGGAGTGGTAGTTGTTCATTTCTTGAATCAAAATTTAAAATTTTACTTACCCTCTTACAAATTTTCTTCACCTAATGAATTAGCATTAGAAAAATCAAAGAGAAAATGATCAAATGATAGCATTAACGTTGTAAAAAGGTAAAGCAACTGAGGTGTGAATCTGCAGGCAGTGGAAAGAAACATGATATGAGATCAGACTTTAGGAACACAATTGTGAATTTGTGTTTGTGGGTGACTAACTTTTTTCTTTTTGGAACCGTTAAGATGATTAAAAAAAAAAAGACTGATACGAATAGCATTTGCAAGCAGCAGCTTTCTGATAATCTTATACTCTTTTCTTCTTTTCCCATTTGTAAGTTAACATGTTGACCACATCACATCACATCACACCACACAGACATAGCTCATTATTCTCACATGGGTTCACTTACTCACGGGACCCTCCTCTTTGTGCGTGGCTGCTCCATTTCTGGCCCCGCAATTGCCAAAAGTTCTGCCAACTCCATCCATGCCTACAGCAAATGGTTATACCATTGTTTTATGCCTTTTTAAATGATCCATTCAATCTTTATTGTATATGAAAATTGAAAATAAGTTTGAATGAAGAAGAGAGGACATTAAAAGTTGCAGAATGGAATGGAAATATTAATGATTACAGCAAAGACTGGTAAAGAGCAAGAGTAACTAAAATTTTGTAACGATCGAACGAGACAACAATTCAAGTAAAAGTAGTAGTAGTAGTAGTAGTTCTCATTATCATATATTTCCTCCTTTTAATTTATTACCTTTAATCATTTGTATTGCCGCAGTGCAGTGGTCATTGATTGTGTGCTTCAACCATATATGTGTTGTAATTGATTAGCCTTTTGCCCTCGCAAATTTGAACAACCCAACACAAAAAGCAAAAAGAAAAAAACAAAGAGACATTAAGAATGTTGGTTTTAAAATTTCAATTTAAAATGTTAAATCTTTTGAGTATCATAGAAGCTGTAATCTAA
>JAXCLQ010000007.1:6750193-6760595 GCA_035584115.1 Cedrela odorata
GGTACCGCATCCCAGACACCACTTGCCCTGTATCAAGAATGCTTAAATGCCTGTGATAATAGAGATCTTAACTAGCATACAAATACACAAAGTTGTAAACCAAAATATCTACAGAGGTTTACAACGAACCAGCAACCGCGTAGGCTGTTGCCCCATCAAAATCTGCTCGTCTAGCTGAAATAGGATGACGCCAAGTTATACAATGACTAACAGCAGATTTTTCCCTGAAAATCGCACCATAAAAAATATATGAGAAATGGCACCACACTATGACACAAGTTTTCTGTAACACATCTAAAAATTATTCAAAAACAGTAATAATAAGACAACATCAATCATTTTTTAACCAGAAAAATCATTTTTACGTAAAACGCGAGCCAAACAACGCCTAAATTGACACTCATTGTCCGCATAAGGCGTTTATCAGTAAAAGAAGAGCAATTTCTAGCTAGAACATATCGTGATCATGCAATTCGAGTCAAAATTCACTGAATCAAAGCTCAAAATCAAAAATATCCAGTTAAAACCGAACAAGCAATCGAAAGCCGAAACACTTACGAATCGGGAGCGCAGACTTGGACAGTGTAGCGATTAGTGGAGACAAGGACACGGACGAGGGCTCGCAGTCCCGGCGCATCGATTCCGTCGTCGTTGGTGATCATGATTGTCGGTTTCTGATCCGAGTTAACGATAGCGTTGCCATCACCTTCCATTCCTGCTGGCCACAATACAAGACAGTTCTCAGCTGCAGAAGAGAAAATTATAGACTTCGAATAAATACAGAAACGGTTGCGCGTTTTGTTAACGCCGAGCAGAATCAGATTATGCTCCAACTGTAGCTTTTTCTTTTCCTTCTTCTTTTTTTTTTTTTTTTTTTTTTTTTAATAAAGAAATACTTTTTTAGTTACCTTGTAATGATTAAATAATTAATTATACACGTGACCCAACTGTTTCCCGTACATTCGTGGCAGTTGGCGCGTTTTAGCTGGTTGCATTGGATTGATCACGTGTTTGGATTGAGGTGGGGCCGGGCTGGTCCGGTCGACCCATATCATAAACATGCTTAAAGACAAGAGCATGTGGGGTAACCCAGATTCGTAATCCGCAGGCATATTTGACTTTTTATATATATTATAATTTATAAATAAATATTAAATAATTTATCTCATAACTTATTTGATTAATTTATATATAAAATAATTTTATTTTTTTATTTTAAATTAATTTAAACTTACAGTATCAATTAAATTATTATTTTTAATTAATTATTTTAATTTTGAACTGGTTCGTTAAGCTAGCAAACAGGTAAGACATACTGTCTTGTGGGTTAGGATTTATGAGTAATGTCGGACCGTATTTTTTTACATGAGCCCAACCTAGGCCTAGACCCACCCGGCAAGCATCCGCATAAGTCTTATTTTCGTGGACCGGGCCCGACCAACCTATTTATCATGTCTAATTTGAGCTTTCTATTCTTAACTATAAAATGTTTGTTTCGGCTTTCGTAATTCACTAGAGTATTTTATATAAGCCAGATTTTTGTACACTATTCAATAAATGAAAACAAAACACCCCATCTATTACCCAATGCACCCATCTTTTAATGAAATAAAAGATTCTGCCTTATTGCCTAGGGAGTGTATTGAGAATATTATCGGGATGTATATATCAACACCGTCATTGATTTTGCTAACATAGACCAACCCATTTTACACTATCACAATTCAACATGAGTATACACTATAAATAGGAGTCGTTAAGAATAATAATTTTATATAAAATCTACGGTCGTAGAAATACAACCGCATGGAATTTGGATATTGATTGACTTGTATAAGCGTGCAACATGCTAATTATTAAGTAAACACTTTTTTATTTATAAAGTCTAAAACAACAAAAACATTATTATTAAGGTCTTAATCAAGTATTCATATTAATATGTTAGAATACGCGGTCTACACCCCACATTCGAGATAATTTCGCGTAGAAAAATTTAGTTGAAATCGTTAAATTGGGTTAGTAAGAAATAAATAAATAAAATGAAAGAATTTTTATTAATTTTTTTATTTGTTATTAATTCGTAATTTTTTCTCGTCTTATTATTTAAATAATCTCACTGTATTATCGTAATAAAATTGTGTCCCTTAATATTTTCTCCGATTCATATGCCAAACGAAGTCTTTGATGTTGGTGAATAATACAATAACTAGTACGGTACAGTTGTTGTTTGTTTGTTTGTTTTGTTTCAGTTTCATAGTCTAGGTCGTGTTTGCGTTCATTTTTAATTCCGGTTAAGTTTGTTAGGTTCGGTTCTGTCGAGTTCTCCTAGGTTCATGTTTTGTAATAACTCTATGGATTAGATCCATCATCTATGTCATTGTCACGTGCTGCCAATATAACATTTTGTGGGTAATTTTGATTTTTTGGTTTGAAAGACCAGAAATGAAAGATTTGAAAGTAAAAAATTCTACGTGCCAATTAAGGTGTTGGCTGGCAGCCACAATAATTGACTGCGTGCGTTGATATTTCAATTCCATGCAAGATGGATAGCATTGAAGAACAATTAATTTCATTGAGAAAATCATGTAATAAAGTTTTTCCAAGTTACATGCAAGCAAACTTTATAATATGATTACTATTATAATGTATGCTGGAGATGAAAAATGAAACCATGTCTGCATACTTTAAATATTTTTCTCAATTTGTGATATGATCAGATTTGCTTGCGGTTGCTGTCTTATCCTGTAAAGCTAACAGAGACCACAGAAATGTGCCCATACCTCTGCCAACGGTAAAAGCAACAAGAAAAGAAAATGTTTTCGACCACAATCAATCATACGAGTCGACAGTTGGAAAATACACACAGAGGAAATCACATTTGAACAAAAAAACATTTGGAGTAGTTAAATGTCACGATTCAAATTAGATAGAATATGATTAATTTTAAATTTTTAAAGATTAATAGACAATATTATTTAATAAATTAGTATTTTAAATTAATGACAAGCATACAGTATGTGACAAATAGTATCAGAACACATTTAAATTTTTATTCTTATACCAGCTCTAAAATATCAAAATACTTTATACTCTAATAAAAAATTATTTGTGAGATATACATTTTTAAAGGTTGTGAGGATGAACGATACATGTTAAGTAGGTTTAAATGAATGATTTTTGTGTCACGTGATTAGATAGATAAAAATATTACGTCTTACATTAGATAAAGTATGAATAATTTTTAAATTTATAAGGGCGAATAAATAATATCCTTAATAAACTAATCTTTTAGATGGATAACAAACACCTTGGCCGAAAAAGGCATGCATGCATTTGGTATGCGTCCTTTTGATTGGAACTAACCATCGCGGTTGCAGTCTAACTTCCAGTTTTACTTCCGAGCCAATGCATGCTTGCATATGCAATTGTTGTTTGCCGATATCGATCACAATTGTTCAATCAATCTTGTATTCTCCAGATCATTCAAATTATCCACAACTGTGCAAGAAGTTCCGAAGAACAATAACCACACAACACTGTCAATATAAGGTTGAAGCACGACGGGCACAACGAAAAGCGCCCGAAAAATCGTCCGATTTTTAACATCCTTTTCGAATGAGTTTACCGAAAAACTGGTTGCTTTGCTTCTTCCAACAGTTTATTCCAATCAATTTCGTTTTAACTATCGAGAAAGTTCAGAAGTCTCCATTTTCAACACCTACTCGCATCATTTTCAAAGCATAATCATAGTTTCCACAATATTTTACAGGAATTATTACAGGATAAATCATGTGATTACACAGTGCGAGTAAACAATTTCAACTATATAACATGCAAAGACAACAATCAAATATCGGTTTAAATAGATTATTAAAATTCAGTTGATTTGTTTAGTAACGCCTGTAATCTTATTTAATGTTAAGAGTATGTGCATATTTTTATTTGGTAGGCAGTGTTTATGAATTAGATTCATTTAATAGGATAATGTCTTTGATTAAATAACAAAGCTTGTATAATTAATTATAGCATTAAAAGGTAATTAGTAAGACTTCAATAATTTTTAAGAGGCTTCACAAGATTGTCCTGACGCAAATATGATCTTCGATTCTTTTTCCATATTCCCACTTGTGGCTTTTATGCTACAAAATAATTAATAAAAAAGACTTGGTTGGTCCACGTCTTGCAAACTGTTGCCGGCCAACGAGAGAGAGAGAAAGAGAGATGGTGTATGTGTGTCTGTAATTATAATGTAATGTAATCTTTGCTTGGTTTGGTTTTTACAGCTCGTGACGAGATAGAAAACGAATATGAAAGGGAAGAGACTGGAGAGTTGAGACAGGGAGACTGTGTTGTATCCAGTTAGGTTTTGTCTTTGTGGGGACAACCTCGTGAAATATTTGCCTCGTTGTTTTTGAGTAGTTGGGCAATTAATCTTTGTCATTTTGATGGTCTCACCTATGCTTAAGCTTTAACTTTCTTTCTTTTTTATTTTTTATTTCTGTCTTTTGGCTTCTTCTCCACTTCGCACAAAACTATGATTAATTTTCCCTCTTTATATTCTGTCATTTCTTTGATCATTTTTCCCTTTCTCTCTCCACTCTTTTTTCTCTCTATATTTACATTGTGGAGTGATATCTGAGTAATATTTGTGAAGAAAATCTATACAACGGAAGGAACAAGGAATGAATAGTATTGCAAGCCCAGAATCAGATTGCTCTGAGTTTGTTGAAGTTGATCGTACTGGGAGATATGGAAGAGTAGATACCTTAATTTCTCTTTCTTTCTTTCTTGCTTTCTCTGTTTTGTTCTTCAATTGTTCTTCTTTAATTTAGTGGTTCATGTTCTATCATTTTGAGTTGTGTTCTGAACTCCAAGTTTGCTGATTTTTGGCAGTACAATGAAATTCTCGGCAAAGGAGCTTCAAAGACAGTGTATGGAATCTCTTCCCTTTTGAATGTTTTGCAAGATATGTTTTTTTTTTGGTGATATTTTGACTGTTTGTTTTGGTGGGTATGGCTTAATTTTTCTGTTCACTTGGTTTTTTGTTGATTGTTGTGTTATGTATTGTTTGTTGCAGTTATAAAGCCTTCGATGAGTACGAAGGAATTGAGGTAGCATGGAATCAAGTGAAACTTTATGATTTCTTGCAGAGTCCTGAAGAGCTTGAGAGGCTTTACTGTGAAATTCACCTGCTTAAGACTTTGAAGCACAAAAACATCATGAAATTTTACACTTCCTGGGTTGATACTGCTAACAGAAAGATTAACTTTGTCACTGAAATGTTCACCTCTGGTACACTCAGACAGTAAGCCTTATGAAAATTTCAGTAAAATCTTATCTTCGTTTGTTATAATTCCTCTTTATTTGTTATTCTGAGCCTTCTTTTACAGAAAATGTTTGTTTCTTGTTTCTGTCATAGGTATAGGCTAAAACATAGGAGAGTAAATATTAGAGCTGTGAAGCATTGGTGTAGACAAATTTTGTCCGGGCTTCTCTATCTCCACAGCCGTGACCCGCCTGTAATTCACAGAGATCTCAAATGTGACAACATTTTTGTTAATGGAAATCAAGGGGAGGTCAAGATTGGTGATCTTGGCCTTGCCGCAATCCTCCGTAAATCTCATGCTGCTCGTTGTGTTGGTAAGTTGCTGTTGTTCCTGATTCCCTCTAATCTTATCAATGAACAATGTCTAAAAATCTGAATTGATTTTAGGATTTCAGTCTTAGATTAAGCATTTTGTCTTTTATTTTGGGGGGGTGTCTAACTGTCTATTTCTTCTGAACAGGAACACCAGAGTTTATGGCCCCTGAAGTTTATGAAGAGGAATACAATGAATTAGTTGACATATACTCATTTGGAATGTGCATATTGGAGATGGTCACCTTTGAATACCCTTACAGTGAATGCACCCATCCTGCTCAAATCTACAAGAAAGTTATCTCTGTACGAGCTACTACTAGTCTATTTTACATTTTAATTTCTGATATCTGTCTCGAACAGTCCTTTTACATATGGATTCTTCTATAGGGTAAAAAACCAGAAGCTTTATTCAAAGTAAAGGATCCTGAGGTGCGACAATTCATCGAAAAATGCTTAGCAACTGTGTCTTGTAGACTTCCTGCTAGGGAGCTTTTGATGGACCCTTTTCTCCAAATTGATGATTATGACTCCGATTTGAGATCAATGCAGTACCAAAGTGATTATGATGAGATAGGCCGTCTCCTTAGACAACCTTTATATGGAATTTACCAGAGCAATAGCTCTTCCAACAATGGTTACGGTAATTACATTGGTTATGATCTTGAGAATGGTTTAGATTACCACCCACCCGAGTTTCAAACAAGTGAAACTGATTTCTTTACTTGTCAAGAGGATGAGCATTTGACAGATTTTGACATTTCAATCAAAGGTAAGAGAATAGAAGATGATGGCATCTTTTTAAGGCTTAGAATTGCAGATAAAGAAGGTGAGAGTTCCAGTCTATATTCTTCTATTACTTTTATATCCCATTTTGTGCTTTCCATAATCAAAAGAGTATGCAAACCAATTTGAGTTCTGCATTCCTTTTTGCAGGCCGCATTCGAAACATCTACTTTACCTTTGACATTATGACTGACACAGCGTTGAGTGTTGCTGCTGAAATGGTATCCGAGCTTGATATAACTGACCAAGATGTTATAAAAATAGCAGAGATCATTGATGATGAAATTGCTACCTTGGTACCTGAGTGGAAGAGGGGACTAGCCATAGATGAAGATTCACATCGCTCAAGTTCGTGTCGCAATTGTACAAATGGTTGCTTACCAGACTATGTTTCATCAGAGAGTGCTGGAGCCAAGAATCTTCAGGTTCTTCATTGTTCTAAACATGGATGTGCTGCTGTCCATGGCCGATTTGAAGAGATCAGGTACCAAGTTGATGGGGCAGAACAATGTGTCATAGAGGGTGCAGAGGCTACATCAAGACAATCGGATGTCATTCATTATGCCGATATATGGGCTCAGCGTGATGGACCAGAGTCAAGTTCAAAAGTGTCAAGAGATATCCACTGTGATGAGGTGCACGAAAGATCGGACCAATCAAGCTTAAGAGCAGAGGAAAGGATTATAAATATGGACAGCCAAAGCGAAACTGATGCAAGAAACTCTTTATCCATGAATTCTTCAGTGGATTGCGGTCTCTTGGATGATTATGAAAATGAAATAAGGCAAGAGCTAAGGTGGCTTAAAGCAAAGTATCAAATGCAGTTAAGGGAGCTTAGAGATCAACAACTAGGAGTCAAATCCAATTCTTCAAGCCTAACATTGATTACTGATTACAAAAAGCAAGCAACAGATGACAAAGTTTCTCCATCTTCAGTTTTAACTAAACATGAAAGCAATAGATCTCTTCAGAGATCAGTATCTTCTAGAAAGCATCTCACTTCATATTTCCCAATGGATGGTGAGAACAAATGTGGCAATGAGGCCATTCATAGGGTACAAAGTTGTGAGCCCATCAACTGGCCTTGTAGCCCGGAGCCAATGATCACCGCCAAAACTTTCTACACAGGAGCTTTGGTTCCACACTCCCTTCACAGGGCAACTTCTCTTCCAGTTGATGCTGTCGATTTTTGAAGCCAGTCAAATCCTATAAAATCTTCAGCAGGTTTACAAAGACCTTCAAATCATAAACAAGTTTTCTCTCCACTTAAGAAAAATCAAGTCGACAGACATCAGTTGTACAAGCAGATTAGAATGTCCCCAGGTGGTTTCCCCTGGATAAAATTTGAGTTAATGTACATTATATATACCCATTACCCACTAATTATAAGATCAAATTTTAACAGGGTTTTTCAGAAACAGATCACTTTCCCGAAAACGACGACATCTGAACGACTTTGTAAGAATTGCATAAGCCTGTAAAAGAATGATATCGAAGAAGAAGTCATCAACCTGCACTTGCACATGCCATTTAATAATTAACGCTACTGCCAGACTGCCATATTTGTTCTTTTCACCTATGCAACAACACAAGTCATCGATGAACAGTCTAGCTATACTATACGCTTCCCAACAATTAAAAAGTAGCAGAATGGTCCACACAAAAAAAAAAAAAAAAAAAAAGTAAGAAAAGAAAAGAATGGATTTGGTGGTTTAACAAGCATGTATCATGAACCTAAATGTGGCGCCGCCGTGTAATTTCCTGGATGGCCAAGTTGTCAAATCGTCTTAGCTATTTCGAGGGTATGTAATGTAATGCAGCTCATACAAGGTTTAGTTTTGTCAAAAGTGCTTTAAAAGCTATAAGCTTTTTCCTTTTTTACTTCTGTCTATTTGGTAATTTTTGATTAGAATGAATAAAACTGTATATGATTAAGAAAAACACTTTGAATATGCTGCTCTGTGAAGAAACAGATGATAAGTATTAATCTAAAAATGTTATCGGATGCTTTTGTTTAAAAGTGCTTTTGGTACACTTCGAAGCATAGCCTCATATCATTAATGCTGTGATAATGAAGTGTAACTCTCACTTTATTGATTGATCAAATCAACATAAGTTTACATCCAAGGCTGCGTACGAAACTTGGAAAAGTTGGGAGGAAGAAAGAAAAGTAATTTTACAACATGATCACACGTAGACAGATTCCTTTATTACTCTCTTTTAAAAGGGTCTTTACAAACCATCTTCCACTTCCTTAGTTGAGACGAATCAAGTTCCAGAAAGCAGAAAAGAAAGTTAAGCTTCGTACAAAAAGCAGTCTACAATCGCTTTAGCTTTGCGACTTCTGTCAGCATTCTTTTCTTGACTATAATATATGACTCACACAAGTGACACTACGCAATGGCCATAAGTGCTTCCATCTCCTAACATATGTCGCCCCATTTCAAAGAATGAAATAAAAGCTAAAAAGTGCATACCCCATCAAATTGCTAGGTGGCAGGAAAACATTAACAACATTGAGGGAGTGTACGAGAAATGTATACACAAATTAGGCAGGTGGGAAATCAACTGGGTTTGGGCTGATTTACGACTCAATTGAGAGTGCAAAGAAGTCTGAGTCTAAGTACAGACTAATCAGGGAATTTGTAGTAAATCTTCTGCTTGTTTTATTTTCGGTATCCAATGATTATTTAATTTGGTTCAACACTATTTTGATTCTGCTTTTTGCAATTTGCTTCAGTTGTTTGTTTCAAATGTTAATCTCTATAGGCTCATGTCATTTGGAAGTAAATTGAGTTGGGATAATCAGTGCGTTTGAGCGTCATTTGGTTCAAAGTTGCAGTTGAGAATGACAACTGGTTCTTATTGAATAATGCTTGCTTGATTTACTTTTAGTAGATCCTACCAAATTAATAGAGAATCTTGGCAAATTGGAATTGTTTGTGGTTTGGCCAATTGCTGGTGCTAGGTTCAATGTGAGAAACAATAAACGTTTTCTCCTTGTTTCAGATGATATGAGGAATTGCATACCACATCTGCAGGTTTTATATACATTTGGGTTAAACATTGTTTCGATCCTGAATTTAGAATTGGCTATTGTGATGGGTGGAATGGACTGACAACCGAGGTGGAAAAGTCTCGGAAGCAGTTGAAAGAAAGGAAAAACAGGATAAAGAAAGTCAGAGGAACAA
The DNA here is from genome assembly GCA_035584115.1 of Cedrela odorata. Lineage (NCBI taxonomy): Eukaryota > Viridiplantae > Streptophyta > Magnoliopsida > Sapindales > Meliaceae > Cedrela > Cedrela odorata. Next base: position 6,759,809 of record JAXCLQ010000007.1, read on the forward strand.
AGAAGCTGTTTCCTTTTGCTAATTAAATCTTATTTCTTGGATTTCTGTCATCACCTTCAATCAATCAGCTGATGATATCCAAGTGCAGAGCAAGGCTGGAGATGCCAAGAGTGGGAAGAGGAGGTGAAGCCTTGGGGGATTTTCAGCTGCCTTCTTGCAGTCACAGCATGATAGTTAAACCATAATTGTGATAATTACATTCTTATTTACAAACAACAATTATTGTGTAAAACATACCTGATGTCCTGTAATATCCTATTTAGGTGGTGGAGTGAAATGTTTGGAATTCTTGCAGCAAGTGCTTATGTCACAATATAAGTCATTAAGGATATCATAAAATATCAATATAATATTTTATAAAATAAATTTATTTATATTTAAAAAATCATATTTATTAAATATTTATTCATTTTCTGTTCCTATTTTTTAAATTTAATTTCACTTTAATTAATGCTTGAAGGGCGGTTAACTAGGATGGATCCGGCTAAACTTGTCAACTTAAAAGTTAGGTTTAGAGACGGCAAAGGGACCAGCCCATGAAAAAAGGAACTCATACGGGGTTTGCAGGTTGGGCCTATACTACTCACAGACTAAACTGATACGAATCACTGGTCGAACCGTTTAAAATTAAAATAATAATTAAAAATAATTATTTAATAGATATTATAAGAATAAATTAATTTAAAATAAAAAAAATTAAAATTCTCTTATATATATATGAGTCAAATCAATAAAATTATTTAGTATTTACTTATAAAATATAAGTTTATAATATATATATATATAT
>JAXCLQ010000007.1:6760695-6779337 GCA_035584115.1 Cedrela odorata
ATGATTCAAGTTTTTCGATTTCTTCAGGAAGGATGCTATGTATCTCTGTCCTCTACTTAATATTTTCAGTAATTTTGATTTTATTTTAGTTTTATTGTTGCATTTATCAAGTAATATGTAGCGGGCAAATAAGAATTACATGAGAAACCTGACAATCAGAAGGCAAGAGAATGATTGGTTTTCCTGGAAACGGGGAACCAAAAAATTCTGTAGCAATAGTTCAGTTTGAAGGCCTTTTATGATCAGCCTAAAGCAATGGTCGTGCACTCATTGTATTCAACCGCAAGGAAACAGCAAAGATATATTAGTAAGAGTTGCTATATGCATGTAACTCTTCTGGGTTTATCTATTAATATCATTGGCTATTTTGAATTTAATACCCCAGTTTAAATTAATACATGGTGAACATGAAATGCAGTTCTACGGGATGTAAGACAAGATTTGTATATACTTAGTTCAGCTGCCAAGATAATTTCCATTATTTCTCATAAAAATTGAGAAACGATGTATGCTGAGTGCAAAGACACTTGTTTGACTACGGCAAGCTCAACCAAGCCTCGTGCCTGTTGTTTTACTCACCAGAGGGATGTTATAGCATTACATCGCCGATAAAGATGCGCGTTCAGCAACATTTGGCAGCCAACCTTTGAAGTAGACTTGGCAATCCGTCTATGCATTAGATAGGGCTCCAATAGGAGTGATGGTAATCTGAAATAAATGTCATAAGTAGCTTGCTAATTATGAGCTGCTCGATTCAAAAGTTTAATCAAGTAAAGCCAAGATACTCACATATCCTTCTCAAAGAAAATGCCAGTCTGTATCAGGATCAGCAATGTGGGCTCCCCTTACCTATAAAATTGACAAGTATAGTCAACCATTCAGAATTCAAGTAAATTGAAGAACGAAGCAAATTATTTGAAGAAGTCCATCTAACCAAGGACTTGGTAAAGAGTACAACTTTCCAATTTATCTATTTTAAGGTTTAATTCTCTTTAAGCTTCAAGTGCATGATCGTTCCCCGTGAAAAAAAGATTCAATTAAGTGCTAATAACTTCACAAACACTTACCATTTATTTTCATTTCGAGCTCTTTGACTGCATTAAAGAACATCGTACTAAATTGAGCACAGAAACATTCCACTTGTTTCTCAAGAACAGATGGAAAAAGCACTCAGTAGCATCTGATCAACTACTAGAGCCAGCTCCCTGTTATTTGACGAAACCCTACAGTACATTAATAGAGGTATGAAACGTTTATCTTCAAAAAATGATGTCAGGCCTCTTGCTGAGACATAAAAACTAACACATTCTTTTTCTCTTCTTTGAGAAGAGATTTTCCAATTACAAGAATAAGAGGAAGCATCCGAGGGTAATCTACTGCCAGTAATTTTTTTCTAAAACATTAGAGACTATGAATGACCACCTGAAGGGCCAACTTTACAAGGCTGAGGCAAGGAAGGTCAACCCACAGGCCCTATTGCTCTTCTTTATATGTTTAGAGCATTCATAGTATTCACACCTCAATTTAATCTTTACTAATAAAATTACTCAAGCAGTGAGTCTCCATGTTTGCCAGGTCATTTCAATATTTTGAAGCGAGTCATTACCTGTACTATACAAATCCGTATAAATAAACTGCTACTCCATGTGAATATCTTCAAATTTAAAGGAAAATATAAGTCAGCATTGACCAAACATTGGTATTATATTTGTATGGGGCCATCATTGGAATCAACTCTAAAGTTGTCGGCAGAATTAAAGAATTCAAGAGGAAGTGCAGCACCCAAAATAATAGAGTGGCATCACCATGCCTTCTTACTCTAGGAAACAAATCACTTGGGTTTAAAATCCATTTCTTATCTGTTTTGTAGGACAATGAACCTAGAGGAAGATTAACTTGGGTGAGCAAGGAAATGTGATCAAAAGGCAGAAAAACAAAAGAACCAACCTCTCTCCTGAACAAAAGGTTTTCTTGCAATATGGTAGATGTATTAGTTTCAGTTCCAATAGCTGAATCTGTCTCCATTGTCATTGTTGACAACATCTTCCCTCGCATCTCAGAAATGACTTGTCTCCACCCCATTTTGAATATACTTTTACCCTGTTTAGTAAGTTTATACCCCTTTGTACAAACAACAAATATAGAAATATAACGTTAGAACCACATTATCAAATAGATGTATAACAGAATGACTTCATGATAGAAGTATATCCAAGCCAAGTTTTGGGCCATTTGCAGGCCTTCTTCAGAAAGTATCCAATTAGAAGCACAAGTGATGTAGGACAAGAAAGCATAGAGGGAGTGAAAAAGGAAAGAAAAAAGGAAGAAAAGAATCAGAATAAAATGAGGGAACTGGGAGAATTTGGAGAGAAAGTCATTGTAGATTTAGGTTATTTCAATAATCAATATGTGCTCCCAAAGACAAATTATAAAGCCTATTTACAGTAACTCGTAAATAAAGAGGAAACCAAAAAATTTATTTCCACCAAGTAAATATACTCCAAATAAGTAACAGAAAACCCAAAACCAAACAAATATCAACTATCTCAAGTTTTCTAAATTGAAACAGAAATGCATCAAGTCCCTAAAATTCCTAAAATGAACAAAAAGTTTAAAAACCATAAACTCCATCACAAAGTATTGACAACTGCATAGGTGTTCCTCGAGATGAAGAAGGAAAAACAAAGCTTTAAAATCCCTAATCCAGTGGAAATGGCCAAGAGTTTAACTAGGAAGCTAATTTGAAATTTACCTTGTGATTAGCAGCATCTGTTGGCAGATCTATGTTGAGAAAGCATCTTTCTGGATAATTTTGATTCCTGATCTAAGCTAATATTGCATTTAGGATAGGCAAGCAAGCCTCAGCACCAAGTGTGTAATCATTAACGTTGCTCTTACCGCAAACCCTACAAGATCACCATTTAACCTTATCATATGTACAAAAACAAATAACTTCTATAAAGATGGGAAAATTGAGAAAAATTCTGCGAATAAAATTCTTGGGAGTTCTAAATTCATGATGTAATACATTCCCACATTTTGCCACATGTAAAAAGTAAAATGTCAGGTGCACCTCAGGATATTGTTCATCACTTGAGTGCCATTCTGGGCATCAGTACATCTTAAAATAGATATTATTCATAAAGGCTGTAAGAAATTTAAAAGAGGGTAAACTATTTTGAATCATGACCCAACACCACAACCCGGACACCGCTTGCCCTGTATCAAGAATGCTTAAATGCCTGTGATAATAGAGATCTTAACTAGCACAATGCCTAGTTACAACATTAGCAAAAACACACAAATACACAAAGTTGTGAACCAAAATATCTACAGAGGATTAAAACGAACCAGCAATCGCATAGGCTGTTGCCCCATCAAAATCTGCTCGTCTAGCTGAAATAGGATGACGCCAAGTTATACTATGACTAACAGCCGATTTTTCCCTGAAAATTGCACCATAAAAAATCTACCAGAATTGACACCAGACTATGACACGAATTTTGCGTAACATATCTAAATGGTTGTTCAAAAACTATAATAACAAGACAATATCAAACATTTTTTAACCAAAAAATTCATTTTTACGTAAAAACGAGCCAAACAGTGCCTAAATTGGCACTCATTGTCCGGATAAGTCGTTTATCACTAGAAGAAAAGCAATTTCCAGCTAGAACACATCCCGACTATGCAATTCGAGTCAAAATTCAATGAATCAAAGCTCGGAATCTTTAAAAAATCCAGCTAAAACCGAACAAACAATCGAAGTTCGAAACACTTAACGAATTGGGAGCGCATACTTGGACAGTGTAGCGATTGGTGGAGACAAGGACACGGAAGAGAGCTCGCAGTCTCAGCGCATCGATTCCGTCGTCGTTGCTGATCATGATTGTTAGTTTCTTATCCGAGTTCACAATAGCGATGCCACGACCTTCCATTCTGCCGGCCACAATACAAGACAGTTCTCAGTAGCGGGAGAGAAACAAAATTAATTATTGACCTTCAACGGTCAGGTACAGTACGGATGTGGCAAATACACAGTAGCTATTACTGAATACACCCCTTTTAATTGAATAACAGATCGTGCCCTATTCCCATACGGGTGTAATCAGAATGTTGGTGGGTTGTCTATATACTGTAGACTTTTTTATAAGAGTTCCCTAACATTGTCCACATAGTCCAGCCCATATAATGATAATATTAAATATTGATTCAGGAGTACACATTCGCCACTTGCACCCGGCGCAATGTCATGGCAGCAGGTAACGGGCAACAGGCAACGGGCAATAATGAAAACATTATAATTAAGGTCTTAATGACAGACTAATGTGCAGTGGAACGCACCCATAAGATAATCACAGATGCTTCCAAACAAAGTCTTTGATTTTGGTGACCAATACAAAACTACTAGCTACAGTTGACATTGATGTTTCTTTGTTTCATAGTTTAGGTAGCGTCTGCGTGCATTATTTATTAAATTTCAGTCAAGTTTGTAGCTTCTGTCGAGTTTTCCTATGTTCCATGTTTTGCAATAACTTTCAAAACAGCGTGGGTTAGAAGTTAACAGTTAAATGTTTTATTTAATAATAATTACTAACCAATTGACCAAGTCTTTAGTCATGGAAAGTTTTGAACAAATCTTTAAAAATTTGGTTACTTAATTTCGCGGCTAAAAGTTAGGAGTTGTGGGTAGTGATGTTATAATGTAAAGCCTATTTATAAGTCTTCTTATTAATTAAATAAATCGTATTATTTTTATCATTCAACAAAATGCCTGTTCTTTCTAAAATTCTCAAAAGTGAGAATTCTCAAAAATAGTCAAAAGATAGCAGCAATTATTTTCTCCATTAATTTATTTTTACAAAAAACGATGGCTTCATATTCTAATTTTGTGCGGGCAACAATCTTACGTTTTGATGGTCACTATGACCATTGGAGTATGCTAATGGAAAACTTTTTACAGTCAAAAGAGTATTGGCCGATTGTTGAATTTGGAAATGAAAAACTAACAACAAATACAATCTTGACGAATGCCCAGAAAACAGAGTTGGAAGGGAGAAAACTAAAAGATTTGAAGGTAACAAATTATCTTTTTCAGACAATTGATCATTCCATCTTAGAAACAATTCTTTGCAAAGAAACTTCCAAATATATTTGGGATTCTATAAAAATATATATGTATATATTAAGGCTCTACTAGAGTGAAGCGTGCATAACTTCAAGCCTTAAGAAAGGATTTTGAAACTCCACAAATGAAGGATGGAGAATTTGTCACCAATTACAGTGCCAGGACTATGGACATAAGTAATAAAATGCGATTTCATGGTGAGGAGACGAAATATGTCACCATTGTAAATAAGATATTGTGTTCCCTGACACTAAAGTTTGATTTTGTCGTGTGTTCAATTGAAGAATCAAACTACATAGATATACTCTCTCTTGATGAATTGCAGAGCTCCTTGTTGGTTCATGAACAGAAAATAAACCGAAGTTCAACTATAAAGGAATAAGCTTTGAAGGCTTTTACCTTTATTCGTTCCTCAAACTCTAGAGGAAGAGGTAGAGGAAAGGGAGATCGAGGCAATAGAAATGGCAGCAAGCATTTCAAAGCTAATGATGATCAATTTCAGAGCAAAAGCAAAGAATAAGACCAACATTTTGACAAATCGAAGGTAAAGTGCTTTAGATGTCATAAATTTGGATATTAACATTCTGAATGTTATACTAAGCTGTCTAATGACAAAGAAAAGGGAGAGCAATCAAATTTTGCTGAAAAAAAGGAAGAAGAAACTTTATTAATGGTTGTTCTAGCTAATCAAAAACCTGAGTCTAATGTTTGGTATGTGGATACAAGATGCAGTAACCATATGTGTGTAAGTAAGTTTTTCTTTTCTTATATAAATAAAAACCTTCATTCTTCAATAAGTTTTGGTGATTGTTCCACTGTGAATGTGATAGGAAAGGGTAATATTGAGATACGAACCAAAAATGGTTTTGTAGAAATAAATTCTAATATTCTTTATGTCTATAATTTGAAAAGAAATTTGTTAAGCGTTGGTTAATTGCAAAAATAAAAGTTATGTAATCATTATTCAAAAGGGTGTTTGTGAGATTTATGATTATATTAGAGGAGTTATTACTATTGTGTAAATGAGTTCAAATAAGTTATTTCCATTAAAGATTGAAAGTGTGCAATCTTGTTTGATGGTTGAAGTAATAGATCATTATTGGTTATGGCATCTTCGTTATGGCCACTTAAGTTTTGGTGGATTAAAAACCCTTCAACAGAAAAATATGGTAACAGGTTTTCTTCAAATTAGTATTCCTTCCCAAGTTTGTGAAGAATGTGTTGTTGGCAAACAACATCATTCTGAATTCCCTCAAGGGAAGTCATGGCGAGTAAAATTTGTTATAAAGCTAATTCATTATGATATTTGTGGCTCTATAAAACCATCTTCCAATACATGTAAAAGATACTTAATTACATTTATTAATGATTATACTCTAAAAACTTGGGTTTATTTTTTACAAACAAAATCAGAAGCTTTTTGTGCATTTAAAAGTTTCAAGGCTCGTGTGAAAAATGAAACAGGAAAGACCATTAAGACTCTCTGAACAGACCATTGTGGAGAATATTGCTCAACCGAATTTGAAGTTTTTTGTGAAGTTCATGGCATTAGAAAAGAGTTGACTGCTACTTATATATAAGAGCAAAATGGTGTATTGGAGAGGAAAAACAGAACTATTCTCAATATGGTGAGAAGCTTGTTAACAAGGGGAAAAATTCCGAAAACCTTTTAGCCCCGAAGCAGTAAATTAGAGTATTCACATCTTGAACAGAAGTCCTACGTTTGTTGTTCAAAATATGACACCAGAGGAGGCTTAGAGCAAAAGAAGACCAGTTGTAGATCATTTTCAAAATTTTGGTTGCATCTTTTATGCATATTGTAGAACCCACCAAATTCGGTATACTTTAAGTGTATTCGATTCCGACTATAATTAATTAATCGGATGCGTTAAGGTTCAAAGGAAAATTATTATTTTTAGTATGCAAGCATAGTAAAATCGACATTTAGGTATAAAATGCCATAGATACATATATAGACCTAAGAATGTGATTTTATTTCTCTTGTATTTTCAAGATTATTATAAATAATGTAAGGACTAGATTGAAATGATTTCGAAACTCAATGGGCTAAAATGTGAAATTACTATAAGTTGGGGAAAAAAGTACAAATAAAAAAAGTGAGAGCACCAATAAAATAATCATATTATTGTATTATGGGCCAATAAAGTCTATTACTAAGTCAAGGCCAATATGTTTCTAAGTTAAACCAATGTGATTATGCATGTCCAAATTCAAAATTTATGTAATTAAACCCAAATGATTAAATTCAAAATTTAGACCCAATTTCTATGTTTTTAGTCTAAAATTTCTAAAGCATTTTACTTGTGTTTAGCTAATTTAAAGAGATAAATGAGAGGAGAAAGAGAAGTATAGGGGAAGACAAAGAAAAGGAAGAAAACAAAGGCAAGCCCAAATCCATATTTAACAAAAATCTAGCCCAAATTAAATTAATTTAAATACGCCTAAAACTATGCTTTATTTTTCCACAATTCTCTAGATTCTTCTACTCTTATTTAGACATATAAAAAAAGACAAAATTGAACACAAATTAGAAGCCAAAATGTGAGCTAAAAAGAGAAGGAATAAAACATGTGCAAAATGGAGCAAAACCGTAACCAAGGAGAGGAAAACTTTGGCATGAGGTGAGCTAAGTGGGGAGTGGTGAAGGCTGAACAAGCAAGGGGGAAAAGAGAAGAAAAAGGAGAAATAGGAGTGGCTTAATCAATCATGGTGGAGAGGGAAGTGAAATGAAGAGAAAGAAGAAAAGGGAAAGAGAAAGAAAATTGTGCACTTGCGTAAGGTGTGTGTGTTGTGTAATTTTGAAATTTATAATTATTGTTTTATGTTTGGTTAGTGTTCAATTGGATGTTAAAATATAACTTAGAGATTTTATTATGTATGAATATGTGTTATACATGTGATTGGGTGGAGAAAATTGGATGATGATGTTGTGAATGGAGTGAAAGAATGGTAGGTGGGATTAATATGCATGTTGTGTGTGGTTTTTATTGTGAAAAATTTGTGTTAGAGTATGATATAACTTAGGCAGGGCATAAAATAATTTTTTTTGTAATTTGATGACATTTGTGTGCGAGAAATATAAAGTAAAAAAGAGTATAAAGGTATGAAGATGGTGATAGAAATGTAGGGATGAAAACTGTCAGCAGTGTTTGTGTGTGAGCATTATAGCAAAAAAACTTGCGAAACTATGTGAAATATGAGCGGTCATTGTACATTTCTATATAGGTGTTTAGAGGGTGGAAAAATGAAGGACTTAAGTGTGATAAGTCATGAAATTAGTGATCGGAATTATATTAAAAATGTAGGACAAATTCAGATGGATGCAGTCACTAGAAACTCGAGCAGGGCTCAAAAAAATGAGAACTGGGTGAGTTTCGAATGTTGGATTGACAAGTTATAAAATTCTATGAAAATTGGACATCTAACAGCATAATATATCTGAAAATTAGCTCGTTTTGCTAAAAAACGAGATCGCAAATTTTTTTTGAAAATAGACGTCTTGCTGAGGGCATACCCTGTTTTTATGAGTTATATATCTAAAATTTGGCATAACTTAAGTTATCGAAATCGAAACCCAAATCCGTAAAGTGCGGTATAAACTAGACTCATAATTGAGTGCATCACTAAAAATTTAGGTCGAAATACATTACTATTTTTGTGCCATACAAGTTTGTCACAAGCGTTAGAGTACACCTTATTTATAAAAGAGATTTTCAGCCTAAAATTTAACTTTATTCAATGAATATTTCAATTATAGTATTGTTTAATTAGGTGATAATTATGCATATTACGTTTGTTTTATTTAATTAGGCATATTGTATAGAGCCTAACGAAGAATCGTTTAATTATAGATTTACAACCCGAACAATCGACGCTAATGTTTTGAAACGAATATCTTAGAGCTTAACTAGTGAGTAGATGGATACATTTTAAAAAAATTTTAAAATAAAATGATTAAAAAATGATAAATTGTTTTCTTTAAATTTTAGAATTTAAAAATGATTTAAATATTTGATCAATTTGTGAAACAATTAATGTATTGCAAATATGGAATTGATATATTATGAGTAAGGGTATATTTTATAAGATGTTTTGGTTATTTATAAAATGTTATGTGGATGGGTTGACGTGTAATAAATTAATTTGCATTGTCATGTGAATTATATGATGAACATTGTATGCAAAATTTATGTTTGAAATTTGGGTACAAGTGCTAAGTTAAGCACGTCTGTACGCAGATATGTTCCACTCTTACCCAAGAAAGGGGTAAGAAAGAGGTTACATATTCCGCGGTTACATATTTTCGCCCTTACCTACCCAGAAAAGGGGTAAGGGAGAGGTTACATATTCCTCCTTTACCCAAGGAATGGGATAAATGAGATGTTACATATTTCTGCCTTTACTCGAGTATGGGGTAAGGGAGAGATTATCATTTCCACCTTTATCGTCTAGGAGAAGGCAAATGAGAGATTACAGCTGAATGAGTAGATGTTTGGCACCACATCTACTTATCTAGGTTAACGCTAACAAAATGATTAATAAGATTATTTTATATACTGATACATAAACAATTCTCATTAGTGTGTTTCGAGATGTTAGCTGCATATACACTGGAGAATGTCTTAAGGGATAGTTTCATGGCGAGCCCGAATATTTTATTTGAATATCCACAGATATTAGTTAAGAAATTGGTTTTAACATGTTGTTGCATCTAATGAAATGATTTTAAATTAAAATGAAATATTGTATTTATTGTGTTAAAAAATTTAGTAGTCTTACTCATATCTTATTTTATGATTTTCAGATCTACTATTATCCATCTATTCACTGAGTTTGTACTCACTCTTTTATTTTCTTAAAACATTTTCAGATTAGACAGATTATGAGAAGGTCACGAGTTCACTCCCCATATCAAATTTGACAGAGTACAGTTATAGGAGACTTGTAGGTATTTAAGGTCTTCGGTGTTGTATATGTATATGAGTTTTAGTTAGAATCCATAAACTATGTTTTGTTACCAATTTGTGAATAACAAATATATTATGGGTACAAATGTAGTGGATTTAGTATATGTTTATATAGGTATATGTATTTATGTGGACATTATATGTGAAATATTAAATTTGAAATTTTAAATATTTATATGGATTGAATATTGGAAGTCTTATACAATCGTGGAAGTACAAATGAGAAATAGATCTCGCGATTGTGTGGCGGTTGTTACGTACCCGTATAAGTGGATCAGAGCGTGACACATATATCCCGGATGAGAAAAGGAAGAAACTTGATAACAAAGAGAAAAAATGTGTCTTTCTTGGTGTTAATGACGTATCCAAAGCGTATAAGTTGTTTAATCTACTAACCAAGAAAATTTTGACCAGCTGAGACGTTGTTTTTAATGAGAAAAAAATTTAGGATTGGAATAGGCAGCAACCTACTCAAGTTCTTTTTTACAATGATTATAAAGAGAAGCTAACTCCAGCAGCCTCTATACCTAAAAATGCATTAGAAGCAACTTCAACAATTGCTGAAATTTAGTCAATTATAGCAGAATCTACTGATGCAATAGCTCAACCACTCTACCGTATTTGAAAAAGGCCAGCATGGATGGAATACTATGAGGTAATTGAAATTGAAGATCCAATCACTCACTTTGCTTTATTTTCATATTCTGATCCTACAAATTTTGAAAGTGTCATAAAAGAAGCAAAATAAAGGAAGGCAATGGATGATGAAATTGATGTTATTGAAAGAAATGATACTTAGGAAATGACTGATCTTCCGAAAAGGCAAAAAACTATTGGTGTAAAGTGGGTCTTCAAAACAAAACTAAAATAAAATGGTGAAGTTGATAAGTATAAGGTGTGTTTGGTGGCTGAAGGATATAAGCAGGAATACAGAATTGATTATATAGAAGTTTTTGCTCTCGTTGCAAGACATGATACAATCAGATTGGTGATTGCATTAGCAGTGCAAAATTCATGGCATATTTTCCAACTGGATGTCAAATCAACGTTCTTGCATGGAAACTTTAAGGAACATGTATTTGTAGAGTAACCCTCTGGTTATATTAAGATCAGAAATGAGCATAAAATATATAGATTAAAGCAAGCTCTTTATAGATTAAAACAAGCTTCATGAGCTTGGTATAGTCGCATTGAGGCTTATTTTTTTAAAAGGAGACTTTCACAAATGTCTATATGAGCACGTACTTTTTGTTAAAATTTGAGATAATGAGAAACTATTCATTGTTTACTTATATGTAGACAATCTTATGTTTACTGGAAATGATGGTATCATAGTTAAAGAATTCACGAAATCTATAATGGTTGAATTTGAAATGTCTGATCTTAGTATGACGCATTACTTCATTGGCATAGAACTAGTGCAGTCGACCAATAGGATCTTTATTTCTCAAAGGAAGTATGTACAAGAAATTTTGGACTAGTTTCAGATAAAGGATTGCAATCCTATAAGCACTCCAACTAAGTTTGGCTTGAAGCTAAACAAAGATCACGAAGGAAATAATAGCAAATTGTGGGCAGTTTAATGTATTTAACTGCAACATGACCAAACATAATGTATTCTGTGAGTTTAATACGTAGATATATAGAGAATCCAACAGAAATGCATTTATTAGTTGTTAAGAGAATCCTTCGTTACTTGCAAGGAACTAAAGATTTTGGGCTATTCTACAAGAGGGGTAAAAAGATATATTTATTTAGGTTTACTTACAGTGACTATGCAGGTGATCAAGATGATAGAATGAACGCTTTAAGTTATGTTTTTATGTTGGGCACAAGAGCTGTTTCGTAGTCTTCTAAAAAACAACTAATTGTCACCTTGTCAACAACAAAAGTTGAATTTGTTGTTGCAACAGCTTATGCTTGTCAAGCTATATGATTGAGGAAAATTCTTGAAGAGCTACAATTCAAACAAGTTTGAGCTACTACAGTTCTTTGTGACAACAACTTAGCTATCAAACTCTCCAAGAATCATATCTTACACAGAAGAAGCAAACATATCTATGTAAAATATTATTTTTTAAGAGATCTCAACAATGATGGAACAATTAAATTGTAAATATACAGACCAAACCTCTCAAGTTGACTACATTTGTGAAGCTGCATGGTCTACTTGAAGTTTGTTCACGTACTGCTATAAAGGAGGACTTTGCACAGAGTTGAATTTCTTTTAAACTGATTTATGTATATTTCAATTTAAGGGAGGGTGTTAAGTTTAAATGTTTTATTTAATAATATTTATTAACCAATTGACCAAGTCTTTAGTCATTGATAGTTATGACGAAGTCTTCATAAATTTGGTTACTTAATTTGGTGGGTAAGAAACAGGAGTTGTGGGTAATAGTGTTATGATGTAAAGCCTATTTATAGGACTTCCTATCAATTAAATAAATCGTTTATTTTTAAATTTGTGTCATTAGATCCATGTCACGCGTTGCCAATATCTTTTTAATCCCTACACGTTGTGGGTAAATTTGATTTTTCGTTTGAAAGAGTGGAGGAAAGCAGAAAAGAAAGAAGCTGGCTGGTTGGCAGCCACAATAATTGACTGTGTGCGTTGACGTTCGAATTTTATGTGTTGAATTCATGGCTTATTTCAGTTTAAACATTTAACATTATGTTCGGACAAGCTCGATTTTATTTAATAGCCCTTATCTTATATGTAAGATTGTCCTTAAATTGGACGGATAGTGCACATTTAATTTTAATTTAAAAACCATGTAATAAAGTTTTTCCAAGTTACATGGAAACAACCTTCTCAATTTGTGATGCGCACCGAGTTGCGGTTGCAGTCTGATCCTGTAAAGCTATATAGACCACAGAATTGTGCCCATACTTCTCGCAACACTACAGTACAAATGCAACAAGAAGAGAGAACGTTTTCAACCACACGAGTCCACTGTTAGAAAATACTCATGGAGGAAATCGTATAGGAACCGAAAACAAAAAAGGTTAGGTATCATTTCTATTTCAACCCCCGTGCTCTTGAACAATTACCACATAACGTTGTCTGTAAAAGGTCGAAGCACGATGGGCACAACGAAAAGAGCCAGAAAAATAGTCCGATTTTTAACATCCTTTTCGAACGACTCTACCGAAAACCGGTTGCTTTGCTTCTTACAATACTCCATTGATTCCAATCAATTTCGTTTAATCATCTAGAGAGTTCAGAAGTCTCCACTCTCTTTTCACGCAGCAACTTGTATTATTTTCAACACCTAATCATAGTTACTAGACTATGTTAATGGGGTTATTACAAATAAATCATGTGACAACACATTGCAACTTGTAAGAAACAATTCCAACTGCATCATGTACAAAAACGACAATCAAATATCGGTTTAAATAGAGGTTCACAAGATTTTCCTGACACAAATATGATCTTTGATTCTTTTCCCGTATTCTCACTTGTGGCTTTTATGCTACAAAATTACAACAATATAATTATTAATAAGAAAATTGGTTGGTCCACGTCTTGCAAGCTGTCCCAGGCCAAAAAAGAGAGTGATTGTGTATGTGTGTGTTTGTAATTGTATGCAATTGTAATGTAACGTTGCTTGGTTTGGTTTTTACTGCTCGTGATGAGATAGAAAATGAACAAGAAAGGAAGGAGAGTTGAGAGTTGAGACAGGGCGAGTGTGTTCTGTCAGGTTTTGTCTTCTTGGGGACAACGTGAAATCTAGGCCTCGTATCCGAGTAGTTGGGTAATCAACCTTTGTCTTTTTAATGGTCTCACTTATGCTTAAGCTTAATTTTTTTTTTTCATCTTCCCTCTTTTGGCTTCTTATCTCCTTCACACAAAACTATGTTTACTTTTCCTCTTTATATTCTGTCATTTCTCTGATCATTTTCCCTCTCTCTCTACTCTTTTTCTCTCTGTAGTTACATTGTAGAGTGATAGCAGAGGAACTTTTGTGAAGAGAATCTATTCAACAGAAGGAACTAAGAATGAATGGTGTTACTAGCCCAGAATCAGATTGCTCTGAGTTTGTTGAAGTCGATCCTACTGGAAGATATGGACGAGTAGATACCTTAATTTTCTCAAATTTTTTAGCTTTTAATGTTTGGTTCTTCAATTGTTGTTCTTTAATTTTAGTGGTTCATATTCTATAAATTTGAGTTGTGTTCTGATCTCCAAGTCTGCTGTTTTTTTTCAGTACAATGAAATTCTTGGCAAAGGAGCTTCAAAAACAGTGTATGGACTCTCTTCCCTATTGAATGTTTTGCAAAGAAATGATTTTTTTTGGGATCTTTTGACTGTTTTTTTTGGCGGGTATGGCTTAAATTTTCAATTCAATTGGTTTTTTTATTGATTGTTGTGTTATGTATTGTTTGTCGCAGTTATAAAGCCTTCGATGAGTACGAAGGAATTGATGTAGCATGGAATCAAGTGAAGCTTTATGATTTCTTGCATAGTCCTGAAGAACTTGAGATGCTTTACTGTGAAATTCACCTGCTGAAAACTTTGAAGCACAAAAACATCATGAAATTTTACACTTCCTGGGTTGATAGTGCTAACAGAAATATCAACTTTGTCACTGAAATGTTCACCTCTGGTACTCTGAGACAGTAAGTATTATTAAAATTCCTGAAAATCTTATCTTCTTTTGTTATAATTCCTCTTTATTTGTTACTCTGTGCCCTCTTTGAAAAAAAATGTTTTTTTTCTTGTTTCTGCATAGGTATAGGCTAAAACATAGGAGAGTGAATATTAGAGCTGTGAAGCATTGGTGTAGACAAATTTTGTCCGGGCTTCTTTATCTTCACAGCCGCGACCCGCCTGTAATTCACAGAGATCTCAAATGTGACAACGTTTTTATTAATGGAAATCAAGGGGAAGTCAAGATTGGTGATCTTGGCCTTGCTGCAATCCGCCGTAAATCTCATGCTGCTCGTTGTGTTGGTAAGTTTCTGTTGTTCCTAATTTCCAATCAGAATTGATTTAGGATTTCTGTCTTAGATTAAGCATTTTGTCTTTTTTTTTTTTCGGGGGGGCCTTTCTTCTGAACAGGAACACCAGAATTTATGGCCCCGGAAGTGTATGAAGAAGAATACAATGAATTAGTGGACATATACTCATTTGGAATGTGCATATTGGAGATGGTTACCTTTGAATATCCATACAGTGAATGCACCCATCCTGTTCAAATCTACAAGAAAGTTACCACTGTAAGAGCTGGCAACTATTCAATTTTGCATTTTAATTTCTGATATCTGTCTTGAACAGTCCTTTTTACATATCGATTTTTCTATAGGGTAAAAAACCAGAAGCTTTATACGAAGTAAAGGATCCCGAGGTGCGGCAATTCATCGAAAAATGCTTAGCAACTGTGTCTTGTAGACTTCCTGCTAGGGAGCTTTTGATGGACCCTTTTCTCCAAATTGATGATTATGACTCCGATTTGAGATTAATACAATACCAAAGCGACTATGATGAGATAGGCCCTCTCCTCAGACAACCTTTATATGGAATTTACCACTACAACAGTTCTTCCAACAATGTTTACGGTAATTATATTGGTTATGATCTTGAGAATGGTTTAGATTACCATCCACCCGAGTTTCAAACAAGTGAAATTGATCTCTTTACTTGTCAAGAAGAAGAGCATTTGACAGATTTTGACATTTCAATCAAAGGCAAGAGAAGAGAAGATGATGTCATCTTTTTAAGGATTAGAATTGCAGATAAAGAAGGTGAGAGTTCCAGTCTATTTTCTTTTATTACTTTTATATTCCATTTTGTGCTTTACCAGGTCAAAAGAGCATGCAAACCAATTTCAGTTCTGCATTCCTTTTTTTCAGGCCGCATTCGGAACATCTACTTTCCCTTTGACATTGTGACTGACACAGCGTTGAGTGTTGCTGCTGAAATGGTATCCGAGCTTGATATAACTGATCAAGATGTAATTAAAATAGCAGAGATCATTGATGATGAAATTGCTACCTTAGTACCTGAGTGGAAGAGGGGACAAGGCATAGATGAAGGTCCACATCGCACAAGTTTCTGTCACAATAGTACAGATGGTTGCTTACCAGATTATGTTTCACCCGAGAGTGCGGGAGCCAAGAACCTTCAGGTTCTTCATTGCTCTAAACATGGATGTGCTGCTGTCCATGGCCGATTTGAAGAGATCACGTACCAAGTTGATGGGGTAGAACAATGCGTTAAAGAAAGTGCTGAGGTTACATCAAGACCATCAGATATCATTCATTATGCCGATATATGGGCTCAGCGTGATGGACCAGAGTTAAGGACAAAAGTGTCAAGAGATGTCCACTGTGATGAGGTGCACGAAACATTGGACAAATCAAGCTTAGGAGCAGAGGAGAGGATTATAAATGTGGATAATCAAAGTGAAACTAATGCAAGAAACTCTCTCTCCATTAATTCTTCAGTGGATTGTGGTCTCTTGGATAATTACGAAAATGAAATAAGGCAAGAGCTAAGGTGGCTTAAAGCAAAGTATCAAATGCAGTTAAGGGAGCTTAGAGACCAACAACTAGGTGTCAAAAAGCAAGCAACAGATTACAAAGTTTCTCCATCTTCAGTTTTACCTAAACATGAAAGCAATAGGTCTCTCCAGAGATCAGTATCTTCTAGAAAGCATCTCACTTCATATTTCCCCATGGATGGTGAGAAGAAATGTGGGAATGGGACCGATCAAAGGGTACAAAGTTGTGAGCCGATCAACTGGCCTTGTAGCCCGGAGCCAATGATCACTGATAACAGTTACTACACAGGAGCTTTGCTTCCACACTCTCTTCACAGGGCAACTTCTCTTCCAGTTGATGCTGTCGATGTTTGAAGCCAGTCGAATCCTCTAAAATTTTTAGCAGGTTTACGGAGACTTTCAAATCATAACAAAGTTTTCTCTCCTTTGATAAGAGAATCTAGGTGACTGACATCAGTTGTACGAGCAGATTAGAATCTGTCACCAGGAGGTTTCCCCTGGATAGAATTTGAGTTAATAAAGTACATTATATACCCATTACCCACTAATTATAAATCAAATTAAACAATGTTTTCAGAAACAGATCACATTCCCCAGAAACAGCAACATCTCAACGTATCTGTAAGAATTGCAGAAGCTTGTAAAAGAATGATAACGAAGAAGAATTCATCAACCTGCACATGCCATTCAATATTTGCTGCTACTGCCAAGTCTGCCATATTTGTTCTTTTCACCAATGCAACACAAGTCATCGGTGAAGAGTCTAGCTGTATTATACGCTTCACAACAACTAAAAAGCACTAGAATGGTCCAAAAAAAATGAATGGATTTGGTGGTTTCACAAGTATGTATCATGAATCTACCGTGTGATTTCCTGGATGCCCAAGTTGTCAACTTGTCTTGGATATTTCAAAGGTATGTACGGTAACGCAGCTCATCAAGGTTTAGTTTTGTCAAAAGTGGTTTCAAAGAGACAAGCATGCTGTTTTGTAAAGAAACAGATGATAAGTATTAATCTAAAAATGTTATCGTTTGCTTTTGTTTAAAAGCGCTTTTGATAAACACTTGGAAGCATAGCCTCATATTACTGACGTTGAGACGATGTAAGTATAACTCTTACTTCATTGATTGATCACATCAACTTAAGTTGACCTCCAAGGCTGCCTACAGGACATGGAAAAGTTGGGCCGAAGAAAGAAAAGTAGTTTCTAACATGATAACACGTAGACAGATTCCTTTATTACTCTCTTTTAAAAGTCTGTACAAACCAACTTCAACTTGCTCAGTTCCAGAAAGCAGAAAGAAAGTTCAGCTTCCGCACAAATAGCAGTCTACAATCGCTTTATCTTTACGTTGAAATGCTGAATATTGCTTGCTTCTGTCATCATCACCCGGTAGCATAACTTTGTGTAATTAATAAATAGGGCGTGTTTGGCCACCTTAACTAAATAAATAGCTTAATTAAGTGGATTTAGCATTCTTTTCTGGACTTGGCTCGTACTGTACTTCCGATTATTTTATCATGTTAAATAGAAACTAATTAATTCAATCTATTTAATAATTATGCTAATTAAAAATTATAATCTAACATAATTAATAAAGGATTAAATGAAATAAATATAATACATATAATATTATATACTTAAATATTAATAATTTTTATTTTAGATATAATTAAATATTTATTAAAACATAATAAATATAACTATATTTCTTAAAATATGAAAAATATAAAATATATTTATTAAATCATAAATGATTAGTACGTTATAATTATTTAAATAATTAATCATATTATATATGAATTTATACAGTAAAATTTTTAACTCCAATCTAACATAATTAATAATTATATTGTGTCGTATTATTCATTTAATAATAATATCATTTTATGTCAACCCAAATTTATAAGGGTTTTTTGACAAAATAACCTATTTAACAAACTTATATTTATTTATACGTGGAGGTAAAAATAAAACTTAATCTTAACTAAAAAATTAAATTTTAGACTAAAATA
>JAXCLQ010000007.1:6782733-6794468 GCA_035584115.1 Cedrela odorata
CTCTCTCTCTCTCTCTCTCTCTATCTCGTTTTCTTCGCCGGGAAATTATTACGTCAGCCATCGGTGGCGGTTGCCGCTAAATTGTCCATAACGTTATCATAGCTCTCTCCGGCGAGGTACTGTTATTTGTGATTTACCGTTGCAGCGGCGTTTTTGTTTAATGTGAAAGACAAGCGTTTTATCATTTTTTTTAAAATTTTCTTTCTGGATTTTATGGTTTTAGTTTTGCGTCAGATCTGATGGGTTTTGGTTCAAGAGTTTGATCGAGAGAGATTTAGGGTTTGTCAGTACTCTATGATTGTTTTGGTAAATAATTTGGCTTGAGTATGAATTATAAACGAAAGTCTTGAACTTTAGGGTTTGGTTTGCTGTTTATGGTGAATTTGGGATGGTTACAGACAAAATTTTCAAAATTTAGGGTTTTTTCTTTGATTAATTGGTGCTTATGGCGGAGAGTAGGAGATCTGGTGATCAATCAGGGATTGTTTTGAAGAACAGGAGTTCTTCAGGTTGTTTAATTGTGAGAAAGAAGAGTGAGGATGTTAATGTTGCTGGTTCTTCTCGGACTCAAAAGGTTTTTGAGTCAAAAAAAGAGAAAAAGAGGCCTAGGAAGGTTTTGAGCGATTCTGGTTCGAGTGATGAGCTGTTAATGCCTCCTCGCGGGAGGGTGGGCTCTGAGACAATTAGGGTTTGTAATGGTTTGAGTGTTTTAGAGAAGGGTGTTGTGGAAGAGAGTGAGTTTGGTAGGAAGAGGGATAGGGATAAGGGTGAACGTATTAGGCGTGAAGAGGATGGTTTGTTTGGTAGAATTGAGGAGCAGAGTGATAGGAAAAGAAATAGGTTAGATGTATTTGAATTTGATGAGTATGATGGGGTTGATAGGGAAATGAAGATGAGGCGGAAACATTTGGGGGATGCAAGATTGGATATTAGGGGGAGGAGGTTTTTGGGGTCAATGGCTTTGGAAAGAGGTGGGATTGAGACAGGTTCTAGTAGAGAAGTTGTTGATAAGAGAAAGAATTTGTTCTTTGAGAGGACAAGTAGCTTTAATCAGGGGGGCATGAATAGGTTTGGGACGGATAGGGACACTGGTCGGATATCTATACCCTTGTCGAGAGATAAGTATATGGGGGATTCAGAACCCATTAGGCTTCAGGGGAAAAATGGGGTTCTAAAGGTGATGGTGAACAAAAAGAAGAAGGAGGGTGAGCCTGTTAAAAATTATGATCACGTGGATTCTGAGGAAAATCGAAGTAGTTCCAGAATTGAAGATAATGTTAAGCGAAATGTTCCCATTCGTCCATCTTACGTAGAAACAGAAGTTCTTGACAAACCCGGCTCATTTCTCTGGACAGAGAAAAATCAGCATAATTCACGAAAATCACAATCAACCAAGAAAAGTAAGGATGATGAGTCTGATTCGGATGATAGTGATACTGCACTGAAGCTGGGGCAGAAGAGAACGGAAGCTCATAAATCTGCAAAAGAGGTTAGTTCTGAAAGTGAAAAAACACCAGGTGGAAAGCTCACGTTAACCAGAATAAAAGAAGGGAAAGCTAGGCGTGGTAGTGGCACAGAAAAACAAAAACTACGAGAACGGATAAGGGGGATGCTTGTGGATGCTGGCTGGACAATAGATTACAGACCTAGAAGGAACAGAGACTACCTTGATGCTGTGTACATTAATCCCGCTGGAACAGCTTACTGGTCCATCATCAAGGCATATGATGCACTTTTGAAGCAATTAAATGATGAAGAAGAAGAGGTCAAGCCAATTGCTGAAGGTTCTCCATTCACTCCATTGTCAGATGAGGTACTTAGCCAATTAACTAGAAAAACTCGAAAGAAGATTGAGAAAGAAATGAAGAAAAAGCAAAGAGATGGAAGTCACAGTTTGCGAACTAGAGAAACTGCTGCAAGAAGAACGGTGAGTGCCAGACATGATGACGACAGTACGGGCAGCGATAACCATGAAGAGAAACTGAGTTCATTCTTAAAGCAGGGTGGCAAATCATCTAAGAGTCGAATGAATGAGAATGGTGTTGTCAACCATTTGCATGACAATGATGAAAAACCATCTTCTGCATCCAATTCTCATATGTTGCATGGAAGGAAAAGTAGAAAACTTGGAAGGTGTACTTTGTTGGTTCGCAGTTCTAATGATGGACCAAATTCAGAGACTGATGGCTTTGTTCCATATGCTGGAAAGCGGACATTGCTTTCCTGGTTGATTGATTCTGGGACTGTGCAATTGAGCCAAAAAGTGCAGTATATGAATCGTCGGCGGACAAAAGTTATGTTGGAGGGTTGGATTACAAGAGATGGCATTCATTGTGGTTGTTGCAGTAAAATCCTCACAGTTTCAAAGTTTGAGATTCATGCTGGAAGCAAATTGCGTCAACCGTTCCAAAACATCTATCTGGACTCTGGAGTTTCCCTTTTGCAATGCCAAATAGATGCATGGAATAGACAAGAAGAGTCTGAGAGGATTAATTACGACACAGTAGACGTTGAGGGGGATGATCCAAATGATGATACTTGTGGCATATGTGGAGATGGTGGGGATTTGATCTGTTGTGATGGTTGTCCATCGACATTTCATCAGAGCTGCCTAGATATACAGGTATGTCTACATTCTTTTTAACATACATATTTATGGGAAATTGGTTTCTTTTTTAGTTAGTTTTCCCTTCAGTATTCTGCTGTCAGTGCTTGGCTCATTCTTAATTTTAATTAAGGTTAGTGAAGAAAAAAAAAGACTTTAAAATGTGAAGAGATTTCTTAGTGTTTTGATAATTGAGGGAACTTGTGGAGAAATTACATTTGTTTGTTGAATGTTATGGTATGGGATGCCCTCAAATGACTTTGTTTCTTTTTCTTTGGCGACACAGTTATGATAGTTGTGGAAGATAAAAATTTTTAGTGTTTGAGCAGATAGAAGAAACTTGAGGAAGGAGTTTAGATAATTTGAATTATCCTAACTAGGTTGATAGGATATTCTTTATTAAGTACAAAGTTATGTAATATAAGAAAGATAACCCTTAAATTTAGTCAAGGTGATAGTTAGAAAATTTCAAGGAAAAGATGCAAGTTCTTTCAATTTGAAATAATTAGGGAGATTCAAACTTCCTTAGATACACCTTTTGACCCATTCTACTTTGCCCTAGTGTTCATCCTCATGCGGGGACTGTTTTCTAAGTGTTGTCATGATACTTTGGAGTCTCAATGTTGTCAGTACACAGTAGCTCATTTAGCTTGCCCAAATGCTTGACCACTTGCAATGTAGTTTTGTCATTGACAAATTATATGCCCAATTACTGATCTGAACTAGGCATTAGTGTTTGTTGGATTAGGTTTCTTCCACAGAGGCAGGGGAACAAATTTGATGTATCTTACTCTTGAAAGCAAACTAAACCTCTTTATTTGTAGCAATGTGTGGTTGTGGGATAGGTTTATGTAGTTGATGTGGATGTGTATGTAATTGGTTTACTTCAATCTTTACTCAAGTACTTGACGCTACTGACGTCTCTCACTATCTTGCAGATGCTTCCCCCCGGTGACTGGCATTGTCCAAATTGTATATGTAAATTTTGTGGGGTAGCCAGTGAGGATATTATGCAAGGAGGTGATATAACCACTTGCACATTACTTTCTTGCTACATGTGTGAGAAAAAATGTAATCTCCCTTTCTCATTCTTGGTTTTGTCTCTCTTGTTTGTTTGTTTGTAGAATTTCATAGTATTCCTAATTTTCTAATTGTAATTTACATTTCCGCCTCTGTAGATCACAAAATGTGCATGCAGGAGATGGATGCACTAACTGTCAATTCAACTGGTTCAATCTCTTCTTTTTGCGGGCAGAAATGCAAAGAGGTATCTCAATTTCCTGCTTTCTTTATAGCGTTTCAATTTCTTAGTTTATTTATTTTTTTATTTTTGAAGGATTCTATTCTCATATGTATATACTCGGTTATATATACAGTATGCGAATTGTTACTACTTTAGTGGTTGTTGCATGCGACATCATTTGACGCCAAGGCTAGCCTTATCTAGTCTTCTCTCGTTCTCTCTCTTTTCCCTTTAATCTTCTACTTTTTTTGTTATTATTTTTTTTTTCTTTTTTCCCCTTCTGTTCTGTGCAAAATAATTTTGCTTGATTGTCACGCATCTTGGATTATGTTGCGTCCTGTCTACTATAGGTGATAACACTCTTGTGCTGTTATTTAGCATTTTGTTTTTTGTAACTATATTTTGGTTATTCTTTTAGCAATTGTTATATGCCAGATACTAGATTTATTGTTAGAAATTTCGTTTATATGGCCTTTAACGTTCCATATTCATCACTGGACATTTGGCTGTTGTAACCTTAAGCTGTACTCAAGGGGTGGCAGTCTTGTGAATTTTGCAAATTGGGCTTCAGCACAAGATTTAGTTTTTTTTTTTTCTCCATTAGTTAACGTGAAGCTGGTTTAGAAACCATGTAATTTTATCCCTATCTTTGTTAATTTTAAGCATCTATGATACTTTCGACATTAAATCTAGCTAAATTGGTATTGAAGTGTTATACTGCAACTTTGTCTTTGTTTATGAGCTGCATTTGCTTCTCCTGCATGAAGCTTGAGATACAGAGAAAATTTGTCTGTATTTTGTAATATTAAGTTACTTATGAAGGTTGTACTCAATACAGGAATATGCACTAGGAATTTTTCCCCCTTTCTACGTTACCTTAATGCTTTAATGTTTTTGTTATCCAATATTACTAGATATGTTCATGTTTCTAATTAACTTGTCCTATTAAGGTAATGTGTTGAATAATGTCTTTTGCTGCCTCTTCAGCTGTTTGAGCATTTGCAGAAATATCTTGGGCTCAAGCATGAACTGGAAGCAGGATTTTCATGGTCTCTTATCCATAGAACCGATGAAGATTCAGACACCTGTCTCCGAGGACTTCCTCAAAGGGTGGGAAGCAATTCTAAGCTAGCTGTTGCACTGACTGTTATGGATGAATGTTTTTTACCAATTGTTGACCGGCGGAGTGGTATCAATTTAATTCATAATGTTCTTTATAATTCAGGGTAAGCATGGAAATATTTTGTGACTTGGTTTTCTAATGATCCTCAAACGTCACTCGAGTTGATACCACATTAGCATGGATGATAGCATACATTTCTGAGCATGCATCAAAAAATAATGCTACATGTTCATTCTTACAAACTGTTATTTGCCTTGGGGTAGGTATTTGTGCAATGGTTACTTGACTCTAAAGGCATGCTTGACGTTTAAATGTTCAGCTGAATTCTTTAGATCTTTTTGAAAGACAGTTTATCAAGCCTTTATCTAAGTGTGTACTTATAAATAGTATTCATAGCGTAAAGGCATTATAACTGATATCCAATGGCCAATTGTTGGTAGGGAGCTGTGCCCCTAAAGTTATGATTGTTAAACATTTATTGTTCTCCATGCATACTAACCATAATAAAATAAATTGTATGTCTACTCTTAAGTTGGGGGTTTGGGCTTAGACCATTATCTTGCATGGATTACATATTTTTCATGCATCTGATATTCGATTTTTGTGAAATCTTCTTTGGCTTCACCTTTTTGTTAGTGACCCTAGCAACCCCAATCAAATATTGGTTATAAGAAAGGCTAGTATATATTAGTTTTCAAATTTGAATATCCTTTATCATTTTATTTAGGGGATTAACTACTACAATTGAGTCCTATTCCCAAATGTCTAGAAAGTTGGCCAAGCATATTGGTCAAATTTAAAGAATGGGCAAGCTTCTTAGTTCCACCATCTGTATGTTATAAAATGTTGTACTTAAAACATTGTTTCTGTGAGTTGTTTTTACAGTGTTATTGTAATCCTTTTATTGTATGTTGTTGTAATTTCTGTACAATCATGTTTAAATTTCATTGTCCTAAAAAATTGTCTAATTTGCCTTTTATTTTTTTAAGATCAAACTTCAATCGGCTGAATTATAGTGGCTTCTACACTGCTATTCTGGAGAGGGGAGATGAAATAATTTCTGCAGCATCTATCAGGTACCATGCTTCCTTAACTCATGGTCATTTATAACCTAATTGATGTGGTTTATCACCTTCCTTTTCATCATTATCTTGCTCGGAATGTCTGTCAAAATAATCACCTGGAAATCGCCATAATGGTGTGCCAGACAACAGAGGACAAAGCATAGAATTGAACACAACATCAACTTTGAAGAGACACAGGCTTTGCAGCAACATCAATTAATGTTCCATTTTACGATCTGTGAGCTTGCTATTTTAAGAAATTAGATATAAGAGAAATAAATGTGGTGGAATGAAATAATGTATGATGGTTTTTACTCTTAAGGGAAATGACAGTTATTTCGTGGAAAGTTGAAACTTTTGCTACTGTTTTGTAAAAGTTCGTAGATTTGGGAAAATTATGTGGGACATATGTATAACCATGCTGCTCCTCCTGTAATTGGAACTTGTGTGGATGTGTGTGCTTATCAGTTTTGTCTTTCCAATCCCCTTCTCCCTTTCTATTTAGCAAATAAGTGAGGTCAAATAATAAGTATTTTCTTTGAAAGTGGATTTCTTATTGAGGGGTTTATTTGCTGGAAATTTGAACTTTCGAGAATTATCAATTCTTGAGTGTTGGAGCCAATAATTAAGATTGTTGTTGTTAAAATGCACTATAATTTAAAGACTAATTATTTAACAAAATAAACTTAAACATAATTGGATAATCTTGTGTGTGATAATTTTTCCTTAAAGCTTAGTAAGAAAAAAAGAATACTATAATAGTCTTTTGAATGGAAAAGATGCCCTTAGCTGACCATTGATTTTAGATCAAGATTAATCATTGCTTAAAAAAATTATCTATATATGTAATTTTGTAGATGAAATTAAAATTTTAGTGTGGTTAGAGCAACTCTTTTTTATATTGGATAATATTATAAAATTATAAGTAATGTTTTTCTCTCTTAGGTGAGAGATAGATATCTCACATCTTTTAGGAATTGGAGATTCCATTGGAATTACATTTAGGAGTAATGTTGTTCTCTCTTAGATGGGAGTGTGAGAGTTAGATTTCTTGCATTTTTTAGGAGTTGGAGATTCCATTGGAATTACATTTCCTGAGAACTTTATTGGAATTTCAAATTGGACATTGATAAATTCTTAAAAATTTACAATTCCCTTTTCAAATTCTGTGTAATGACCAGGACATATTGGTAACCCAAGTTTTGTTATGAAAGAGCAGCTCCGGGTCTTTGAGATTTGTTTTTTCCCTCTGAAATTTGCTGATATAATCTTATCCTTGCATTTTTTTTTACTTAGGCTCCTGTTTGTAGTAGTAGTTCCTGTTTAATATGGTCTTGAGATCTACATTGTGTGTGTGGAATATTATGCTGATATTCTTATTATTTTACTGGCATTACATGGATAGGTTACATGGGACCCAGTTAGCAGAGATGCCATTCATTGGAACCCGTCATATATATAGGCGTCAGGGAATGTGCCGTCGACTTTTTTGTGCCCTTGAATCAGTAAGCTGTCAAAACTATTTTATTAGGTTATTGCATGTGTTGGAGATGAATTTTCAGATTATCTGATTTTGCGTCTGATTGTTGTATGCTTTTGCCTTTTCTCTGTTTTGTTGGATCACACTGATCTTTTCTTGTTTTTATCTTATCCGAAGGCTCTCTGCTCTCTCAAGGTTGAGAAACTGATTATCCCTGCAATTGCCGAACTTATGCATACATGGACAACGGTTTTTGGTTTCATTCCTCTTGAGGCCTCACTTAAGCGAGAAATGAGATCCTTGAATATGTTGGTATTCCCTGGCATAGACATGCTACAGAAATTGCTACTGGAGCAAGAAAGCATCAAGGAGAACATGGCAGCTAACCCAGGTTTTAGTTCATGCAATGCATTCTCTTTTTTCGTCTACCATATTTTTTTCTTCTGTTATTTAGTAAGCCTTCTTTCAAACCACAGGTTCCAGCCAAATGGAAAAAAAGGTCAAGCATGGAATGACTCTTGAGGTGGCAAGTAAATCTGATATAGATTCCTCTACTGAGCATGATTCTCACAAGTCTGCTGGTAGTGATTTGCTTTGTCATAATGTGAGAAATGGTATAGTTGCTGCTTCAGATTTTGATTCCAAATGTCCAGGTGTTTCCTCTAACGGCACCTCTATGCTCAGTGGTTCTTCACCAGCTCATGTTTCAGTTGAGGGTACATGTGCTGATTCCCAATTTGGGGACAAGTTTGCTGATTCCCAATTTGGGGACAAGTTGGTTGAATCTGCTTTTGACAGCAAAAGTGTTTCTAACTCAGACACAAGTCATGATGCATTAGAGACAGAAATTAAACCAGAGTTGGATTCTACTGAGGCAGATACAACTCAGTCGAGTAAAGAGGATGATATGGATGTTGGTCACATCATTGATGTTAATGTTGCTGCTTCCCATGAAGTCAAAATTCCTGTTTCTGCTGAGGAAACTGTAGGTCCTGATCCTCAATCAGAGGACAAGTTAGTTGAATCTGATCCGAACCATAAATGTCCTTTTACTGGTGACAGGAGTTGTGATGCACCGGAGAAATGTAACAATTCAGAATCAGATTCACCAGTGGAAGGGAACAGTTATTTTGCTACAGAATGTGATAAGGATGATGCTGTTGATGTGGCTTTAACTATTTCTGCTTCTCATGAAGTCAAAACTGCTGTCTCAATTCCAGATTCATACGTCAAAGGCAACATTGATTCTTGCAAAGAGACTGATATGGGTAATGACTGTTCAATAGATGTTAATGGTGCTGCTGCTCATGAAGTTGAATTTGTTGTTTCAGTTGAGGGGAATATATGTTTTGATTCACAATCAGAAGACAAATTGGTTGAATCAGCTTCTAACAGGTCTTTTGTCTTACATAAGAGTCATGGCATGCCACAGGTAGAAACCAAAGCATTTTTGGATTCTTCTGTCAAAGATTATTCCCAGTCTTGTAAAGAGGTTGACATGGATGATGCCTATGCAATAGATGTTAATGTTGCTACTGCACATGAAGTTACAAAGCCAGTTGCAGTTGAAGGTTTTAAATCTGCTGATTTTCAATCCAGGGACAAGTTATTTGAAGATGGTTTTCGGCCATGCAGAGAGAGTGATATGGATAATGCCTATGCATTAGATAAGAACACCGATCCATCTCACAAACCTGAAATTCCCATTTCCTTTGCAGAGAGCGTAATTGCTGATTTCGAGTTGGGGAACAAGTCAACTGAATCTGTTGAGAGGGAATGTCTTACCTCTGAAACGATTCATGATGACCTACAAGTAAAACATCAACCATTACTGAATTCTCCTTCTGAAGACAATTCTCCATCTTGTAAAGTGGGTGATTCAGATGACAATTTTGTGCGTTGCAAAGCTGCCCCTTCTCTAGGGGGAATTACTGCAGAAAATACTATTGAGACTACCAATGAAATTCCAATTGCCCCTCCGGCTGGGTTAGATGGTGCTGATGGGAGTTCTTCCATGCAAGTTAACTCTATAAATTGTCAGATTACATGTGTGAAGGGACAAAAGTAAAATGTCTCTTCAGAATCTGGTTCTGAAACAATGCATTGTGAAGAAAGAAGTCTACATCCATGCAGTGATACCATCCTCAATGATTTGCCTGGAGGGAAAACCGAATCTAGTTCTGCTTGATAGCTTCTACACAGGGTGTTCTGCCATTTTTCCTTCTCGATGCCGAATTCCACTTTTCGTCTGCAAGTTTCAGGGCTCTGGTGCCAACATTTATTCCTCAACTGAGATTATAGTAAGTAATAAAGCTTAATGATTCCAAGGAGAAACCATTCAGGCCGTAGTACCATTTCTTAGGCTTCAAATTTTGCCCTTAATGCAAGTGCTTTTTCTGCAAGGACTTGGTTAAGCAGCTGCCGCTGCTGTAAAGCACAATTTCACTCTCTTGACGGCTTAAGGCAGGTCTGTCGAACAGCAGTTCAAAAGTGTAAATAATTGAATCAGTTGAGTCCGAGCTCAGCGTTTATTATTTCATTTTTATGTAGCAGCAATTCGTTCTTTTTATCTTCTATCTTTTGTCTTATAGAGCTCACCGCATGCATGGAATGGACGTTTGAGCAGCTTCTCTTGTAAAACACTGGCCATGCGCATTTTGGAACTCTACCTTCGTAATCGTATCAAGCCAATATGCCAGTCTTTATCTGTAAACACACATTCTTATATTTCAAGTTCAATGTCATTTACTATTCAAATAGTCATTCTTCTTTTTCCTATTTATTATTATTATTATTATTATTATTTTTATAATTAATTTTAAAATTAAATTTTATTATTTTATTATTTTCTTCTTTAATTCAATAAATAAAAAAAAAATAAAAACTTGAAAATTAATTTTTGTCAATTTATAGGAATAAATTTAAATAATCTTTATATTTATATTTTTCATATTTGCATAATTTTGTAATTTTAAGTAATTGTGACTATAAATAAAATAAGCGAAGTCAAGAGTCTCAGTAATGGAGCTCTCAGTCCCTGGTCGGCTTCTCCATCTCTCCTCCTCCAACTCGCATCAGCGGCTAATTAAATCCAAAACTAATCTTCCTCGTAAACCTCTCTTTCCTATCGCAACACAATTTCTCCCCTCAACCCTCTCTTCAACTCCCCGCATGAACTCCTCCCTCACCACTCGCGCCTCTCTTAACCCAGACGACAACAATAATGGCTCCACTTTAACTTCTTCAACCGTCGATTCTTCTGGTTAATCCTTGCTCCCTACCTCTAATTTTGGGTTGATTAATTCTGATTTATTACTTTTCTAATATTTTAAAAATATGTTTTTTGTTGTTGTTGTTGTTGTTGTTGTTTAGGTCGAATTGGAGAAGTGAAAAGAGTTACAAAAGAGACCAACGTTTTTGTAAAGATTAACTTAGATGGTTCCGGCGTTGCCGATTCTACCACTGGCATTCCCTTTTTAGATCACATGCTCGATGTATTTTACTTTCACCTTTGTTGTTTTACTAAATATTTATTTAAGTTTGCTTCTGTATTGATTTTGATCTTTTTGGTTTTATTATTTGTTTGTTAATTGTTGTTAGCAACTGGCTTCGCACGGGCTATTTGACGTGCACGTGAGGGCAACTGGAGACATTCACATTGATGATCATCACACCAATGAAGATGTTGCACTTGCCATTGGAACGGTAACAATTTAAGTATGTGTTGTTTTTATTATTAAGTCTGATGAATTTTCGTTTTCGAAATTATGGATAATGGGATTTCTTTTTGTAATTTTCTGTGCAGGCATTGCTGCAGGCACTTGGTGATAGGAAAGGAATTAACCGGTTTGGCGATTTTTCTGCTCCTCTTGATGAAGCTTTGATACACGTTTCATTGGTATGATTATTTCTTATTCTAGTACTTAGCCGAGGATTGAAAACATATGTGATGAACATTAGTATTTGTATTTGTATGAATATTGAGAAATAAATGTGATAGGCTGGTTCAAATTTTGTCAGAGTGAGGTTAGTCGCAACCAAGTTAAAGTAAGAATTTGTTGTCTTGAACTTGCAAATTGTCGCCTGGAGCTATTAATAATTTGTTGGTTTTGTGATTTTAAAGTTATAATATGACAAGCTCTCCATTAGAGATATTAGTATAAAAGAAAAAATTGAAATGGAAAGAAGATGATTCAGAGACTTGGCTCTACTGATGTGAG
>JAXCLQ010000007.1:6794568-6813288 GCA_035584115.1 Cedrela odorata
CAACGACGTTTTGTTTAATGTGGAAGACAGAAGCGTTTTATCATTTTTATTTATTTTCTTTTTGGATTTTATGGTTTTAGTTTTGCGTCAGATCTGGTGGGTTTTGGTTCAAGATTTTGTTTGAGAAAGATTTAGGGTTTGTAATTATCTTGTTTGTTTTTATTTTGGTTAATAATTTGGCGTGAGTATGAATTATAAACGAAAGTGTTGAACTTTAGGGTTTGGTTTGTTGTTTATGGTGAATTTGGGATGATTACAGACAAAATATTCAAAATTTAGGGTTTTGTGTTGATTGGTTTGTGTTTATGGCGGAGAGTAGGAGATCTGGTGATCAATCCGGTATTGTTTTGAAGAGTAGGAGCTCTTCAGGTTGTTTAATTGTGAGAAAGAAGAGTGAAGATGTTCATGTTGCTGGTTCTTCTCAGACTCGGAAGGTTTTTGAGTCAAAAAAAGAGAAAAAGAGGCCTAGGATGGTTTTGAGGGATTCGGGTTCGAGTGACGAGCTGTTAATGCCACCTCGTAGGAGGGTTACCCCAGAGACGATTAGGGTTTGTAATGGTTTTGAGAAGGGTGTTGTGGAAGAGAGTGAGTTTGGTAGGAAGAGGGATAGGGATAAGGTGGAGCGTATTCGGTGTAAAGAGGATGGTTTGTTTGGTAGAACTGAGGGGCAGAGTGATAGGAAAAGAAATAGGTTAGATGTGTTTGAATTTGATGAGTATGATGGGGTTGATGGGGAAATGGCGTTGAGGCGGAAACATATGAGGGATACAAGATTGGATATTGGGGGGAGGAGGTTTTTGGGGTCAATGGCTTTGGAAAGAGGTGGGATTGAGAGGGAATTTGAAACAGGTTCTAGTCGACAAGCTGTTGATAAGAGAAATAATTTGTTCTTTGAGAGGACAAGTAGCTTTAATCAGGGGGGCATGAATAGGTTTGGGATGGACAGGGACACAGGTCGAATATCTGTACCCTTGTTGAGAGATAAGTATATGGGGGATTCAGATGAGCCCATTAGGCTTCAGGGGAAAAATGGAGTTCTAAAGGTGATGGTGAACAAAAAGAAGAAAGTGAGTAAGCCTGTTAAAAATTATGATCATGTGGATTCCGAGGAAAATCGAAGTAGTTCCATAATTGAAGAAAATGTTAAGCGGATTGCTCCTATCCGTCCATCTTTCTTAGAAACAGAAGTTCTTGAGAAACCTGGCTCATTTCTTCGGACACAGAAAAATCAGCATAATTCACAAAAATCACAATCAACTAAGAAGAGTAAGGATGATGAGTCTGATTTGGATGATAGTGACACTGCACTGAAGCTGGGGCCAAAGAGATTGGAAGCTCGTAAATTTGTGAAAGAGGTTAGTTCTGAAAGTGAAAAAACACCTGCTGGAAAGCTCATGTTAACCAAAATAAAAGAAGGGAAAGTTAGGCGTGGTAGTGGCACAGAAAAGCAAAAACTACGTGAAAAGATAAGGGGGATGCTTGTGGATGCTGGCTGGACAATAGATTACAGACCTAGAAGGAACAGAGACTACCTTGATGCAGTGTATATTAATCCCACTGGAACAGCTTACTGGTCCATCATCAAGGCATATGATGCACTTTTGAAGCAATTAAATGACGAAGAAGAGGAGGTCAAGCCAATTGCTGAAGGTTCTCCATTCACTCCATTACCAAATGAGGTACTTAGCCAATTAACTAGAAAAACACGAAAGAAGATTGAGAAAGAAATGAAGAAAAAGCAAAGAGATGGAAGTCACAGTTCGAGTACAAGAGAAACTGCTGCAAGAAGAACTATGAGTGCCAGACATGGTGAGGACAGTACGGGCAGTGATAACCATGAAGAGAAACTAAGTTCATTCTTAAAGCAGGGTGGCAAATCATCTAAGAGTAGAATGAATGAGAATGGTGTTGTCAACCATTTGCATGGCAATGATGAAAAACCGTCTTCTGCATCCAATTCTCATATGTTGCATGGAAGGAAAAGTAGAAAACTTGGAAGATGTACTTTGTTGGTCCGCAGTTCCAATGATAGACCAAATTCAGAGACTGATGGCTTTGTTCCATATGCTGGAAAGCGAACATTGCTTTCCTGGTTGATTGATTCTGGGGCTGTGCAATTGAGCCAAAAAGTGCAGTTTATGAATCGTCGACGGACAAAAATTATGTTGGAGGGTTGGATTACGACAGATGGCATTCATTGTGGTTGTTGCAGTAAAATCCTCACAGTTTCAAAGTTTGAGATTCATGCTGGAAGCAAATTGCGTCAACCGTTCCAAAACATCTATCTAGACTCTGGGGTTTCTCTTCTGCAATGCCAAATAGATGCATGGAATAGACAAGAAGGGTCTGAGAAGTTTAGTTATGACACAGTAGACATTGATGGGGATGATCCAAATGATGATACTTGTGGCATATGTGGAGATGGTGGGGATTTGATCTGTTGTGATGGTTGCCCATCGACATTTCATCAGAGCTGCCTAGATATACAGGTATGTCTACATTCGTTTTAGCATACATATATTCGGGAAATTGCTTTCCTTTTTATTTCGTTTTTCCTCAGTATTCTGCTGTGTTTGCTTGGGTCATTCTTAATTTTAATTAAAGGCTAATGAAGAAAGGAAACACTGTGTGTTTTGATAATTGAGGGAACTTGTGGAGAAATAACATTTGTTAGTTGAATGTTATGGTATGGGATGCCCTCTAATGACTTTGTTTCTTTTTCTATGGAGACACAGTTATGATAGTCGTAGAAGTTAAACTTTTAGTGTTTGAGCAGATAGAAGAACCTTGAGGATGGAGGTTTAGATAATTCAAATTGTTCTAACAGGTTGATAGGATATTCTTTATTAAGTACAAAGTTATGTAATATAAGAAAGATAACCCTTAAATTTAGTCAAGGTGATAGTTGGAGACTCTCAAGGAAAAGATTCAAGATCTTTCTATTTGAAATAATTAGGGAGATTCCAACTTCCTTAGAGACAACTTTTGACCCATTCTACTCTGCCTGACTGCTCATTCTCATGCGGGATCTGTTTTCTAAATATTGTCATGATGCTTTGGACTCTCAGTGTAGTCAGTACTCTGTTGCACAAACTAGCTTGCCCAAATAGTTGACCACTTGCAATTTAGTCTTATCATTGACAAATTATTGGCCCAATTACTGATCTGAACTAGGCATTAGTGTTTGTTGGATGAGGTTTCCTTCACAGAGGCTGGGGAACAAATTTGATGCATCTTACACTTGAAATCAAACTAAACCAATTTATTTGTAACAATGTGTGGTCATTCAATAAACACCCACGAACACGATGTAAGGCATAGCATAAATGAGACCGCTGATCAATTCAGAAAATCTTTTCATAAAACATATCTGCTTGACCTATCTCGATACTTTTTTTGGGTGACTTACAAACTGACCCAGCAGTGATTGATGACAGAATGGTACGAATAAATCAAAATTATTGGATTTGGTAGTTCTCCATTGATTTTTCTCTTTATCCCTTTTCATATGTTCCTAAATTGGTGTGCACCTTGCTGGTGGATGTGTATATAATTGGTTTACTTCAATCTTTACTCCGCTAGTACTTGATGGTACTCATGTCTCTCATTATATTGCAGATGCTCCCCCCTGGTGACTGGCATTGTCCAAATTGTACGTGTAAATTTTGTGGGGTAGCTGGTGGGGATATTATGCAAGGAAATGATACAACCATTTGTACATTACTTTCTTGCAGCGTGTGTGAGAAAAAATGTACTCTCTCTGTCTCTGTCTCTTTTTAATTCTTGGTTTTGTCTCTCTTGTTTGTTTGTAGAATTTCCAAGTGTTCCTAATTTTCTAATTGTAATTTACATTTCCACCTCTGTAGATCACGAAATGTGCATGCAGGAGATGGATACTCTTACTGTCAATTCAACTGGTTCTATCTCTTCTTTTTGTGGGCAGAAATGCAAACAGGTATCTCTATTTCTTGCTTTCCTGAGTATAGTGTTTCAATTTCTTTGTTTATTTATTTATTTATTTTTGAAGCATGCTGTTCTCATATGTTTATACTTGGTTATATATATTGTATGTGAATTGTTACAACTTTGGTTTTTGTTGCATGGGACATTGTTTCATCACAAGTCTAAATATAATCTAGTCTTCTCTCACACTCTCTTTTCCTTTTCATCTTCTACTTCTTTTTTGTTATTATTATTTTTTTCCTTTTTTCCCCTTTTGTTCTATGCAAAATAATTGCTGTTGAACGGGAAAATTTCAGACATCTTGAATTATGTAGCATCCCATGTACTATAGGTGATAACACTTTTGTGCTAGCATTTAGCATATTAATTTTCTTAATGATCTTTTGGTTATTCTTTTAGCAATGCTTACACGCCAGATACTAGATTTATTGTTGGGAATTTCATTTCTATGACCTTTAATGTTCCATGTTCATCACTGGATATTTGGCTGTTGTAACATTAAGTTGTATTCAAGGGATGAAAGTCTTGTGAATTTTGCAAATTGGTTTCAGCTCTAGATTTAGTTTTGTTTCTCCATCAGTTAGAGTGAAGGTGGTTTACAAAACACGAAATTTTATCCATATCTTTGTTAACTTTTAAGCATCTGTGATACTATCAACGTTGAATCTTGCTAAATTGGTCTTGAAGTGTTATACTGCAACTTTGTCTTTATTTATGAGCAGCATTTGCTTCGCCTGCATGAAGTTTGATTTAAGAAATTTGTCTGTATGTTGTAATATTTAATGTTATTATGAAGGTTGTATTCAATACAGGAATATGCGCTTGGAAGTTTTTTCCCCCTTTCTATCTTATCTTAATGCTTTTAATATTTTTATTACCCAATATTACTACATATGGTCTGTGGACTCACTCTGTCTTTTGGAGCAAAAGAAACAGGTTTCTATTCATGTGTCTTATTAAGTTGTCCTATTAAAGTAATGTGTTGAATAATGTCTTTTGCTGCTCTACAGCTGTTTGAGCATTTGCAGAAATATCTGGGGGTCAAACATGAACTGGAAGCAGGATTTTCATGGTCTCTTATCCATAGAACTGATGAAGATTCAGACACCTGTCTTCGAGGACTTCCTCAAAGGGTGGAAAGCAATTCTAAGCTAGCTGTTGCTCTGACTGTTATGGATGAATGCTTTTTGCCAATTGTTGACCGGCGGAGTGGTATCAATTTAATTCATAATGTTCTTTATAATTCAGGGTAAGCATGGGAATATTTTGTTGCTTAGTTTTCTTATGATCCTCACTCCTCACCCACATTAGCGTGGATGATAGCATACAATTTCTGAGCATGCGTGTAAAATAATGCTATATGTTCATTCTTACAACCTCTTATTTATGTATAGTGATAGTATTGAATATGATCATATGTGGTTAATATGTAAGTAAATTTGAATATCTTTTTTGCTTTGGGGTATGTATTTGGACAATGATTATTTGATTCTAAAGGCATGCTTGAGGCATATCTGTTCTAGCTGAATTCTTTAGATCTTTTTAAAAGACAATTTATCAAGCCATTATCTATGTTTGTACTTATAAATAGTATGGATAACTTAAAGGCATTAGGACTGATATCCAATGGCCAATTGTTGTTAGGGAGCTGCGCCCCTACAAGTTAAGATTATTAAACATCTATTGTTCTCCATGCATCCTATCCATACTAAATAAACAAAGAATAGTATGCCTACTCTTAAGTTGGGGATTTGGGCTTTAGACCAATATCACCTGGATTGCATATTTTTCATACATCCGATATTCGATTTTTGTGAAATCTTCTTTGGCTTCACCTTTTTGTTAGTGACCCAAGCAGCCCCAGTCAACCATTGGTTATAAGAGAGATTAGTAAATATTAAAAGTCAAACATGAATTTCCTTGATCATTTTATTTAGGGGATTACTACAATGACTCCTAGACCCAACTATCTGTATGTTATAATAATTTTTTACTTAATATCTCTGTGTGTGTTTCTGTGAGTTGTTTTTACAGTTTTATTGTAATCCTTTTATGGATTATATAGGTATAGTGTAATTGCTCTACAATCCTGATTTAAATTACATTGTCCTAAAAAATTGACAAATTTGCATTTTACTTTTTAAGATCAAACTTCAATCGGCTGAATTATGGTGGCTTCTACACTGCTATTCTAGAGAGGGGAGACGAAATAATTTCTGCTGCATCTATCAGGTACCGTGCTTCTTTAACTTGTGGTCATTTATAATCTAATTGACGTGGTTTATCACCTTCGTTTTCATCATTATTTTGCTTGGAATATCTATAAAATTATCACAAGGAAATCGCCATAATATGTGCCGGACAACAGAAGACAAAACATAGAATTGTACTCAGGTTCCTGTTTGTAGTAAAAGTTCTAGCTTCATACGGTCTTGAGAGATCTACAATGTGTGTGGGAATGTTATGCTGATATTCTTATTATTTTACTGGCATTGCCTGGTTAGGTTCCATGGGACCCAGTTAGCAGAGATGCCTTTCATTGGAACCCGGCATATATATAGGCGTCAGGGAATGTGCCGTCGACTTTTTTGTGCCCTAGAATCAGTAAGCTGTCAAATTATCTGATTTTGCATCTTTCTGTTGTATGCTTTTGCCTTTTCTCTGTTTTGTTACTTGGATCACACTGATCTTATCTTGTTTTTATTTTATCTGAAGGCTCTCTGCTCTCTCAAGGTTGAGAAACTGATTATCCCTGCAATTTCTGAACTTATGCATACATGGACAACGGTTTTTGGTTTCACTCCTCTTCAGGCCTCACTTAAGCGAGAAATGAGGTCCTTGAATATGTTGGTATTCCCTGGCATAGATATGCTACAGAAATTGCTACTGGAGCAAGAAAGCATCAAGGAGAACATGACAGCTAACCCAGGTTTTAGTTCATGCAATGCATTCTGTTTTTTCGTCAACCGTAATTCTATCTTCTGTTATTTAGACCTTCTTTCAACCCACAGGTTCCTACCAAATGGGAAAAAAACTCAAGCATGGCACGACACCTGAGTTGGTAAATAAATCTGATATAGATTCCTCTACTGAGCATGATTCTCACAAGCATCGTCCTAATGCGATAAATGGGGTAGTTGCCATTTCAGATTTTGATTCCAAATGTCCAGGTGTTTCCTCTAATAGTACCTCTATGCTGAGTGGTTCTTCACCAGCTCATGTCTTAGTTGAGGGGACATGTGCTGATTCCCAATTTGGGGAAAAGTTGATTGAATCTACTTCTGATGGCAAATGTGTCTCTAACTCAGACACAAGTCATGATGCATTAGAGATAGAAATTAAACCAGAGTTGGATTCTACTGAGGTAGATACAACTCAGTCGAGTAAAGAGGGTGATATGGATGTTGGTTATACCTTTGATGTTAATGTTGCTGCTTCCCGTGAAGTTGAAATTCCCATCTCTGCTGAGGAATCAGTAGATCCTGATCCTCAATCAGGGGACAAGTTAGTTGAATCTGATCTGGACCAGAAATGTCTTTTTACTGGTGACACTCATTTTGCTACCGTGTGGGAAAAGGATGATGCTGGTGATGTGGCTTTCACTATTTCTGCTTCTCATGAAGTCAAAACTGCAATCTCAGTTGAGGATACCTCTGATTCTCAATCAGGGGACAAGTCAGTCAAATCTGCTTCTGGGATTAATTGTGCTTATATCCAGGGCATTGGCAGTGATGCTATAGAGATGGAAAATAAACCAGTTCCAGATTCTCATGTTGAAGATAACATTGAGTCTTGTGAAGAGACTGGTTTGAGCGATGCCAGTCCAATAGAAGTTAATGTTGCTGCTCCTCAAGACGTTAAATTTACAGTTTCAGTTGAGGGGAATATATGTTCTGATTCACATTCAGAAGAGAAATTGGTTGAATCTGCTTCTAACAGGTCTTTTGTCTTAGATAAGAGTCTTGACATGCCACAGGTAGAAACCAAAGTACTATTGGATTCTTCTGTCAAAGACAATGACCAGGCTTCTAAAGAGGTTGACATTGATGATGCCCATGCAATAGATATTAATGTTGCTACTGCTCATAAAGTTACAAAGCCAGTCTCAGTTGAAGGGCTAAAATCTGCTGATTTTCAATCCAGGGACAAGTTATTGGAAGATGGTGTTCAGTCATGTAGCGAGAGTGATATGGACGATGCCTATGCATTAGTTAAGAACACTGACCCATCTTACAAACCTGAAATTCCCATTTCAGTTGCAGTGAGTGTAATTGCTGATTTGGAGTTGAGGAACAAGTCAACTGAATCTGTTGAGAGGGAATGTCTTACCTCTGAATCGATTCATGATGACCTACAAGTAAAACATCAACCATCATCGAATTCTCCTTCTGAAGACAATTCTCCATCTTGTAAGGTGGGTGATTCAGATGACAATTTGGTGCTTTCCAAAGCTGCCCCTTCTCTAGAGGAAATTACTGCAGAGAATACTACTGGGGCTACCAATGAAATTCTAATTGTCCCTCCGACCGGGTTAGATGGCGCAGATGTGAGTTCTTCCATGCAAGTTACCTATGATTTAAATTGACAAATTACATGTGCAAAGGGACAGAAGTCAAATTTCTCTTCAGAATCTGGTTTTTAATGGTGCATTGTGAAGAAAGTATTCTACATCCATGTAGTGATTGCATCCACAATGATGTGCCTGGAGGGAAAACTGAATCTAGTTCAGCTCGATAGCGTCTACACTCGGTGTTCTGTATGCTACTTTTCCCTCTCGATGACAAATTGCAGTTTTCATCCACAAGCTTCAGGGGCCTCTTGCTAACGTTTATGCTTCAACTCAGACTATAGAAATAAAGCATAAGAGAAGAAACCATTCAGTCCCTAGCACCATTTCTAAGGCTTCAAATTTTGCCCTTCATGCAAGTTCTTTTTTTCTGCAAGGACTTGGTTGAGAAGTCGCTGCTGTAAATCACATTTTCACTCTGGGGCGGAAGACTGGTCTTTTGAACTGCAGTTCAAAAGTGTAAATAATTGAATCAGTTTTGAGTCTAGAAGTTGATAGTTTCTCTGCTTTTACGAGCGCATATTATTTCATTTTTATGTAGCAATTCGTTCTTTATCTATCTCTGTCATGTCGAGGTCACCGCCTGCATGACAGATTCCAGGCAAAGTTGGACGTTTCAGCAGCTTTTCTTGTAACTATTTTCCAAACACTTGCCATGGACGTCTGCACATTTTGGAACTCTCCCATTGTATCAAGCCAACGTGCCTTATTTAAAGTCCAATGATGTTATCTTCATTTTTCACGTTCAACAATTTTTGTCAATTCTTATATAATCGTGTAAATTAACACTAAATAAACAAAGCGGTGCGTTTTAACAAAGGCGTGCGTATATTGACTTTGTTGTCGTGCTTTGGCGTTAGGAATTGAGTTTTTAAGACGATTGAATTAATTTTTCCGTTCAATTTATTTATGATTTAATTTAAAATTTTATTAATTAAAAATTTATTATTTAGATAAAATTATTTTTATTTAAGTGATAAATAGTATTTTTAACGAAATTGATCGAAAGATGTTATTTTTACACTAATTTCTTTTAATAAATTTTATCGAAAGTATTATTTATCTCAACAAATTTTGTAAATAATATTATTCAACAACTCATTTTAATTATTTTTAATAAATTTTTATTAAAAAATATTATTTATTAATTTAATTTAATTATTTTCGATAAATTTTAATAAAAAATAATATTTATTAAATTATATTTTATTAAAATAGTATTTATTAATTTATAAATAAGTTTAATTTTGTTTAAATATTAAACTTTTAGCTTTGAATATAAAGAAATTTAAAACCCATATAAATAAAAATATAAATATAAATGGGCTAAACACTTGCCATTCCTTTGAAAAAAACCCAATCAGATTGTGACTAATGGAGCTCTCAGTCCCTGGTCGTCTTCTATACCTCTCCTCCTCCTTGCCTCAGCTGCTAATTAAACCCAAAATCAATCTCCCTCCTAAACCTCTCTTCCCCATCGCTACGGAATTTTTCCCCTCGAACCTCTCGTCAACTGCCCGCATGAACTACCTTACCACTCGGGCCTCTCTCAACCGGGACGACAACAATAACAACAATAATGGCTCCACTTTAACTTCTTCAACCGTCGATTCCAGTTAGTCCTAACACTTTGCATCTAATTTCTGTCAATTAATTTTGGTTTATTAGTTGTCCGATGTTTTAAAAAGATGATTCCTTTTGTTTAGGTCGAATTGGAGAAGTGAAAAGAGTCACAAAAGAGACCAATGTTTTTGTCAAGATCAACTTAGATGGTTCCGGTGTTGCCGATTCTACCACTGGCATTCCATTTTTAGATCACATGCTAGATGTATTTTACTCCCCCCTTTTGTTGTTTTAGTAAAATATTTAGTTAAGTTTGCTTCTGTATTGATTTCGTTCTTTTGGGCTATTTTGTTTGTTAATTGATGTTAGCAATTGGCTTCACACGGGCTATTTGACGTGCACGTGAGGGCAACTGGAGACATTCACATTGATGATCATCACACTAATGAAGATGTTGCACTTGCCATTGGAACGGTAGCAATTTAAAACCATGTGTTCGTTTTTTATTTTCATGGCTGATGTAATTTCGTTTGTGAAACTTTGGATAATGAGTATTCTTTTTGTAATTTTGTGTTCAGGCATTGCTGCAGGCACTTGGTGATAGGAAAGGAATTAACCGGTTTGGCGATTTTTCGGCCCCTCTTGATGAAGCTTTGATACATGTTTCATTGGTATAGTTGTTTCTTATTCTACTAGTTAGTCGAGGATTAAAGAAATTTGTGATGAACATTAGAATTTGTATTTATATGAATATGGATAGTGGGAAGTCAGTGAAGGTCTATCACCAATAAATGTGATAGGCTGTTTTAGATTTCATTAGTCAGGTACATCACGACAAAGTTGAAGTAAAAGTTTTAGGTCTCGAGCTTGCAAATTGTCACATTTAGTTATTAATGATTTGGTGATTTTTAAGTTATACTACAGCAAGCCTTCCATTGGAGATATTAGTATAAAAGAAAAAATTGAAATGGAAAAATGATTCAGTGACTTGGTTCTACTGACGAGAACCTGCTTCCAGAAAATGTGAGGTTAACTTCACATGCTATTGGTGAGACTTAAAGCTTCACAAGAGTTGAGGTCTTCAAGTCTTTTTTTCCCCGAAACATTAGCTGTACTCGCATCCTTTTTTTCCCCTTTAAATAGGTTTTAAATATTTAGATCTGATTGAAACTTTCACTAGTTTCTTTTGCAAATTTAAAATGTATGCTCAAATTTGAGATTGTTTTGTTTCAGGATTTATCTGGAAGGCCGCATTTAAATTACGATTTGCAAATTCCTACTCAAAGAGTTGGGACATATGACACTCAAGTATTTTTTCTTCTTTTACTTCCGATTTTCAACATATAGATTTCTCAATCTGTTGTTCTTTAAAGTGTTCTTGAAATATCTTTTTTTTTTGGTGATGTCAACTTAATACTATACTCTTGTGCATCTTCAAGACTTCTTAAATGATGGTAAAATTTAAGTTGTTGCTTCTCTTTCTTTCTATTTTATCTTCCATCCGTTTTACCAGCATATTTTTTTATTTTTGTGTAGTTGGTGGAGCACTTTTTCCAATCTTTGGTGAACACTTCTGGGATGACACTTCACATCCGCCAGGTAATATTGCTGAGAGCTTCTTAAATTTGATTTGTCCAACAATAAATCAACAAAATATTTATGTTTGTTCGTAACAAAAACTAATTGTAGTTAAACAATGCACTTTATGCTCTTTGTACTGGGATCAGGTTGTATTTCCTCTTGCTGGAATTTATTTGCTATCTA
This sequence comes from Cedrela odorata, assembly GCA_035584115.1. Classification (NCBI taxonomy): domain Eukaryota; kingdom Viridiplantae; phylum Streptophyta; class Magnoliopsida; order Sapindales; family Meliaceae; genus Cedrela; species Cedrela odorata. The sequence continues at coordinate 6,806,426 of JAXCLQ010000007.1, forward strand.
AAATGTAAACTTTATTGTCAGCATTTTGTGTGAATTTCTATGTAATTTATAAAATTTTCTTAGTTTTGGTGAATTACATTTGTTATCTTTTATGATAATTAATTGGCTGCAAATAATTTTAATTTTTGTTTTTATCTTCTGCTCCTCTTAAGTTTATAAGAGTATTCTAAAGTTCATTGAAAACAGCTTGCTGGAAAAAATTCTCATCATATAATTGAGGCAACCTTTAAAGCTTTTGCTAGGGCTCTTCGACAAGCAACAGAGCATGACTCACGTCGCCGTGGGACTATACCAAGGTTTGTTATACTCCTAAAATAAAGTTGCATCAATTTTTGAATGCACTGTACTCTTTCCCCATATAAACATATTCTGAAATTGATTTGAAATACGAGGACAAGATACAATTGTACTGCAGCAGTTTGATTGTCAGTCTTATTACTTATTTTCAAGGGATTGATGTCATAGATAATTACCTTCTGAAAGTCATTTTCCCTGTTTCTCACTTCCATTTTGGTCTTAAGATATGATTTTCAAATATGCTTTTTGTTATCAGGATCCTTGGTAAATTATTGACTAGATGAAGGTTTTATCTGAAATTTTTGATTTTTTTTCATGGCGTTGAAGTATTATATCTGTAGAGGTTAAGATTTTCATAACATCACATCACGTTAAACTCAAGTCTAAGGTTGATTGACATTTGTTGTGCAGCTCGAAAGGGGTTCTGCTACGATCTTGATACTACATGGGCTTCATGGAAAAGGGAAGGGGGTAGGGGCTTGTTCATACTAAGGATTACATCACTGTCTCCAACCATATGCGTTTAAATGTATTCTGTTGCTTTGTTGTGGTTCACGCTTGTTAACATCAGTTGAAGTGCTGCTTCTCTTAAACAGTGCAAGAGCTAATCAAATCTTCTGTTCTTCTGGACATTCTGGGCTACTTCTATATTAAGGGCCGATGGCTACTTCTATATTTATTTTGTTTCCTTTGAACCTTGAAGAATGCAAACAATTTTATTGTCAACAGTAAACTATTTCACCAATTTTCCTTAACAATGGTGATCTTTTTAAGTGTTATTTGCCGATTGTGGAATTGTTGAAGCTTCTTGCAGTGTCAAGTGTGCGTTGAATGAAGATGGTTTTTGATATCCAGTAAAACTGTAAAACATTAAATGGCATCGTTTGTCCTTGCTAAATTAGTTGAATGTGGCAAGTGCTCTCCTGTGAATTCAAATCTTGAACGACAGACAGGCACTTGCAGTCTCTGTTATTTCCTGAAATAATGGTACCCTAAAACAAGAAAAACAATTTTCTACCTAAAAAGAGCATAATAAGCATCGAATGCTTTTCGTTCAACTTTCTACTAATAGCTTCAAATGTGATAGTGTTAAGAAAAATTATTTGTCAACTGTAATGATTTTCTCTGGCTGCTCATACAATTCCATTGAAAACCAGATACGGCTTCGCAGCCTGGATTTATTGTTATGAAATAGACATGTTAAATTGATATACAATTCGGTATGATGATAAGTGTCACGGGGCTTGCTTATGCAGCAAACCTTGCGATGCACTAAGTCTTCTTTGATTAGTATTCACTTTTTCGTCTCAATTTCTTATAAGCCATACAATGCAAGCATAAACAAAGTAATGCAACCACAAAACAAGCCAAACAACTACAACACAAAGTAATATAATTATGAAGGCCTTTCACCCTCAATTTTTTTATTAATTACTTAAAAAAGAATACAAGATCACTTACTAAACACTTATAAATGTTCTTTCAAAATTTTAGTCTCTCTCTTTAAAACTTTGTCTCTAAAATGAGTACCACTTTCAATACTCTCTTTAGTCTCTTGAATGTTGGCAACACATTACCAAGCACTCAATTTATAAATAAAGTCAATACCCTTGACTTCTTAGGGACTTCGGAGTTTGCCGCCTAATAAAACTTCTATTTTGTGCATTATTAGAATACTTAGAATTAGTATTCTAGCCAATTCCAATTTGTGTGCCCATGCTAGCATTGTTTGGCTGAAGGATGAGTCCACCCATGACTCATTTTGCTAGCAAAGTGGCGTACTACAACTTTAAATTTGTGACAAACCTCCTTCACTTGAAGAGCCCAACGTCTTCGTTGGATCGACGAGATAGTCATTTACTTGCTTCTTAAACTGCCACAATGTGATGTCGCGCTCCTAATTTGCATTTGCTGCGTTTCCCCCTTTCCATTGAATCAAATAATTCGTTCTTCGATTCTTTTTACTTTGTCTCATAGTCTGATCATTAAGGATCTTCTCGACCTCTTTTATTAAACTGTTTTCGAATCGCTAGTGGAGCTCGCTTGGTTTGTTGCCACTCAACATCAACTAAATCTTTGTGAAAGGGTTTCAAGTAACTTACATACATTGTTGGATGTATTTTTAACCTCTCCGACAACTTTAGTTTGTAAGCAATTTTATCTACTCTCTTCATTACTTTGAAGAGTCCATCGTACTTTGGCACCAATTCTCTGTGAACTGTTTTGTTACTAATTTTCTTTCGAATCTGCAGAGATAGTTTCAATGACACCATATTTCTCTCGTTGAACTCTAAGTTTTTTCTCTTCGCATCAGCATACTTTTTCATTCGACGAGATGCCTTGGCTAGACTTTTAGAGGCTAACTCAATCAACTCTTGTTTGTCTTGTGCAAGCTTCTATGCCGCTAGACACTTCACCTCAGTATTTTGTTTTGCCACCTCTTATGGTGTGCGAGGTTGTTGTCTTATCACCAATTCTGCTGACTCATCTCTGTGGAAGATGACTTATGTATGTTATAGCAAAACTTAGCTGAGTCAAGCAATTTTATCCAATTTTTTTGACTAGCCATCACATAATGCCGCAAGTATTCTTCGAGTAATGCATTCACCCTCTTAGTTTGACCATCTGTCTGAGGATGATTTGTGGTAGAGAACTTAAGTTTGGTGCCTGTGAGATTAAAAAGTGAAGTCTAGAATCTGCCCATGAACCTTGTATCTCTATAGCTCACAATGTCTTCTGGCACTCCAAAGTACTTATCACATGTTTGAGAATCAACTTTGCTGACTTCTCTGCCGAGCATGCATGAGGTGTTGGTATGAAGATGGCGTACTTAGAAAATCGATCAACTACGACTAATATCGACTTATACCCATCCGCTGACTTAGGCATTCCCGATATGGAATATATTGAAATCGATTGCCAAGGTCTCGCTGATATCAACAATAGTTGAAGAAGTCTCGCTGGTCTTCTTCTTTCAGTCTTATCTAGTTGACACGCTAGACATGTTTTGACATACATTCATATGTCTTTTTCCATCTTGGGCCAGTAATATGACCTTTCTAGCAAAGCCATTATTCGCTTAACTCCCTGATGTCTTGCCTATTTCGTATCATGCGTCTCTCGTAGCAATACTTTGCGTAAGTCCCCACCATTAGGAACATATATTCTTCCTCCTCGAGTGTAAATCAACCAATTTTCAAGTTAATATTGCAGCACACTGCCCTTTTTGATTTCATTTTGTAGTTGTTGGTATGCATTGTCATTTTTTGCATGCTGTCTCACACGGTCAATGAAATCCAATGTTGTGGTCAAAAGTGCAGCTATATATCCCAACACTTCTTTTTGGCTTAGTGCGTCTGCCACTAAGTTTTGTTTTCTTTCCTTGTATACCCACACGAAATTAAACTCCTCAATGAATTCTTGATATCTTGCTTTTTTGGGCGACAACTTCTTCTGAGTATTGAAGTAAGTGTTGTCTATATTATCTGTCATGATTGTGAAGCGTGTTCTTAGCAAGTAATGCATTCACGTTGTCAAGCATTGTACCACCGCCGTCATTTCCTTCTCATGGATTGAGTACCTTTGTTTTGCATCTTTTAAATTTTGACTCTCGAAAACTATGGAATGCCCATCTTAAACTAACAAGTCGCTAATGGCCTTGTCCGATGCTTACGTCTATAACTCAAGTGGCTTATCAAAGTCAGGTAGCTTAAGTACCAGTTCAAAAGCAACTGCCCCTTTGATTTGGTCAAATGCTTGTTAGCATGTTTCCATCCATTTCCACCGTTTCTCCTTCTTTAGCAAGTCCGTAAGTGCGCCCACTCTTCTTGAGTAGCCCTCAATAAACTTTCTATAGTAGTTGGCCAGTTCAAGGAATGATCTTAATTATAGTACTCTCATTGATATTGGTTAATCAAGGATTGCCTCAATTTTTCTCTCATCTATGCGAATTTTTCCATGGCTCACCTAATGCCCCAAGAATAGCACTTCTTGCTAACAAAACTCGCACTTCTCATTTTTTACGTAAAGCTTGTGTTCCTGCAACTTGGCAAACACTTGCCTTAGATGCTCAAGATGTTCTTTAAAGGTCTCGGTGTATATCATTATATCATCGAGATATACCACCACAAATTGATATAGGAACTCATACAACACTTCATTAATTAGGTTGTAGAATATTGTTGGTGCGTCAGTCAATCTAAACGGCATTACCAAAGATTCGTATGATCTATATCGAGTCACGCATGCTGTCTTGGATTCATTTCCTTCTGCAATCTTAACTTGCTAATATCTTGACCGCAAGTCCAACTTTATGAAGTAAGAAGCTCTTCCCAACCGATCAAACATATCTGCCACATTAGGGACATGGATATTTGTTCTTGACTGTCACTTTATTGAGTGCGTGATAGTCCACACATATTCGCATTGAGCCGTCTTTCTTCTTTTTAAACAGCACTGGCGCCCCATATGATGCTTTTAAAGGTTGGATATACCTCGCATCCAATAGTTCATCTAGTTGCCTCCGCAACTCTGTTAACTCAATTGGCGTCATTCTATAAGGAGGCTGAGCAAGTGATCTCGACCCTCGTTCTAACTCAATATGATGATGCACTGCATGTTGCAGGGGTAACTCTTTGGACAATTCTAGTGGCATCATATTAACAAATTCGTCCAACACAGCCCCATACTCATCAGGCACCTCATCGACCTGATATGGCTTGATCTCGACAAGCGCCGCTATGTAAGACATCTCACTTTGCTTCAATCTTGAATTATATAACACTTTGGAGTGATAGTCCCGCTTTGCTGTTTTCTAAGAACTCGCTATAGTCCTACTTTGTTGTTTTCTAAGAACTCGCACTACACAAGTTCTAGAATTTTACCCATAATTAGAAGACTCTTCGTGTGTGGCATCACATTTGCCATTGGTTCCATAAAGAACTATAAACCAAGAATGAGTTCGAAGTCTTTGAGTGGAAGAACAGAAAATCTAACTTTCTTATCCCATGTTCCAATCTTCAATGTGCTTATGGCTGTGCCTCGCATGACCATATTTGAAGAGTTCATGACTCTCATCGTGCATTGTGTGCCTTCAACTTTCAACCCTAACAGTTTTATCTCTTGGTCCTCAATGAAGTTGTTCATGGCACTTGTGTTCAACATAGCCCGAACTTCCTTCCTATTGACATATGCCATCATATACATGAGCCTTCAGTAAGACTCATTAATCTGCAATGCATTGCATCTCTGTTGCTACAATGGGTTCAACTTTGGCACACTTGTCTCTGCCTCATGTGATACCTTTTGTTCGATTGTTGCATTCAGCTTGGCTTGTTTTGGGCACTTTTTTGTCCTATGGAGTCCATCATAGATAAAACACCTCGGTTTCCATTACTTTTGAGACTTGACTTAGCTAGTTTCCCCTTTCTCCTTTTGGCCCTCGCCCTTGAAGTTCTTAGCCTTTTTCTTCTTCTTGCAATCGTTGGCTTTCTTTTGCTCATTTTAAGGCCCGAGCTTATAGTCGATTAGCCTATCAGCTGCTACAATTGTCGCAGACAAGTCTCTAATGCCTTGCCTCCTTAGCTCAGTTTGCACCCAATTTTGCAAACTTGAAATAAAATTAAAGAATTTTTCGTTCTCTAACATATTGCAAATATCTAGCATCAATAGGTTGAACTCTTTCACATAATCCCGCACAATTCTAGTGTGCTTCAACCTCTTAACTGTTTTTCTAGTAAGTCATACGGCATTGCTTGGTAGGAATTGAGCCTTCAATTCCCTCTTCAATGCCTCCCAAATCTGAATGGGTGGTCTTGGCGCCTTAGCATCCTCACTCAGCCTTGTAAACCATCATAACTTAGCATCACCAGTGAGGTACATGCAAGTTATGTCCACTTGTTCTAATTCTGGAATATGGGCTGCTATGAAATACTGCTTAATGTCTCACAAAAAGTTCTCAAACTCTTTTGTGTTTTGTGTCCCAGCAAATCTCTTTGGCTTCGACACTTTTACTTTTGAGGAAACCGGCTCAGCTTGTTGAGACATGCTGCCTACAGCTCTCTTGATCACCACCATCTCGGTCTCAAGGTCCCTTAATTGCCTCCTCAAAGAATTATTCGCAGCAATAAGGTTTTCGCCTGTAGTGCCCATTCACTCTTGACAATCTTTCTTAAGATTTTCATAAAGCCCTTTTAAATCCACCATCTCGCCTCTTAATGCCACCATCTCTGAAGTTACGGTTCTTATCTCTGAGGCTATAGCTCTTATCTAATCAGCCAATGTTAGTGTATCGGGTGCAAACACCCCAATAACTCTTTCCATGCGATCTAATCGGTCTTTGATAATATCTCCCACCATTGTGTGTTGTTTGTCGCAAGTAAGTGCGACTCTCTCCCAAACTGTGCTTTTTAGTCTAACACAGTTCTAATACCAGCTGTCATATGGATCTTTTTGTTTATGTGGCTAACCCCACAATGCGTCAAGTCTCCCTTAATCAGCACTCACTTTTCTGCCCAAGTTTCCTGCACAAACCACATAATGCAAGCACAAGCAAAGCAACACAACCA
>JAXCLQ010000007.1:6826671-6849263 GCA_035584115.1 Cedrela odorata
CTTACCTTACCTCTGTCAGGTCTTGAATTTAGCAAGTTATGAAGTATCAGTGCTGTTGCCAATTGTGTCTCAATTTCATCCTGCAGGGCTTATAGTGGTTAAAATCCAATCTGAACCAAATTCATCATTTTTTGCCAGGATTAGCTACTATATAGTTTTTGGCTCAATTTATTTATCCCAACCCAACACAAATATTTAGGGACTTCTGGGATTCTTAATTTATGTCGTGTTTGGCCTACATGTTACGGGGTATTCAAATTAGGGTGAAACTAACTTGATGCTGGAATACAAATGCCATTTTTGGGTTTTGAAGATAACCAAAAATTATCATCACTCATCAGCCTTTCTTGTTGAATATACTAATTTGTTGAGATCAATGCATGAGTTGGCTAAATATATTGTGTTGACTTTCTTTTGGTGGTTCAAGTCTCTTTCCCCCAATATTTTAGGTGATGACTGCATGACTAGGCCAAACATATTTGTACAGAGTTTCATTTTATTCTGTTTAAATTTCCAGTAATCTTAATGCAATGGGGTTCTCATATGAAATTCTATGCTGGATCATGCTTTTTCTTCCTCCTTTTTTCCCCTTTTCTGGTTTTGCTCTAGATATAGTTACAATTGGTATACATTATCTTTGCGCTGAGAGCTGGTTATGGTGTTAAAACCATCTTGCGTCTTCCATTTTCTTATTTTCATGGATGAACACAAGCAAGTTAATCATCAAAGTTTGGATGTTTTTAAATGAATAGAGTAGTCTATAATATAGGCATCAGAAAGCTGATATATGTGATGATGACTCTGTTAATCCTTGAAGTCCCTTGGCATAGAAGAGTGATGGTGGTGAATATATATATATATATATCATTGGTCTAAAATTTGATAGGCAATAATGATCTAAACTGTGTCAAATTTTTTATGCATTTTTTTAATACTGATTCCTAAATTTTATCTGATAAAGTACTAATGTTTTTCTGGTGTAAGTATGCATTAATATTTTTTTGCACAAAAGATAATTGAACTGATTTGGTTGACCACCTGAATCCCTTTCCTTGAAAATAAGTTATTAATTCTAAAGGTTATTTGGAACAATAAATACTTCTTAAATATATTTGCTCCTATGATGAACAATACTTGGTGAGCATTTTTTTTTTTTCTGATTTCCCAAATAAATATAATGAGTTGATTTTTGCCAGTATTATGCACAAGTTCCTTAACTGTGTTATGGGATCTGCTTTAGAGTTTGGGAAACTAGCCTGTCCAGAATGCTTGATGTTTTTGCATAATATACTTATCTGAGAGAATGAGAGTTCCACATATCCAAACTTAACACAGGTGCATGCAAATTTTGACCTTATATAAAAAAAATTTATGAGCTGACAGAACCACAATTTGAAGTGCCACTTAACTGACTGGTTTATTTCTTGGTTGATCTAAATGGGAAGTTGTTTGTCACGATGCATTATTTTTGTTATTAACTTGTTTTTCGTGTCTAATGATGGCATGTCTTTTATATCTGACTTTGAGTTCCCTCATATTATTAAGCAGACTCTGCAGGACTGCATTACAATTTGTTGATGCTTGTATGGTTTCTTTACAGGATATTTGCATGTTACTGTGTGATTTAACTACAATGGCCAGATATTTGCCTGTTTCTCTCTCTCTCTCTTATATTTCTTTTATTGATTCTAAACAGTCGAGTCATGTTTATTTTCACTGCATCTTCGGATGGCTATGATGGATGGTGATTTCTTTTGATAGGATCTGTAACTTCTCACTGGTAAATTCCAAAGATGATCCTTTGGCACAATTAGTTTTCACGGTATATTACATTATGTGGAACCTTATGGATACATCTCTATCCATGATAATCCTGATGCTCGTTAGTGTGTTCTCAATTTCATACAGCAGAGTTCACTCCTTTTGTTTCTTTTTTTCTTATGTGTCAGATCTTGGTTTTGGTACTGGCAAATCAAAATCAGTGTATGGGAGAGAAGGTCATCTGGGAATCACTCTAGTAAAGTTTGCAGGTGACCAATCAGGATTGAAGGATGCTGTGCGGTTGGCAGAATACTTTGAGAAAGACAATCGTGGGCGCAGGTTTTGGGCCCGCATACAACCCTTGACGTTAGGCAAGGATTTCGAGAACAATCCAAGTCTTGTGACGGTGGATCAGAGGACGGGGGAGAAAAAGAGGATCTTATATGGCTATCTTGGAACTGCTACTGATCTGGACAAGGTTGATTTTGAGACAAGGAAGAAGGTTGTGATTGAGAGCCAGAGGGAAATCAAAGCATTCAAGTAGATTATGTCCACATTACAAGGTAAAGTATAGTATACCTTAAGGGATAATGTATTCATTATCAGTTGGTCTATGAATCACTAATCCTTTTTATTCTTTTGTGTGATAGTGTGGAAGAACATAGCAGACTCAGGCTTGTTTGATTGCTAACGTTATTTGAGATTAAGAGGTGGACATCCTCAACTATTGATAATGTTATAATGTTTCCCTTGCAACTTCTATTTGCTTCGGACCATATTGGTTCAATCACGTGTTCTTAATCGCTGTGTCTTATTTCAAGTAATGGAGACTTCTTTTTTCTCTGTTATTTCCTTTCCCCGCTTTTGCCATCAGGTAGTGTTTACACTTAAGCTTGAGTTTGTCGAGCAGGCCCCATGCATTTGTTCCAGTGGACCTCATAATTTACTAGAAACTAAATGTTGTATATGTTGGAAATTGAGGTTGACTTTTGCAATCTCGTATACCATATAGTTGACTAACAATTGGCAAGAAATCTGATAGCATAAACCTTTTTTTTTTTTTAAACATTTGAGCGAGGGACTGTGTTGTAAGTTAGAGGGCTGGTTAGAACAGTTGAGCCTAAACAAAGCATAATGGATTCTAAGATGAGATTTTTGTTTGCCCGGTATGACTTGGATGATGTCTTTTTGATAACACATTTGTAATCTAGAAATTGAAAATGAAATATTTATTTTACTCGATGTTTAATATTATAAAACAAGCATGTTGTTACAAGTTAGAAGGTAATGTTATTGACCGAATTGTTTGTTACCCTTCTTAAATTATTGGGAACCTTGAGCACGCACATATTTCTTTAATAATTGTTTTGAGATGGTACAATATTGGTTTATGTTCTGCCCTTTTTTCTAGTGCAGGCAACAAACAGAAGTTGCATTTTGTGAACGTGAGATGTTTGTTCTTTAACCTAGCTCAGCAGTGATAAAGTATGTGTGGAGAAGAGTCGTCCATGTGATTATCCATCCGTCCAGTTCACTTTTGTTTGTCCTAAAAAGATCATATGTTTATCATATCTCTGTCTTTCTTTACATGTATTACTAGTCTTTTGTCAATCCAAGCCTGAGCTAAGCCTTTTTTTAATCCTATTCTTCTTGCTCATTACACTGGGTGACTACTTTAGATGCCTTGTTTGTCACACTGGTGTCCTGCAGAATTTCAAGTTGTTAATGAAAAAGTATATCAAGTGTCGGCTGCTGCTAGTGTGATGTAAGCATTGCGAACAAGCATGCGTGTGTATGACCATGATGAAACGGCCTACTCTTCCTATGTTTCGTCGCATATGTTATCTAGTTTCTAACCCACCATACCATTTCACTGCCCACTTAACTAGCTAACAACTTGCAGCAACAAATGAGGCCAATTTATTCATCCTAATCTTGTAGTCAATGTCATACCATAGTATTATTATTATTGACTTTTTAATCAATTATTTTCAGGATTCATTGAAAACCTCAACTAGCCATTGGACCTACCCATTTGCTTTTTGTTTTGGACTGTTTCATGAATCTGCCTAATTTGGCACTATCCCTTTGCTTTTACAGTTAAACCTATGCAAGGCAAAACTCTCTACTCTTTTGTCTAGTCTCACACGTTCGCATCACCTCCACTCAAGCTCAATTATGGAGGGTAACATGGACCCCCTTTTCTCTTACTTTTAAAATTGTTCTATTTTTGGAGGTTTGGTTTCAACTACTCTTTGTTACAGAGTCAAATTGTACACGCAGAGAAATCATTGCCCATTTTGAAATTTCTAACTTCCAATTAAGATAAACATCTTTAACAAACTACGCTAGGAGTCCTTGGACTGAGGTTTGGCAGGACAATTTATTTGTTATGCGGACGTCACGAAATTATTTTAAAATTAATTAATTAAAAAATAATTTTACGATCTTTTTTTTATAAAATTCTCAATTATGATTTTATCACGTGCGTAACGACATGCTCTACTATTCTACTACTCTCTTTCCTTATCTTATTTTATGTCAACCAATCATGTGGGTCCTTTGCGATTACGTGTCTGGTTCTATTATTAACTGACCCCACAATCTATCTTATTTGTGGTCCCAATCTTTTATCTTTGCGCGTTAATTTAAATTTTGTTACAGATATTTTTTTTTTAAGATTTCAATACGTGTCGTGATATGGTACAGTATAATTTCTTCCCCACCTAATGCACAAATAGACGCGCATGCCTGATCAATTCTGTGTTCGCTCGCCAGTCTCCTTCTTCGTCCTCATGCGCCCGTTGTACGTACTGTACAATAACCCAATATTTTATTTTTAATTAATTAATTAATCTTTAGTCCGGCAATGTCTTCACTTTATCTGACTCTACCCATGTGGTGGTCACAGTGGGCCTGGCCCACCCCACACCCCCCTCTCTAATCTTTGCCTTTCTTTTTTTCCGGTCTCTCTTCGGTTTCCGGGAAAGTATTCACACCCATCCAAACACTCCCTTATCTTACATCATCATCATCCCCACCTTTACCTTTCTTATCCTACGCACTCTCACCTCCTCTCGTGCATGTTAGCATCTTCTCGTGCTGCCCTGTGTGTGTTCCTTTTTCACTGCGCACCCCTAGTGCATTGTAGAATCTGTCATGGACCACATTCTCTTACAGTGGCCTTCACACGTGTTGTCCTAATAACCGTCCACGTCAGCACTATGTTTTTGTTTTCTACTTCACTCTTAATCGTATCTTCCTCTGCTTTCTCTTTTTCATGTCTAGGGTTCAATCCTTTGCTTCTTGGTAGTTCTTAACTCGGTTACTGAGCCATCAAACGAGAGAAATCAACGAACTCAACCAACGATGGGGTCGATCCCCGATCCTGGCGAGTTGACCGAGTTGACTCCGCCGAGTTTCGACGAGTTTCAGCGCCAAACCTCATTGATGACCAGCTGCACTCTTCTCTGGAAGGAGCTCTCCGATCACTTCACTTCTCTTGAACAGAACCTTCAGAAGAAATCAGCTGCTCTCAAGAACAAAATCCAAACCTTAGACAGGGAAACTAAAGCATCCTTAGATGTTCTAAAGAAGCGCGAGGTGACCATTGACGGCAGCGTGGAGATCGCATTAGAAAATCTCGATGACCGCGTTGAGGCTGCACTCAATTCTCTCTCGCAGCAGCAAGAACTCGGTAATCCTGATGGTGAGGTAGATGATGGCGACGCCATACTGATGATTTTGAGAAATTATTGTTTGAAAATGAACGCTAGAGAGTTCTGGAGGTTTGTCACAACCAAAAAGAAAGAAATTGACGAGTTGCGGAATCAATTACCGGTCGCGTTAAATGAATGTATTGATCCCGCGAAGTTCGTCATGGAAGCAATATCGGAGGTGTTTCCGGTGGATAAGAGAAGAGAGAAGAGTAACAATGACTTGGGCTGGGCTTGTGTGTTGGCTTTGGAGAGTCTGATACCAGTGATGGTAGACCCGGTGATAGGGAAATCGAGGTTGTTGGTGACGCCGAGCGTCAAGGAGAAAGCAAAGGAGATCGCTGAGACTTGGAAGGTGAGTTTGGAAGAGAGAGGAGGTATTGAGAACGTTAAGACACCTGACGTGCACACCTTCTTGCAGCATCTGGTCACCTTTGGGATTGTTAAGGAGGAGGATGTTGACTTGTATAGGAAGCTCGTGGTTGGTTCAGCATGGCGGAAGCAGATGCCTAAGCTTGCAGTTTCTCTTGGTTTGGGTGATAAGATGCCTGGTATGTCGATTTCATTCTATTTATTCAGCTTCTATTGTGAATTCGAAGATGAATTGAATGATAAAATTGAGTCAATTAGAGTGATAAATATGGCAAGCTTCCATTTTAAGCAGAATTATTTACTCACAATGGATGTCGGATGTTAAGGTTTATGTATAACCTACTTGTTGGAGAAGTTACATGATTGAGACGTCTTTGAGATGTAAGAGTTACTTATTCGGGGAGACAGGATTTTGCATGGATTGGGTTTCTGAAAATCGTTGTTCACAGTTTTCTTTGGTTGTAGACACTTGAATTTATGTTTAGAGTCTGAGCGTAGTGATTAACTAGGAATAGCATTGTTGTGTAATATTTTGGCAAAGTTTGGTTTCAGCTGATTATAGTAGCTTATATGCTTTGGCGAGGGTAATGGTACTTTTGATATTTGGTCAGAAGTTGGTCTTGGATATTTTCCAATAAGTTTCTTTCCTGCGATGCAAGCATGATTAGTACATCTCATAGTTCGGATGTTGGGGTTGCATTTTGGTTGTTTTTAGTCAAAATGGAAGGATCTTTGAGGGTTGAAGGTGAATGTAGGCAATACCAGTAATATGCTAGAGATACTATTGGCTTTTAAGACATTTTGCTTGTTTAATGAATGAATCTAAGCTGATATTTTAGATTAATGTCATTAGATGTTTAGAGACACCGATAAGTATAAGCTGATATATATATATATATATATATTTTTATTCGCTTTGTCATATTGAATTAGTAACATCTGGCTGTAGAATCTAATTGATGTTCTGCTAAGATACATGGGTACTTTTTAGTATTGATATAATCACAATATTTATATATTTCATAAATGGATTCTGGATTTTGTTTCAAATGCCTTTATTATTGTTTCATCTATTAGTATGTTGTGTAGATTGAGCTTAAGAAGTTTCTCTTACATGAAGAGAAACTCTAGGAGATGCTGATAATTTCTTGGCGATGATATCTAAAAGCATGTTAATAACACTTTGAAATCTACTGGTTTTTTTTCGTTTCTGTTTTTGCAAAAAGCCTATTGATCTTTTTCATGTATAATTGGATGTGAGCCATTATTTGTAGTTGGAGATGCTACCATTTAGCTGCTAATGATTGTTAGTCTTTGTTACTTTTATATACAGAGATGATTGAAGAATTAATCAGTAGGGGACAACAGCTTGATGCAGTGCATTTTACTTATGAAGTTGGCCTTGTGGGCAAGTTTCCCCCAGTTCCTCTGCTTAAGGCTTTTCTGAAGGATGCAAAGAAGGTTGCTGCATCCATTTTGGAGGATCCAAATAATGCTGGCCGGGCTGCGGTACATCTTTTCACTTACTCATCTTGTACCTTTAGTTTATGCACTTAATTGAGATGGTTTTTGACTTTATGGAAGTGGATTATCTTTTCTTATTTGGTGTTGGATTCTGATTAACCTCTTGTTAAGTTCCTGCCAAGTAGTGAGTCTATTCTTCTACTTCCTATGTCATTTGTCCAGGAATGACCCCATATTTGGTTGCATTCTGTTGTTAGAAGTAAGTTTTACAAATTAAATGTTCTTAGAGATGATAAAGTTGATATGTTATGGATGAAAGGATCGTCAGCTTATGCATTTATAATTTGGTTGGGTTTTTTTTTTCCCCCTCTCTTCCTTCTCTTTGTTTTTTATGCACCAACTATACTACATGTGTTAAGAGAAGTCTTGCATGAGAGATCAAATTTGTTTGTATTGTCTCCAAGTTATCAGTGAATGCATAAATCAGGGTTTGTATTAGAATAATTTTAACACTTTGATTATATGAAGTCTTTCTTGAGAGCTCAAAATTTTTTGTTTGTGTTGTCTCCAAGTTATCAGTGAATGCCTAAATCAGGGTTTGTATTATAATATTTTTAAAACTTTGATTATATGATAAACTGCCATTGTTTTTACTTACCTAAGTCTCCTTGATTAGTTGGAAAGTGGAGGCTCTAGAATTGGGTAATGTTATACTCTCTTATAGTTAGTAGCTCCTGAAAGTACAAGTCCTTTCTTTCAACTAACTACTGTTCCCCCTCCCCCTCAAAATACCAACTTTACAGAACCTTGCTGCACGGAAAGAGCAGTCAGCTCTCCGGGCCGTCATCAAGTGCATTGAAGAGTACAAACTTAAAGCTGAGTTTCCTCCAGAAAACCTCAAGAAGCGTCTTGAGCAGCTAGAGAAGGTCAAGATTGAGAAGAAGAAGCCAACTGCTGCCCCTGCTACCAAGCGTACACGGGCCAGCAATGGTGGTCCTATGCCTCCAGCTAAAGCTGGCCGTTTGACCAATGCATATGTATCATCTTTCCCGGCACCTCCTGCATTTGTCAGGTCTCCCTCACACGCTCAATACCCTGCCGGGGTCACAGCATACCCATCTCCACCCGCCGTGTATGGCAGCAGGAGCCCTCCCTATGCTTACTCACCAGAAGCAGCCCCTCCCTATGCATACTCACCAGAAGCAGCCCCTTCCCTTGCTGGATCATACCCAGGAGCTCCCATGAACTATCCTGCATATGGGGGCTATGGTAACGGTTTGGCACCAGCTTATCAGCAGGCTTACTACCGATAGACATGATGACTACTCTCTGAAGATGGTAACCACTGATATGATGACCCAACCTCATTTGCTTTCTAAATGGTTTGTAATCACTAACTTTTTTAATGGTAGCTATGGCTGTGTGTTAATTATAACTGTTATCCTGCTTCTTACTTTCTAATGGTGAGAAGTATTTCTAATATTTTGATCAAACTATAGTACTAGGTGATTGTGGAAAGTAATCATGATGGAAAATAACAATGTTAAAAACTCAGTACTACTTGTGTTTGTAGATTAGTTGTAGAAACTGTATCTTGCTGTTTTGTGTTGTGATGCTCTGTCTCGTTTTCTTGAATTTTTGGGTTTGATTTGGTACAAATGCACATCCAACTTTCGATGAAGGATTAGGTGGGTCGATATTTTATAATATGATCATTTATTCAAAGTTGGATGGCATTTGAGTCTATTTGAGTATACACCTTTCCGTTTTATTTGATTAGGGATGACAATTTTATTTGGAAATTCGACTACCTGTTGGTACCCAATCTTAATTCCCTAGGACGGGTTTAATACCCCTTTTGACAGATTTGGAATAAAAAATAAAATTCGACACGAATTTAGTACTGACTATGAACTGATTTATTTTTCTTAATAATCATTTCTTATTGCATTTGTTAGGTAAGTTAGGCATTGTGGGACACAGGTGGCCACGATCAATGATCAATGATCAATGATCAATTTATATGGCTCATGCATACAACATACTTTCATTTATTAATTTATAAGTATCTAATTAACATAAACCTTCAATGCAAGCCAAAGATCCTGTAGTTTTTGTCATCTGTAATTGAATCTTATTCATCTTATGTAAATTTATAGAAACGGTCATGAAGATAAAATCTGGTAAGAAAATATTTTATTCAACTTGAAAGAAATCTGTACAAAGAGATTTATTTATATACAGAAATGGACATGATTGCCGAGGAAAAATGTAGCTAATTTCCTTTATTCCATTCATGAAAGAGTTTATAACAAAATCTGATCATTGATTGTCATTAAGAACAAGGATTCCCCAACTTTTCTTGGTCATATTCATACAGCAATTAGTTTCAAGCTCTTCATACAGGTTGTTTTGGTTGCTCAAAATCTCATTTTGGAGTTCGTTGGAAAGATAAACAAATTTATTATGGGCAATCAAGATATTTTCGTCTAAATTTATTTTATTTTTAATTAATTTAATAATTTAAAAAATAATTATTTACATAAAATTTTGGAAAAATATCTAATATAAATGAGCGATTGTGGTGGGTTTTATTAGTTTAGTCTCTTTCCCTCGTTGTGCTCGACAACCACAGCGAAACAAATTTTACGGTAGCTACGGCCGTACCACGGGAATGTCAATCTTGTTCTGTAAATCACTGAAATGTTCGTTTTTAAGACTTTCAAGCGCAACTGAAATTTCAATTGCTTTCCTTATTCGCTCGTCATCTTCTTTGGTGCGAAAGAGGTAAATCACTGTTCGCACACCAACCGTTTGTAGTTTTGCTTCAGTAAAACTCGATATTTCTAACTGACTTATAGCTGTTATGTATAATATGCCATGTAGCTTGTAAAGTGACGCCTGCCCAGATCTGAAAATGACAATGACGTTCTTGAGGAGAAGTATTATTCTTAGATCACAGGTGATGAACTGTCATTTTCTCTCTAGAGTCGCTAGCTTTGGCTCAAGAGCCTCGGCCAATCTTTTTGATGAATATGAAAGGCAAACTACATCAACTAATTACTCTACTAGGATTCATCTTTCACCGTTGTTCAACGACAGGAGACCTCATTTTGATGGTTATAATATTGAGCTTGTAGACGACCATACTTGGCAAGTTTCTGTGGGTTTAGCACACGCTTGGCGAGGAATCGATGAGGACATGGAATCAAAGTCTACTATAAATGCAGTTGATGATGATGCTGCATCTTTTGAAGGTGACTCGGATTTTGATGAGATTGATAATATGAGAATTCGTGGTGATCTTTTCTATAAACTTGATAAGGACTCCAAAGAGTTTGAGGAGTACAGTTTTGATTTTCGTAGAAGGAAGTCTTCAAAGGCAAAAGATGAGAGAAGAGAAAGTGAAAAGAAGGAAGCTTTAAAGACAAAGAATGATCTTAAAGAATGTCAAAAGAAAGAAGCTTCAAAGAGAAAGAGTGATGTTAAAGATAGCAAAAAGGAGAACCGAAGTCAAAATTTAGCCTCTAGTTTTGAAGAAATTAACAAGGCCAGGGTGAGTGAAAGTCTAATCAACAAGGAGAGTTTTTGCGTGGATAAAAAGAAAGTTAGGACCCCTACTTTTAATCAGCTTACAGCTCCTTACCATGAACCATTTTGCTTGGATATCTACATTTCAAAAGCCTCTATTCGTGCTTGCATTGTTCACCGGGTTACTAGCAAAGTGGCGGTTGTGGCGCATTCGATATCTAAGGATTTGAAATTTGACCTGGGTTCTACTAGGAATGCAAGTGCCTGTGCCGCTGTGGGAGGTATTCTGGCTCAGAGAGCATTAGCTGATGATATTCATGATGTGGTTTACACACCAAGGAAAGGAGAGAAGTTGGAGGGAAAGCTTCAGATTGTGCTTGAAGCTATTATTGATAATGGTGTTAATGTCAAGGTGAAGCTTAAGCAGAGAAAAGCCAAGAAGGCTGGCTATCTGCCTGCTGTTTAGGAACATTGCTGCCCATTTTGCTGTTTTATCAGCGGTAGTTTTCTGATAGAAAGCACTTTCCTTTGAAGTACATTGTTCAAGGCTGCTCAGCTTCAGCATTTAGTAATTGTATCGCACTTGGCTTGGCTTGGCTTCACCCCTACACGATTGTGGTAGAAAACAACTAAATTACTACCAGGAATTGCTTCGTCATGCAATTACTACTAGGAATTGCTCCATCATGCAAGAAGGAGCGTTCGTGATGTGAGTAGTGAAGGTACTGAAGGATGTGTTGCAATGGCTTATGTTTCTGATGTTGTTAAGAGTACACGTGTTATTCAATTTAGTTCTAGTGAATATTCAATCATATCATAAAAATGTACATCAAGAAGTCCTCTGCCTGCCTGGAGCTCATTAATAAGATAATGATTAGAATTTTTGGCCTGGTCTGAGTCTGGTCTATTGTATTAAGTTTCCAATAAGGATGGGATGAAATTGAAGATGATTTGAATGTCTTCAATGAGATAATGTTCTGACTGCAATGTGAATTATGTTATTGTCAAATATATGCACCAAACAAAGATAAACTCTATTCAGCATCCCCCTAAGCATTATAAAACATAACACCCAATTCGCAAACTCAAAGCCAACATTACAAAAAAAAAAAATCAATCATCAGCAGTTGCCAGCCGCATTGCCCGCAGCTCCTCTTCAGGAATGGTCTTAATATGACAATCTGATCTGGGATACGAAGCACACAACAATGCATAGCCACGCTCAACAACATCATCACTAAGCATGCCTTCACTCTGATCAACCAAACCACAGATAAATCTAGCAGGACAAGTCATGCACACTCCAAGCTTGCAGTCGTGCGGCACAGTCAAGCCAGAATCCAAAGCTTTGGATAATATAGTCTCGTCAGGGTCCACCTCTAGCTCTGTCGACTGACCCTCGTGCTCAATCAACACTTTGTAAGATTTCACGATGGCTGGTTGTAATCTTCTCTGCGAGCCAATGCATTGTCTGGAGTTGAAGTGAAAAGAAGTGAGATTGGTATTGCTGGTGGGGTTCCTTTGTTTTGCGAGAGTGAAGGAAGGAGATGGACTGAAATGAAGAGTTGCCATTAGTTTTGTTCTGTAGAGAGATATGAAATGTTTTAGCTATTTTTCCAGTGTTTTAGGATGTGGGGTGCTTGATAGGATAATGTTTTGCCAGTCCCTCTCCTCCTTAAAACGACGTGACATTACTTACAACTTAATAATTTTTGTTTTTCTGACTTATTTTTGTTTTTCGTTCGAAATTTGACTTATTTTAAATATTTACATGAATTATGGTTTTGTTTAAATTTTATAATTTAATAAAAAATTAATAATTTAACCCACAACTTAATAATTTTTTTTGTAATTAATTTAATTTATAAAATCTCTCATATAATTATATTATTTAAATAAATAATTTTATTTTATTTTTTCTATCATACAGAGAGAGAGAGCTACCAATTTTTCCCGGACAGGATACCATTCTAAGCGGTATTATTAATAGTGTGACAAGATTTTTCTATTCGGTCACGTTACAGTCGCTATTAATGATGACTCAATTCGGGTCAGGTTCAAACTATTCTTGTTTGTATCTTCAACCTTAATATAAATCAATCCTCATTCTGCAGTAGACATCAGTTTGTTATGCAAGCGTCATCACCTTCAACAAAGTCATAATCAGGGAAGGTAATTGTTTATAGCTGTTAATCACTTTCATTTTCACTATTCAAATCAAATTAATAATTTGAAATGAGCTTATCTAAAATTTTTTTTTTTTGTTGCTCTGTTTGTTTGAAATTCTGTGTTGGTGGTGATTAACGGTGATTGATATCATGAGTTACTGTTTTATTTCGTCTTGTTGCGTGTTTTACTAGGTGGGTTTTGTGATTGTTTTAGAAAATGGATTTAAAGTTGAGATTTTGTATAGAGGTTTTATAAGGTTTCTGTTTGGCTGCCAAGAAAAATTGGTGACAGTAAAGGAAAACAAAATGGAGTTTGTTTTAGTATTTTAAAAATTCATAAGAAGCAGAGTGGGTGCTTCGTATTAAGCATTATATTTTTACAGTTGTAAGTGTTATTTTGTATTATATGTTAATGCTTAAATATTTTGTTTAATTGATCGCAGTAATCTGAAAATATGGCGGATGAGAAGGGCGAAATTGCCAAAGATGTTACAGAAGTAAGTTGTTGACATTGGCGCATAAGTATTATTGTTCATTGTTGTGTAAAAACTATGAAATTGTTTGTTCAATTAGAAGTTTCAAGATTCTCTCTTCGTTTACAGTTAATTGGCAAGACCCCAATGGTGTATCTCAACAATATTGTGGATGGATGTGTTGCCCGTATTGCTGCTAAACTAGAGATGATGGAACCATGCTCTAGTGTCAAAGACAGGTATCATTATATATTTCTTGATCATTTTTGTTTGACTATTACTGTTTTCATTAATTGTGAATTAGTGGTTTTTCACCATTTCTTGATCCAGTGCTTTTGGGTTTTAGGATGAAGTATTGACCAGTGGTGACATCTAAATTTTGTTTCCTAGCGTGCAGGATTGGTTATAGCATGATTGCAGATGCAGAAGCGAAGGATCTTATCACACCAGGGCAGGTTTGTTGTTTTTACTTATTTCTTATTTCTTTTTATTGTTTTAATCTAGAAACTTATAATAGCAGTATCACTTGTGAAAATCTGTTTATGACCACAATAATAGTAATTTGAATGGAAAACTATTTTGTTTCCTTTTTATTTTTGTTGTCAATTTTGATGTGGATTTGAAAGAAAGAATGTTGGGAGTTTGTTATTTGGTGAGATTTTTGATCTGTTGAATTATTCATGACGTTGATTGTGTTTTTGGATGGTCTTTGAAGAGTGTCCTCATTGAACCTACAAGTGGAAATACCGGGATAGGTTTGGCATTCATGGCTGCAGCCAAGCATTATAGGCTTATCATTACGATGCCAGCTTCAATGAGTCTTGAAAGAAGAATCATTCTTCGAGCTTTTGGAGCTGAGTTGGTTCTCACTGACCCTGCTAAGGGGATGAAGGGGGCTGTTCAGAAGGCAGAGGAGATTCTAGCAAAGACCCCCAATGCTTACATGCTCCAGCAATTTGAAAATCCTGCCAATCCAAAGGTATTTTCTTAATTAATAATCATAATCAAGTGGATGCTGTTGGTGGTAAAAGTTTTAAGTGATCTATGTCGTTAATGCAGATCCATTATGAAACTACTGGACCAGAGATATGGAAAGGGTCAGGAGGAAAAATTGATGCATTTGTTTCTGGAATTGGTACTGGTGGCACAATAACAGGTGTAGGGAAATTTCTCAAAGAGCAGAACCCCAACATAAAGGTATGATTAATGGTATATTATATATATCAATCCAAAAGTGAATCTTAACTTCGAGCATTTTTGAAGAATAGATTAAAATTTTAATTCTTTTCTGCTGAAAACCTTTGCTTCATTTGTACAGTGATTGACATCTGATTATTTGTCCTTTTCTGATTAGCTCTATGGTATAGAACCGGCTGAAAGTTCTATTCTATCTGGAGGAAAACCCGGTGAGTTAACTTTAATCCCTACACTCAGATGATCTTTTCTCTTTGCATATCACTAATTGAGACGCACAAGTATTGTTCATAGAATGAACCATGTAACTCAAAGTTTTTGGCATTGAACAATTGTTTATAAAGGAGGAAAGAATCCTTATAATAGATGAATTGATGAAAGCCAGTAAATCATTTGACATCTTAATAGAGACTGACTCTTTTTTAAAATTAAAACTGCATTCTGCAACATGTACTTTGTCTTGACTGCGCTTATGGACCAGGACTTTGGCCATGGTGCTCTGGCCAGCTAAGTGTACATAAAAAATCGTCATATATGTTGTTTGTGCTTATTAAAACATATTTTCATTCTTTCTTCTGTTTGAATCTGTATGATTTTGTTTGGAAGAAGAGCAAGGACATAATAACCCTTTCTTATTTCCATTGGAACAAAAGTTTTGGACTGGTTGTAAATATTGAGAAAGTGAAAATTTTGAAAACAGTTTTCTTTCTTGTTATGGTTCGCTTTCATTTCTCTTACTGCCAATGGAAAGTTAGTGTTATGACATGATCGGCTTCCTTCTTGAATAATCTCCTTGTATATGCAAAATAGTTTAAGTTGATAACCTCTAAGCTTTAAGTATTGGCAATGCCGCGTTGTGTAATGATCTTGGATTCTCTTCAAGGTTATTTATTCCTTTACAATTCCTTTAAGACATAGAAGTGTTTGGGCATTTAGCTGGCCAATTTAGTTATTTAGAGTCCATTCTAGTTTATTTGGGCAGGTAGATGTTTATTTTGGTTTCAACACTTGAAAGCTGATATATCTATATCTATCTATATTTATATCTATGTCTACAGACACTTTATAATAGAGGATTCTTGGGTATTGGATGTGACTAACTTGATGCGTATTGTCTGTTTGAATGTGAAGGTCCACATAAGATCCAAGGAATAGGTGCCGGTTTTGTTCCTGGTGTTTTGGAAGTCAATATGCTTGATGAAGTTGTTCAAGTAAGGCCCGCGTATCTTTCCACAGATGCATGAAATTATGCAATGTGAATTATCAACTTTGTGTTCTCTAGAGTACTTTGAAAGTTTGATGTTGGGTTTGCCAAACAAACAATATAACTGCATAATGATGTAAAAGGATTAATAAAGCTTCTTCATATTTAATGCTCAAATTAATGTTTCCAGATAAGGCCAGGTTTATCCCGCATGATTCCAGCCATTTCCTCTGCAAGTGACTACAATTCTTACCAAATTCTCTTTTAGACACTAGTTGATTTGGCCAAAATTGCAATTTTTAGAGCTTGTAATGGAAACAGAAAGTTTGCAAGTTTCAAAATGTTTGGAAACCAAAATGTAACGTGCATATCTGTACATGAAATACATTGTTATATGTTGTTTTATAGAGAAGTTCATTAGCCTCTTCCAGTGACCATGTCTTTTAACTATGTTACACCTAATATTTGTTTAGTTTTATAGATGTCTGGTGCAAGTTTTGTTTGTATCACCTCTGATGGCCACCACTGTTATCCAGTTGCTAATTTGACTTTTTTATAATCTTGCAGATATCGAGTGATGAAGCAATTGAAACTGCAAAGCTTCTTGCACTTAAAGAAGGCTTACTTGTAAGTTTTTAGCTTTTCTGAAAACTCTAATTGTGGTTTAAAGCTGTGTTTTCTGGTAATCTCATAGAATCTCAATCTTGTTTATTTCTAATTGCGTCACTGCAGTCTGCCTTTTTCCCCATTTTACCTCTAATTGTTGGGCTTTTATTGCAGGTGGGAATATCATCTGGGGCTGCTGCAGCTGCTGCAATTAAGATTGCAAAGAGACCAGAGAATGCTGGAAAACTCATTGTCGTAAGTTTAATAATCTCCTTTTAGTTTCTTTTTATTTAGTAGTGAGCTGAGCATATTAGAGATGTTAGTGCTGCAATTGGTTCTAAAGTTATTTTGATTTTGCATTTCTTTATGATACACAGAAGTCTTCCAGCAATATCCGTGGCTACTTGAAGTCTTTCTTTGTCGTATTGCACTGTTGTTTTATCTACTTTGTCATTCCTTCTGGTCCAATCCCTAAGATTAAAAAACAAATAAATATTCTGGGTAAAACATCAGTTTGTTCTCTAGAATGTGATCGGGCTACACAAGAGCACTTTTATTTCCTTGATTTCAACTCTTATCCAAGTTGTAAGACGAATGACCTGGATGTGGACACATCTCATCTTTTCATTTTCTGTCTCAACTTCCAAGTACATTTTTAAGTGACTGACTGGATGACTAACGACGATTGAAATACATTTGCATACATTCCTTTGGATCCATGGCATAAAAACAGGGAACCAATTTCTACATGTGGCATTGGAATGTCTTGTTCGCATAAAACATTAACTTCTTGTTCTTTTATTCTCCCAAATTTTTATATCTCCACACCTTCTTTCTTAATTTCAAATTTCAATCTTCAATCTTTATTCAGTCTACTTAAAATCTTTTTTTCCATTTGCAGGCGATATTTCCTAGCTTTGGAGAGAGGTATCTATCTTCTGTGCTGTTTGAATCAGTGAGGAAAGAGGCAGAAAGCATGACATTCGAGCCTTGATCTGTAGCTGTTGCTGAAGTCTACTGGTTTGTGTTCGGCTTAATGAATTTGCTTAGATCAAAGGAGGACATGATTCTAAGTAAACACACATGTTAGATTATGGTTTTGCATTTTAGTTTCCTTGTGTGTTCTGCTAATAAGATGAGCTCCAGTGACTTGATCTTTGTTCTAGAGGTATGCATGTCTATACCTAAACTTTGAAAGCAAATCAGTTAAACTATTACAAAAGTGTCTGTTTCTATTTGGCAGCAAATGTTTAGCAATCACTCAGCCATCCATTTATTTTTGAGACCTTGTGATATTATAAACATATCATATAATTTGTGATTTTACATTTAATTATACGACTTAAATAAGATAAATCCCTTGTATCTTACATTTCTTATTGTGTTATTATTTTATGAATTTTGCCGTTTTATATTTTAATAAAAAGTAATTATGTGATAGTAAAATTGTCCAAAAATTATAAAATTGATTATGTTGATAAGATTGAATTAAAACGGATTATTTTTGTAAATCGACTCTAAAATAAGGTTAGTTTAAAAAAAGAATCTTTAAAAAATTAAATATATTTTACGTCTAATTTATTATAAATTTTTTATTTGAGTTGCAAAACAAATGCGGTTATTATAAAATTTTTATTTGAATTGCAAAGTTTCCTTTTTTATCTTTTAGGAATATTATCCCAATTCTTATTTTAATAAAAGGTCAGAATTACAAAAGTAATTTTCTTTTATTGTATGCATCAAATGAGTTATTAGAAAGGACTCATTTAACGACAATTTAATTAATAAAAAATTGATAAATAAAACGGTACTGATAACGTCTTAACAAACATATGTAAATCACTAACGTCAGCATCGATATGGTAACTTAGCAAATCTAAACGTCACCGTTTTTCACGGCATTCTTCTGTCTGTTGGTCGTGTTCTCTCCCCCTCACTGACAGTGTTAGTTGCTGCTTTCTCTCGTCAGGCGATCTGTTCTATAAAATTCTAGGGCTAGGGTTTACGATCTCACCATCAGGTATGCAGTGAGCTTTTCGCTTCTTCTAGAAACAAGAAAACATAACAGCATAAGAGGATTGTTCTTCTAATTTCATTTTTCTCCTCCTTATAGGTTACTCAGTTTTCGTTCTTTATACTGTTTTAGTCGATTTGGTAACCTATTTTTTGATTTCTAAGTTTTGAAAAGAGAAGAAGTATGAATGAAAAGTTTAATACTTGAAGAAGTTAGTTATATGCTTACGATTTCATCACTGAGTTTGTCATCTCCATTAATTTGAGTTGATATATCTTAGTATATATGAAGTAGTTGTTGATTTTGTTCCATTTAGACCCTTTGAGCTTTCTATTTCATTGGCCATGTTTTGCAATTTTATTTTTTTTTGTTGGTAAATTTTTTTTTTTTTGACATGGGCATGGAGATGTGTATGACACTTCAAACAATGTGAACTAATTTTAAGCTATTAAACAATGTGAACCAATTTGTAAACTATTCGCTTATGGGTTCGATTGATGCAGCTGTTATTGTTAAGGTTTTGAGGGATTGGACTTGTGTTTTAATTTTGGGTTAGTGGTCTTGTAAGAAAATTTTGGGTACGTGCGAATTTGTGTTCATGGTTGAATCCAAGGACAAGAACACTCCTTTCAGCACGGGTATCATAACCTCTTCTGCTGTGTGCGTATAGAGATTCATTGCAATTCATTGCTTTTCCTGTGTAGGCATTTTTTTATTGGCTGTTGTATGTAATAAGTGCCTCAATATACATATGTTTTTCTTTTCTAATGTTTTCTTTACATCTAATGTTTATAGGAAATGAATTATAGATCATGGCATATCTTGTTCTCATCTTACAAAAATTTATTTTATAATACTCCTATCCAATTCTCAAACAGGTGCATCACGATGCATGTATCGTCATTATGGTTGCTGTTTTGGGAAATGGAACCTATGTATCTGCTGGAAATTCAAATACTTGTCAAAACACTTTCAACTTTAGGTCTCTATGTTGATTCATTTACTAGAGATGTGATTTTGTGAGTGCTTCACTCTCTCCAGTGTCTTCTTTTCCTTTTCAGGGAATCATGGCCACCCAAGCTGAAACTGAACGCAGGGAGCCAGCAAATGAGCAAATAGTTGCAAATATATATGCATCTATGAGAACTGAACTAAATCAAATCTACTCGAAAATTACTGAACTGGAGATGGAAACAAGTGAGCACTCATTGGTCATTAATGCTATTCAGCCACTTGATCCTTCTAGACGGTGTTACCGGATGATTGGAGGTGTGCTGGTTGAGAGAACAATCAAAGAGGTCCTTCCTGCTGTCCAGCGCAATAAAGAGGGAATAGAGGAGGTAACTGCAAGGCTTAACGAGGCCTTGGAAAAGAAGAAGAAGGAAATTGCTGAGTTTGAAGCTAAATACAAAATTAGGATACGAAAGCCTGACAGTGATGTGAAGGATGATAGTAGCAGGAAGGAAGGCTCTGCTCAAGGAGTACTTGTTGGCCCTGCTAGTTCGAGTGAGTGATAGGTGTTGTATTTCTATTTCACCATGATTTCTTGAATTTGCTGGATAATAGTTTCTTAGATTTTTGTTACGATGTACTTGCTGTTAGAGAATTGGGTTTTTAGTTGATCAGGATATTAAGCCTGAAACAAGTATTACTGCATGCGAATTTGTGTTTGAGCTTTCTCACTTGGAGAAGGTATCTATGTTTGCAAGTATTAATTTTGTGGGTAAGTCCTGCAAGAAGAAAGACTAGTATCTGAGATTTGGACTTGACTTTATTCCGCGGATCCCTCAAATTTCCATGTACTAGAAAATTGCTGAGGATCATTTGAATGTGCACTACTTGTGTAAATTCATACGTTAATATCCATTGAATATGCCTTAGGGCAACAAATTTTAGCGTTATCGGTGATACGAACAATGCCTTGCCAATTCAGACTTCTGTTCAGTAGCTGTCTCAGTCTTTTCGGCGCTTTCTTGGCTTTCTTCAATGGCTTCAACAACGGAGGACCGGTTTATCCTGTAACTTGCCGTCGTTTTTAGCTTAAGGTGGTAGAAACAAAAGCGGTGACTGACAGGTGGCGGTTTCGACCGTACGGACGTTTTTAGGAGGATGGATGCTACCGGCAGTCGAAGGGAAAGCGCCATTTTCTGCTGGTGTGGGACGGGGAGAGTGTGAGTTCGAACTTCGGATAATATTTGGGAATTGCTTGCGTTGCATAGCGGAAGCTAGTGTTTCAAATTTGTGTGTGCAGTCATGGGCTGAATTGGCCCGGTAAATGGGCTAGATCCAGCTTTTCCTGATAGTGCGCTCAGTAACTGGGCCTAGGCCTATGTACATAATTAGACATCTTCATTCAAGAGCCTCGAGACAAAATGAAATACAGACAAAAATGTTTTTATATGTAAGATTATAAGTGTACTCCACGACAAACAATGATTGGTAATGGGACTAATGACCAAACTACTCTAAACGTCCAATGGTAAGACTTTCATGTGCATGTCAAGAAAATCCAAACCCAAATCCCTCAACTTACGCTTGATGTCGAATAGATTAAGGGGTCAACAAGACAATCGACAAAACAATTTAAAATTCATGGTGCAATGGGCAGTGTCTGTAATGTATGCATATATCAGCAGCAAGAGCTACAATTGCTTAGCTACTGCTACATAGCTAAAGATAAAAGATATTTAAATGAACAAAACAAGGCATTCCCGAGGCAGAAACCCATGAAAATGAAGCGTATTAGTAAACTATTAAAAGATTACAAGCAACAAATCTGCATAAGCAAACAATTATGTCAGAATCCTTGGTAGTTTTTTGAAGGAAGGAAACACCAGCAATCCAGCATTCTTCCAGTCTTCACCAACCAAATCTTGTCTCTCTTTCTCTCTTTCTCTCTCTCTCTCTCTCACACACACACTCATATTTGAATCTTTACTACTACCGTACCTGCAGTGAAAGTGGTTTTAAACGTTGTCGTCAATTTACATAAGGTATTGCATTGCATGCATGTCTGCAACAAGGTTTTGATGGGACCAAAAGAGAAAAGATCTCTAGGTCCAAGAAATCAGTTTTGTGTTGATTGAGATGAACTCTCTATGCAATAACCTGACAAAACAAATTCAATTTAGTAATGTTTTATGTGTGCTTTATCTGGTCTCTTAAATTATTTCTCAATTATTTGGGTTCAGAAAGTGCCCCTCCATGCTCCACTTGTTGCAATCACTGTTACGCGAATGCTACTTAATCAACCAATCAAAAAGTCATTGTTGCTAATTTCTGCTTTTTCAAGGAAGCTAGCAAAGATCTTCTTTATATATTTAAAGATTGCAAATTGGACTTATTGCGTAAAATCTGAGATCAATTTTCAAGAGTCGGTAAGATTATGCTAACTACATACGAGAGTATAGAGGCGTGCACATGTGAATTATAGTAAGACGCTGCTTTCTAATGAGCTGCTAAAATCTCGAGTCATTGTCAATAAGATTTGATAGTCGACATTTCTTTTGCCAATTTACATACATTGCTTTCTGTATACTCTTATTGAAGCTCTTATGGACTCTTCCTGAAAAGTGATAATCCAAAGGATCAGTGTGAGACACACTTTCAAATAAACAAGCTCCGACAGATGTTATGCTCAAGAAACTAACTTAAAAGATCATAAAACGTGATGCTATAACACCTCTTGCGTGATAATATTGCTTATCATATTGATTGAAACATTCTGCATTCTGATCACTTCTATCTATCTATATATATATACACACATCCCATATGAAAGAGAAACTTTATGATTATGAACGCAATAAGAAATGCGCTTGCTTTGCTCAATGGACGGTATAATATTTATTATTTGAAAACGAATTTCTCTATATGCTAAATGAAAATATTTAAGTTTTAATTAGCTATAAAAATCTACTTAACTTTTTACTTTCCCTTTTCAGTGAAGTACCTTACATTATTCCTGCTACATGTATATGCTTTTGGTCCAAATTGGTGTCCTCTATCGAAAAGCAAAAGATCACTACAAGTACCATTAAGATTCCTTATTTAAATAATGTGTGTTTATATATATATATATATATATAT
>JAXCLQ010000007.1:6856187-6880361 GCA_035584115.1 Cedrela odorata
GATTTTCATAAGATCACATTTTAAACTCAAGTCTAAAGTTGATTGACATTTGTTGTGCAGCTCGAAAGGGGTTCTGCTACGATCTTGATACTTCATGGGTTTCCTAGAAGGGGGAAGGGACCTGTTCGTGTAGCCTTAATGTGATCATGGATAAGGATTACATCAGTCTTCAACCGTACGCATATAAATGTATTCTGTTGATTTCTTGTAGTTCACGGTTGTTATCACCAATTGAAGTGCTGTTTGAGTTAAACAGAGCAAGAACTAATCAAATCTTTTGGTCTGTTTTGGACATTCTGGTTAGCAGAGCTCAACATGTACAAATATTAAGGGCAGAGAGCTACTTCTGTATTTAGTTTGTCTCCTTTGAACCGTGAAGATTAAGGCAATCTTGTCCTTTGATTTTTGAAGAATCAGAACAGTTATATTGTCAACAATAAAATTTTTCACCATTTTTCCTAAGCAATGGGGATCTTTTTAAGTGTTATTTGCCATTTGTGGAATTGTTGAAGCTTCTTGCAGTGCCAAATGTACGGCGAATGAAGATGGTTTTTGTAATCCAGTAAAACTGTAAAACTTTAAATGGCATCGCTTGTCCTTGCTCAATTAGATGAATGCGGCAATTGGCAAGTGCTCTTCTGTGAATTCAAATCTTGAACATCTTGTACTCTTATGCCTTTCGTTCAACCTTCTGCTAATGCTTCAAATGAGATAATGTTAAGAAAAATTATTTATCAAACTGTTAGAATTTCTATGGCTGCTCATTCGATTCTATTGGAAGGCCAGATATGGCTTCAATTCAGTCAAGAAACAAAAGCATAACAGAAAAGCAGCCTGGATTTATTGTTCTGAAATATACAGGGCACAAACAAATTAAATTGATGTACAACTTGGTATGATGGTACTACAAAAATTCTTCAGCTGCATCTAAATCATTTAATATTTCAGATTTGACCTCCTCTGGAAGTGGAGCAGATGGGCCTGCCTTTGAATAGAAGCTGGCCAAGGATCTGATTGCTTTCTCTAGCTCAACATATGATTCCTGCAAAAGAGTCACCAGATTAATGGAATCAACCCCACAAACATAACACAATTCCAGGTGCTCTGAATTCATCCACATTAGCCAAATATACATACCTCACTAACCACTGTCTGCTGTCCCCTCCAATTGCTCAAATAATCTCGAATAGATTCCTTTGCCGCATCTGCATTGCGCCTGAATTTCGCTGTATCTTTAGGATCTTCCTTCAACGACTCGCGCAGTGTCTTCACCAATTCTCTTGCTGACTTCAAGTAAGCCTTCGGCAATACTTTTCCAGATTTTGTTTCCTCATTTGGATCAAAA
Source organism: Cedrela odorata (assembly GCA_035584115.1). Taxonomy (NCBI): domain Eukaryota; kingdom Viridiplantae; phylum Streptophyta; class Magnoliopsida; order Sapindales; family Meliaceae; genus Cedrela; species Cedrela odorata. The sequence goes on from JAXCLQ010000007.1 coordinate 6,857,533, forward strand.
AGTGACTTGATAGCTCCAACAACTCCTTCACCTTGGCCATTTGACTTATCTTCTGCGTGAACTGGTAATGGAGTTAAGCAACAGTTGAAAGTCAGAATAGCAGCCAATGAAGCACTACTACACAATATAGCATGCCGCCGACTTGATGCACTTTCTTGGGATGGCATCACAGCATGACTCCTGGAATGCAGTTTATCTGCAATGGTGCAGGAAAACAAAACAACTGATTATGTTATTGGAAGAAAGCCAAAACCTAAATTCAAATCAAAATGGCCCGGATTCTAAGTTAAATCTTAGTACTCATGCAGGTCATCATTACAATGCTCTCTACTCTCATTCAATCAACAGTTTATTGATTTTTTTTCCTCTTCTAATTTCAAGGTCTTCTTCTTGTTTTTGTTATTCACTTCCTTTCAAATTGGTTCTCTGGGAAAAGATCATACAAGGCTAAAATGAAAACTGGATTGAGCTCGGATTCCATACAGAGCAAGACACAACAAACCCATTAGCTAAAATGAATCTGGGGCAAGCTCAGTTTGTTCATTCAGCTTGCTTGATGATGATGTGTGAACAAGCAACAAACAAGACAACTGAAACAATGTCCCTTGCGTAAAGTAACATAACATAAGAAATGAGAAGCCAGACCAAAACAAAGAAATTCAGAAAAATTTGAACTTACACTCAGCGTTAGCTTTCAGAATTTTGTTCCTGCTACTGGAAACACTAAGGGGATGCATCTTTGCTGCAAGAATGATAGCCATTATTGTTCTTGCTTGTATCTCGACCAAGTTTAATTAACAGCAATATCCAACTGCATTCTACGAAATAGCCGCAATCTCCTGAATCCTGCGCAAAGCATCAAAACCCACAAGCAGTCAGCGAACTCAGAGATTTCACTAAAAGGCCTGTTGAGTTTCTTCTCAGCAATGCAATCTCTGCCTCAACTTTGTTGCTCCAAGAAAGTTTCTGAAAGAGTTGTTCATTTTATCCAAATGGACACACGAGTTATTTTGCCAAAATGCGAAGGGTATATTAGTCATTTAAGAAAATTTACCTGGATTAATTTTCTAAAAATTGAGATCTAATTTTTTCTTCAAAATCACAAATCACAATCATAAACAAAAGAGCGATTCATTAAATCGGACGGTTGATGATATATCCATTCAGGGATTCGTTATAGAACCGACCGCACCCACCTCTCTGCACGCTCAGACAGATCGACACGTGCAACAACTTAATTCTAATACACGCACTAGGGTTTTGTTCTCTGTATCCAACCCTTTATAACCCTGTTCTCTACCTTCTCACTCTCCCACCAGCCAAGGCACAAACTCACCAAAAGGAGGAAGATAAAAAGGAAAGAAAAGCAAAACTCCAGCCATGGTGGATGCTTAGTACCCATTTCTTTGTTCTGGGTTTTGTTTGTTTGTTTGTTTGTTTGTTTGTTTGTAGAGTTATTTATGTTCTGGTTATGAATTTCTGCAGTCTCTGGTAGCGAACGAGGACTTTCAACACATACTTCGTGTTTTGAACACGAACGTAGATGGAAAACAGAAGATCATGTTTGCTCTCACATCCATCAAAGGTATTGGTCGCCGTTTCGCCAACATTGTCTGCAAGAAAGCTGATGTCGACATGAACAAAAGGTTCTTAAAATTTCTCTTTACTTTTTTTATTATATAAAAATTCATTGCTGTGATTAATGCTGTATTTATGTGTTGGTTCTAATGCTATAGTTGAGTGTTAATTTTATTTGGTTGATGGGTAAATGGTTTTTGATTAGTTTTTGGTGTTTGGTTAATGGATTTATTTGGTGTCATATCTGCACTGTAGCTTTTAATGATAAGAGTATGTTGAATAAAAATCTGTTCTGGAAATATTAATATTTTCTCTTTGGTTCGAATTTAGCAGAACAAATTGGATCTTAATAGTTATATCTTGATTCGGGATAATGTGTGTTAATGTTATACACTTTTTCTTCCTAGTTTGTCTTCATAAGCAATCAGTTTCATTGTTTATTTTCCAATGGTTCAACCTTTTAAGTGTTATGATATTGCTACCGTTTTTCCTTGCAGTTAGTTGTCGATTATGCTTATTTATTTGTCCATTCAATTGCAGTTTGGAACCTCAATATTCTTTACAGTCACTCTTATGTTTATGTTTTTATTTTTCACTTGGGTTTTGTTAAAATTCGGTGTAAATTCTCTAGAGCTGGTGAGCTATCTGCTGCTGAGCTTGACCAATTGATGGTGATCGTGGCAAATCCACGCCAGTTTAGGATCCCAGACTGGTTTCTGAACAGGCAGAAGGATTATAAGGATGGTAGGTACTCTCAGGTTGTCTCCAATGCGTTGGACATGAAGCTTAGGGATGATCTTGAACGTTTGAAGAAGATCAGGTACAACTTAATTGTTCTTGTTTGTAGTTGTGCCTTTGTAAAATTAGCATTCGCTCAGTAACTTTTCATATTTTCTAAGTGTCCTTACCTGTTTTTAATTGTATGGAGATTAGATGTCTTAACTTGCCTGCATACCAACTTGATTGTTTGTTTATTAAAACCATGGTTGTGCCCGTTAATACTTCATGACTCAGGTTGGCTTTTTCTAAAATTTAAGGTTAGAATATTGGCATTTTGCTGGAACAAGACTTTATATGACTTTATCGTCCTTGGTATACATGATATGAATATCAGATGCTTTTGTTGGCCTGTTTCCGAACTTTATAACCTGTTGTGGCGTTATTGTTTGTTATCATAACATTAATGACTTCATGACTGAGGTGGTTTTTTTTAAAGCTAAAGTTTCAAGTTTAACTTAAGAATAATGACATTTTGGCTGAAACATTTCTTATGATTGTGAATGAGTGGTAACAGTTTTCTAAAGTTTTGACCTTGATTCCAAGTTTTCATTTGAATGGTCATTAGATCGAAGTGAATATGATTTGAGTAACAAGTATTAAATGCAGTTTTCAAATGTAATGTAACTGTATTTTCTTGTCTTAACTTGGATGAAGCATTATTATCGAATTCTAAGAACCTTTCATCACTACTGTCGCTGCAAATGCATATTTGTTCAGATCTTAACAATCATACCTTATTCTTGCATTCATGTTCTTCAACAATTTGGTGTTGGTGTGGTTATCTCTTTTACCATTTGTGGTTAGTAATAATTAAATCATGTTTCCAATGGGCAGAAACCACCGTGGTCTGCGACACTACTGGGGTCTTCGAGTCCGTGGTCAGCATACTAAGACTACCGGACGCAGGGGAAAGACTGTTGGTGTCTCAAAAAAGCGTTGAGTTTGGTGTCTCCTATCAGGGGATGTTGTTTTCAAGCTGCAAGTTTTGTTTACATTTACTCTATTAGTTTTACTCGGGTTCTGTATGTCTCCTAGGATGAATTGTTTGATGAATTTTTCAATCTATCTTGTTGTCTTTTAAATCTTCCTTTTGACTAAAATTTTTATTTGAGAGAGATTTGGTACGTGACAACACAAGGAATTCATATTTTTAATTGACTATGACAATGTTTCTCTTCTTGGTTTCTGGGTTGGCCCTTTTGTTGGTCTATGGATACAATTATAGAGGATACTCTGAGATGGTCTGCTTGAAAATTGTCTTCAATGCATTGCTTCCGAAGCTCGGTGCTACTTTGCTGGAAACATTAAAAGAAGAAACATGCATACTTCTTAATTGAGGCTAATTGATGGGAGACTTGATGTCTATTCTTTTTAAGAGTCTTCTTCAGAAAAATAAATAATTTCCATCGTTTAGTCCAAAATTTTGTTTCGTTTGGGTTATGAGTATATTTCAAAACAAAAATATAGAAATATTATGTACTACTAGTGTATATATATTCTTCCTCAAGTACCAGGAACTTAACGAGAATTACAGAAATTGTCAATTCTTGAGATGTAGTAGGGTAGGCAATGAATGTGGTCCTTTACGTATGATCCACAACCAAATATTAGATCAGATCTTAAGATATATAACTCAAAGATCAAGGACTTCAATGACATTTTATTTGAACAGGATCAAAGGAATAAAAAGGCAGGAAAAAACAGACACTCTGAAACAGAGTTCCCATCGCCAACGGCTAAACACAGAGACGACAACGTGTTCTTCCAAGTTCTAAATTCACTAGCAAATTGCAAGTTTCTCTGCATCAAAAACCCCAAGTGTACCAGATCCCGGAGGATGGCCGGTGGCAACCAGCCCAAATCCTCATCTCATAAAGCTCCATCTTCCTCCAACACTTCTTCCCTCCGCAAATCCCGCTGGGAATCACCCAGAAACCTACATGATGATCAAAAATCCAAACCCAAACCCTCTCCCCAGCAGCCCGGCCCGGCCCACCCCAAACCACAACCCGACTCAGCGCACGGTCCATTCCCTTCACCAGGACCTCCGTTCCCCTTTTCGGAACCACCACCACCGCCAGCCTACGGCTTCCACATGCTGGACCGCCGTACGATTGTCCTAGCTGACGGAAGCGTTCGCTCTTACTTTGCCCTCCCACCTGATTACGACTTCACCCTCCGCCACAGCTTTTTACGGACTGAATTCGATAACCGTTTCCCAATGCAGTTTAGTCCTGAAACGGCAGGGTTCCTTGAAAATCAAGAGTACTGGAACAAACCGATAGGTGGGCCGGACGGGTCAGAGCCCATGAAGAGAAAGTACGGCGTGAATGAGGAGAAGGAAAGGCATCTCCTTATGCAATATACTAACCCGAACAGAGACAGGTTGGCGGGAACGAGTTGGCCGTTTGAAGAAGAAATGAGGGCGGTGAAGTATATGAGGACCGGTGGTGATGGTGCTCAGAGTGTAGTGAAGCATCATTATGATGATGTTTATCAGAGTGCATTGAAGAAGGCGTTTTTGCATTTCGTGAAGGTCATTAATGAGAATGTTGTTCTGAGGAAGAGTTACTTGGAGGACGGGAAGCAAGGTCGGCTTCAGTGTATAGCTTGTCGCAGGTTTGATTACTATGGCCTAAAGTGATTCTTTGTTTACTCTCTGATTATCACCAATTTCAATATACTTGTAAGCAATGCTAGTACCTTGCAAATTACTACATATTTTTCAGGTGTATCATTATGAGTTTAGCAGACAAAATAAAAAGTAGTGTTTTTCCTTTTGGCATGCCAAAGGCTGCGGTGTGACAAAAAAAAAAATAGTTCCTTTTCTTAGCTGGGTGGTGGGCAGGCTATATATTTTACGACATAGGTGAATGAGTTGCAGAACTGTGTGAAATGTGGTATTACATATTTGGATTTGCTTATTTCCTTTTGTCTATGTCTTGGATATGCTTTTTCAAAAGTGGAAAACTGGGTCCTTGCTTATTGCTTGTTTAGCACCTACATTTAATGGAATTGATTGTGCATGACAGATGCAGTGTTTATCTTGTTGTTTGCAGTCATGAAGTATTGATTTTTAATAAGAAAAGTATATGGTTTAGTTTGTATAGCATTTTACTTTTCTCTCTATTTTGACGAAAGTGTAGTTCTTTTTTCTTTTTATTTTTTGAGCATGAGACTAGCACCAGCATGATGACTGCTGGTGCTAGTCTCATTAAACCATGTTTTTATATGTAGAAAGATAGAAGTATGAAACAAAATGAGAAATTTTTACAGAGGTTTAGTTTTTTCTCTTTATTATCCAAGAAGTCTAGTGTTTTTTCTTCACAGGTTGAAGGTGACATGCGTTTTTGCATGTGTCTATTGACTACTATATATTTCCGAAGTATTCATATGACACTGTTTTAGATGTACATTCTCTAAGGTAAAGAAAATTGAAAGGGGGGTGGGGTGGAATTTGGTTTCTATTTCAGGACATGTTGTTCGATAATTTTGTATTATTTATTGAGCTAAGTCGCTACTACATGCTTTACTGGCATATACAATGAAAAATTTGTCCAAATTAGCATTGACGATTATTCCCTAGTTTCACAAGTGATGTAGTTTTCGAAAAAGCATACATTAGGACACTGTCTACTCAGTTCTTCTTAAGCCTTCAGTTGAGAGAGAGTTGAGTTGGTAATATATATTAGGTTAATCAAAGACTATCTGCCATTTTTGTTATGCTCTTTGCTATAGTTTGAGTTTAAATCGCTTTCTCGCACAAGAAAAAAATTGACTTCTTTTCCCCTAAATAGAGTTTGGGTAGAAAGTATTTGTTTTTTACGTTAGTGGTTTTAGCTAGAAATTATTTGTACTCTCTTAGAATTAAAGTGCGTTGGTAGTTTCCGCTTATTCTGCAAGTTTCATGTTAGCACTGTGAGGGGTTAAGCTGTCCTATTTGTCATTCTCAGGTTGTACGGTTGAGCGAATGAGTAGTGTTGAAAATTTGAATGGAAAATAGATGCAAATTTTAATAATTGGGAGATAGATCACTTGATTGTGAGCTACCATAATATTTGATTGCAGAAGAGAGTTTTCTCTGTTAGGGCTGTGCAACTTCTGAGATGATATTCATTTTTCCCTTTGGTAAATCAATTTTTTTTGGGTTGTTAATGTCTCTATTAAATCCAGTTTAGCCCTAAAGAAATTAAGAGTGGCTGATACCCATATACCTACATTATGTTTTGCGATCATTATGACAATGCATACCATGGATATCTTTGTTCACCTGGATAGGTAATCCACTAAACTCTACTAAATATTTATAATGTAGCTAACAATTGAAGTAGTTGTTGATTCATGGACTAGACACATACTGTTCACTGGTTAAATCAATTAGAAATCTGAAACTGACATTTGTAGTGAATTTGTCCACTTCTTTACTTTACTTGGCCATATACTTTTGGCCTTATGTATATTGGTTTTGAAGTGTTTCCTGTGTGCAACTGCATAATTTTCTTTTGACAATTGCTTAGTTTTCAAACTGTAGTTCAGTTTCTGTGTTTTAAGAGCATGTTGATGAGTTTATCTTTGTCAACCACAACTAATTTTGTTGTGTTTTGCTTGATGTTTTGATTATGTAAATCTTTTACCAGTGCTAACCTAATTTTATTGTCCAAAAGTCGAATGCGACTGTTTGTTTGCCAGCCAATTCTGTAGTCTCAATTTCTTGGTTTTACAGTCTGTGGATTTAAGATGAATTTGAATGGAACTCTGAATATGCAGACTGAAGACCAGATCTCTTGGGCTCGATTCTTTGATACCCAGTGCTTGGTCTCAATTAAGATTTGAGTATTCTAGTGCATGATTTATTTGGAGATGATGAGGGCTTTCTAGAAGTAGAGGCTAGTCCATGTGTCAGATAGTTAATTAGAATTTAGAAAGCAGTTTTATGGTATGTTAGGTTGCCATGCTTGACATGTCATTGTGAATATGTTCTGAAGTATTCTGGTTAAGGTCTTTGTGTTGTAGTTGCAATGTTATTTTGCAGATGTTTTTCTTTTTCAGCTTGTGCTGTTGGCTTTTTCTGATGCATATAATGTTGTGCTATTTCTGTGCATTATAAATCATCTCTTCCCCCTCTCCCCCCTTCTCCTTTTCTTTTTCAAGAAATTTCCAACTTTCATGTCATTTTCAGTTATTGCCGAGTGCTAACACTTTGAGATTATTAATCATACTGCAATACTTAACTAGTGCCTTTCTTTTCCGCCTTTAAAAGTATATTAGTATGTCAGATGCATATATTTAAGGTTCTTTCTGGATATTCTGTTAATGATAGCCCTTTCACTGAACAACCTTATAGTCAGTTTTGCTAGATCGTGGTAATTTGATAGTAATATTTATGGCCATTGATACATTGTCTATTGCCATTTAAGCTCTAAACAGTACCTTTTGAATGACTGGGTTTGTGTTTTTCTTTTTCATTCGTGAAGTTCTTGAGTGCAGCTGTTTGGATGAGCTTTATTTTGAAATAAAAGGAGCTGACACTCTTTGCTGGTGCTGATTTGTCATTTCTGACTAGCAAGTTGCAGATCCAGTTAGGTTTACTTGTTTGATATGTTGTCTCCTTTAGCTCTAATGTATCATGAATTTGGTTCATTCAGCAGCAGGATTTTGACTTTCCTATGCATATACAATTGTGGGCACACTTCTTTCTTGTGAAATAAACTTAAATATGGGGATTGAAATTTTGCTTTATTTTTAATTTTGCTGTAAATTTTTGAGGTGACCTTTCTTGTTTATTGCATCTAGTTGCATTTAGGTGGTGTAGCTTATGCGGGTACTGTAAATAACAATACGTTCACTGTTCACTATTTTGAAGTAGAGTAACCATGGTCTTTAGGTAAGTATGGTGTGCTAGTATTTGATTTCTATGACTATGTTCCCCTTTTATTTGTTGCTTTTGTGTTTTAATGTGATTTACTTATTTCACTTGCTGGCAACCAGTGGCAGGGAGCTAGATTAACTGCTTAACTTATTATCTAAATTGTCAAGATGGTATTTGAGCTGACATGGGAGATTCTCTTACAGCTTAAATGGGTTTAGAAGTTCAACTTGATTTTTCAGATGCTTATTTTTAAGTGCTGTATATGTTTTTACTATATTTAATATTTTGTTTTTGTCATTCAGTGTGGCTTGTTTGTTTTATCCAAATTTGTGTACGGTGTTACCTTAAATGGCATTATGAGAAACACTAATTATTATTTCTCGTTGACTTTTTGTTGAGTTTTAGAGAAAAGATCGATTAAAGAGTAGAATAAGGTGAGAGTGAAATTTGGCTGCAATTTAAGTATCCAAGGCTGCCTATTTTGAATTATTATTTATAGTGAACCAGATTTAGAGGATTGTCAAATGCGCTTACGCCAAAGTTTATAATATGGTTTCTTCATGTGCAATGAAGTCCAATAGTTGCACCACTATGGAAAATATGACTCATTCTTGGCAGCAGGGAAAGAACATAGTTACAGCCAAAAAGGACATGGATCATGATTCTGAGAAGGAAAAGCTTAATAATTTAGTTAAGGAATATAGCTCGGTATGCCACTGTTGACTCACTGTTGTGTAGACCTTTTTTTGTTAATCGTAGCAATGCTTGTACAACTGGGAATGTTCCATGGTTTTCACTAGTGACACTGTAATTATATAGTGGTTTACTTCTTGTAATTTGATGCTATTTTTGGTTTTCTCATAATTGTAGCTATGACTATCACAATACAGTAATTTTTTTTATAAGGTTATTGATCTGCCGGAACATACTCAAGTTTGCTCTTTTGCCTTTTTTTTTTTCCTTAAGTTACTATTTTTTTTGCTGAACAGATTTTCTATGTTGATGATAGACATTTTGTATTATTTTTTTTGCTGCTTTTCAGTCTTGCTTATTGGATGTGATTGCCTGGTGAACTCTGGTCATTTTTCCTTCTTGTCCAATTGATCAATATTTGTGCTCATTCAATTTGTTTATTGTTCCTTTTCTTCTCTTCTCTTTGAAGTCAATTATAGCCTCTTACAGATATTAATATGTTATCACCGCAACAGGCTTCCACTTTCTCATCGAGTTTTATGCCATTCCCTGTGAAAACAGCAAAACCAGAACTGAAACCCATTTTGCTCGATAAGGCATGTTGCTATCTTAAAAACACTTTTATTACATTTGCTAGATGTCAGTAGACTCTTACTCTTGAATTGTGCCCTTCTTCTTTAGCATAGTGCCGACTTTGAAAGTTACTTCATGATTGAATTTGTTTAGCACTTGTATGCTACTTTAAAAATCAACAATGTACTTTTGTTGCATTGGGCATATCTGGAGGCATTTGTTAAATTTGTTGCCTTTATGTTGTTTTGTTCATTTAGGCCGTGGCATTTCCTTATAGATCTTACTTTGTCTTTCCTTTTATTGTTACCAGTGGAAATATAGCCTTACTGTTCTTTCAGGATGAGGTGGTTTGCAAATATTGACTCTATTAAAGTCAGTGGGTTTACATTTCAAATGCCTTAGAAGAAAAATGGTCTTGTTTAAATGCTGCACAACAGAATCATTTGATGCAATAATTTAAGTTAGTCTTTATTGCAACTTGTAGAGTTGATGCTTTCCAATCTAGTGTGATGATCAACTTTGATTTCTAGGTTTCTGTAATGCACCCATTATGTCTTTCCTATCCATATATACCTTGATTTTTCCCTCAAACTGGTATATGGTTTGTCTTTACTGCCTGTTCAGCTCCAAAATGTAGGCTGACAGTGATGTCTGAGAAATCCTGAATCATCATCTTCAATGCCTTTGATATGGACAATTACAGGTCTTCTAAAGAATTTCCTGATATGCATGGCCTGATAACGCACACCTACAACTCAGATAATACTGACTTGCTTGTAGATCACTTGGGCTTACACAAAGCTCTTTGTGTATTAATGGGATGGAACTACTCCAAGCCTCCTGATAACTTGAAAGCCTATCGGTTTTTACCTCCTGATGAAGTAGCAGCAAATCAGGATGATCTGATTATGTGGCCACCCATGGTGATAATCCATAATACAATTACAGGGAAAGGTAAAGAAGGGCGCATGGAAGGATTGGGAAACAAAGCAATGGATAAAACAATAAGAGGTATAATTTGCCCCTTTAGTTTTTTTTCTTTGATGCTGTGTTCTACCATTTTTTCATGTGTTAGTTTTAGGTCCCCTATCTTTAGGTTGTGCTTTATATTTTCACAAGACAGCAGATTTTGATTCTCATCCATACAAGTAAAATATCAAGCCAGTCCATATTAGTATAGCTCGTATTTTGATATTACATTTGTTCTCTCTTTTGACAACCATGACAAAATATCATTTTGAAAAGCTTTTCTAACTCATAACTTCTTTTGCTTGGTAAAGACACACTACTCGTATGAGATAGGTTACTGATGTACAATAGAGTAATCAAGTGGCAAGTGGTATGAGTGCAAGTTTTGATTTGTTCCTTAGCACATATTTATTCTGTGCCAAAAGGTTTCAGGTGTTTTTTTTTCCCGTTTTTTAATTACTAAGTGCAGTAGTCTTTAGTTTTGGGATAAGAGACTTCTTAACTTATTGTCAACTTGCTGGGAAGGTCCATGAACTTTGAATCATGGTGGAAATAGGTGATGTAAGCAAATGCAGGAATTTCTGCTTGGTTCCCACACCAGATGTTTGATTGAGGAAGGAAACAGAAAAAGGGAAAAAGGGGAGGGGGGTTTTGTCAGGTTGCAGGCATGCACAAACTTTATTTTTATGTGTAGTTGGAGGTGTTAATGCTCCAGGTTGTAGTAAAGTGTGAGTTATGTGTGGCACCAAGTTTGAGTGTTGATCCAAGGTTGACCATGATTGTTCATAGATTCTAATGGATGCCGATGCAAACTTTTTTTAGGTGCATGTGAGGAGCTAAGCCATTGTTTTTGAATGATCTTTTATAGCACTTTTACTCCTAGCAGAGCTGTTGAATACTATTCACTGCCTATATTCATTCTCTTATTTGCTTGCTTGTTTATCTGATCATTATGGTTGTAGGGTGCAGCTCTAAAATGGAGCGACTAATAAGTTTCTGAGATTTCTGTAGCTAGTGCTGAGGGATTAAGTTTCATGTCACTGCTTGTTTTTCTGTTTATTTGTTTACTTCCTATTGAACTCTTTTAAACTGCTCCTCCCTGCCCCTTCTTTTAATTCCCTTTCAGTTAATTAGAGACTGGGCTGCGAATGTTTTTATGTAGCTAACATTTTTTAAAAAGGAAAAATTTAGAAACCCTAGGTCCTAGAACTACATGGTTGACGAAAGTAGTGGTGAGTGCAATCAGCAGGGGTATATCAAAAATCACTACAGTGCCAGTTTTGAGATTTCATGCTTTCTCTTTTCTCATATCAAAAAGTCTCCCATTGACCATTTAAAGTTTTCTTGTATTCCCTTGCAAAAGAAAGTCTGAAATATGTGTTGAGACATGCTGGTTCAGGCTGATTCATTCTCAGCCTCTTAGGTGTATCACGCTGATTCTAATTTTTCGTACCTTACCACTGTCAACTCTTAAATAGTTGAATTTAGCAAGTTATGAAGTATCAGTGCTGTTGCCAATTGTGTCTCAGTTTCAACTCTGCAGGGCTTATAGTGGTTAATAGCCAACCTGAACCAAATTCTTCATTTTTTGGCAGGATTAGCTACTGTAAAGTTTTTGGCACATTGTATTTATCCCAACCGAACACAAATATTTAGGGGCTTTTGGAGTTTCTTGATTTATGCCATAGTTTGCCTATATGCTACGAGGTATTCAAATTAGAGTGAAACTAACTTGATGTTGGAATACAAATGCCATTTTTGGGTTTTGAAGATAACCAAAAATTATCATCACTCATCAGCCATTTTTGTTGACTATACTAATTTGTTTAGATGAATGCATGAGTTGGCTAAGTATATTCTGTTGGTGTTTCAAGTCTCTTTTCCCCAATATCTTAGGTGATGATTACATGACTAGGCCAAACATATTTGTACAGAGTTTCATTTTATTGCATTTAATTGGCGAGTAATGTAAATGCAATGGCGTTCTCAAATGAAAATCTATGCTGGATCATGCTTTTTCTTCCTCCCTTTTTCCCCCTTTTCTGGTTTTGCTCTAGATATAGTTACAATTGGTTTACATCATCTTTGCACTGAGAGCTGTTTATGGTGCTGAAACCATTTTGTGTCTTCCATATTTTTAGTTTCATGGATGGACACAAGCAAGTTAATCATCGAAGTTTGGATGTGATGATGACTCCAGTTTATCCTTGAAGTCCCTTGGCGTAGGAGAGTGATAGTGAATGTATATATTGTTGGTTTAAATATTTGATAGGCAATAATGATCTAAACTATGTCAAATTTTATAATGCCTTGTTTTAACACCGATTTCTAAATTTTATCTGATCAAGTCCAATTGTTTTTTCTGTAGTAAGTACACATTGATATTTTTTATCATAAAAGATAATTGAACTGATTTTGTTGACCACCTGAATCCCTTTCCTTGAAATAAGTTGTTAATTCCAAAGGTTATTTGGAACAACAAACACTTCTTAAATTTATTTGCTCCTATTATATATACAATACGTGGTGAGCATCTTTTCTCTTTTCCTGAATAAATATAATGAGTTGATTTTTGCCAGTATTATGCTTAAGTTCCTTATCTGTGTTATGGGGTATGCATTGGAGTTTGGGAAACTAGCCTGTCCAGAATGCTTGATGTTTTTGCATAATATATTTGTCTGAGAGAATGAGAATGAGAATGAGAATGAGAGTTCCACATATGCTAACCTAAACACAGCACATGCAAATTATGGCCTTATATACATTCGTTTTTATAATCTGTTGATTCTTGCTCTGTTTTTTTAATTTTTTATTGCTCATAAAGTTATGCCTAACTTCCATATGTTAAATACTATTTCCTTTTTGTTGTGGAATTTTAAATCTCAAGCCCCAATAACAATGGCAGGATATTTGCATGTTACTGTGTAATTTAACTACAATGGCCTTTGATATTTCTCTCTCTCTCTCGTATTTCTTTGACTGATTCTAAACATTTGAGCCATGTTTATTTTCACTGCATCTTCTGATTACGGTGGATGGGGGATTTCTTTTTATGAGGGTTTGTGACTTCTCACTGGTAAATACCAAAGATGATTCTTTGGCCCAATTAGTTGTCATGGTATATTACATTATGTGGAACCTTATAGATACATCTCTATCCATGATATCCTCAGATCTTGGTTTTGGGAGTGGCAAATCAAAATCATTGTATGGGAGAGAAGGTCATCTGGGAGTCACTCTAGTAAAGTTCGCAGGTGATCAATCAGGATTGAAGGATGCTGTGCGGTTGGTGGAATACTTTGAGAAAGACAATCGTGGGCGCAAGGTTTGGGCCCGCATACAGCCCTTGACATTGGGCAAGGATGATGAGAACAATCCAAGTCTTGTGACGGTGGATCAGAGGACTAGGGATAAAAAGAGGATCTTATACGGCTATCTTGGAACTGCTGCTGATCTTGACAAAGTTGATTTTGAGACAAGGAAGAAGGTTGTGATTGAGAGCCAGAGGGAAATCAAAGCATCCAAGTAGATATTGACCACGTTACAAGGTAATGTACCTTAATATATTCATTTTCAGTTGGTGTATAAATGGCTGATCCCTTTTATTCTTTTTTTTCGATAGTGTGGAAGACTATGGGAGGCTCATGTTGTTTGATTGCTTAACGTTATTTGAGGGTAAGAGGTGGATATCCTCTGCTATTGACAATGTTATAATGTTTCTGGTACAACTTCTATTTGCTTCAGGCCGTATTGGTTTGATCACATATTCCTAACTGCTTGGTCTTATTTCATGTGCTGACTTCTTTTTCTCTTTTATTTCCATTTCCCTGCTTTTGCCATCAGGTAGTGTTTACAAGTAAGCTCAAGTTTGTCGAGCAGGACCCACGCATTTGCTCCAGTGGAGCTCATAATTTACTAGAAACTAAGTGTTGTATATGTTAGAAACTTGAGGTTGACTTGTTTAATGTCGTATACCATATAGTTGACTAATAATTGGTAAGACGTCTGATAGCATAAATCTTTTCTTCACATTTGAACGAGGAACTCTGTTGTAAGTTAAGATGGCTGGTTAGAACAGTTGAGCCTAAGCAAAGCATAATGGATTCTAAGATGAGAATTTTTATTTTACCAGGATGACTGGAATGATGGTCTTTTTGATAACAGATAAAATCACATTTGTAATGTACATCATCGCACTTGAATTACTGAAAATGAAATATTTAATTGACCTGTTGATGTTTGATATTGCAAACAATCGTGTTGCTACTGCAAGTTAGAAAACAGAACACAGGTCCAGGTAATGTCACCGACCGAATTATCTGTTCATCTTTTGCGTGTCCTGAAAAGATCACATATTCATCTTATCCCTGTCTTCTTTATATGTTTTACTTGTCTTTTATCAATGCAAGCCTGTGCTGTGCTAGGCCCTTTTCTGATCCTATTCTTCGCACTCATTACACTGGCTTACAACTTTGGATGCCTTGTTGTACTGATCATAGCCATTGGACTCCTGAATTTCGGATTTTTCTTCTTCTTGCACAACAGTAGTCGTATTTCAATTATGAGATTATAGTTTATTGGTGTAGAGTCTAATTAAGTTAACGAAAAGATAATAAGATTCGGCTGCTAGTGCCACCGATTTCGCTGGCCACTTAACAAACTTACAATAATAAATACAAAGTGAGGCCAATTTATTCTTAATTTTGTAGTTGTCATACAATTAAGCCAAACTATTACTCATGTCATAGTTTCATGATTCATTTTAAAACCTCAACAACTGCTGTTTTTGTTTAAGAATGTTGCATGAATGTGCTCATTTTGGCACTATCTATTTGGCTATTTATGCCTTGGTCTAAGCAACTCAATTATATAGTATCGTGGACCCAATTGTGATGCTTTAAAGATTTCATGTTTTTGAGGTTTAGTTTCAACTACACTTTGTTACCCAGTCAAATTGTACATGCATAGAAATCATTGCCTATTTTGAAATCCTGAATGCTTGATTCTAACTTCAAATTAAGATAAAAAGTATTAACCAGCTACGCCAGGAACAAGATTCGGATAGTTGAATTTTTAATCTCCCAGTCCACTCCCCTTATGTCAACATATTAAGTAGGCAGCACTTCCATGTTTGCTTACTTGTCTGGTTTTATGAGTCGACCCCCACCCCACCCCACCCACAATCCATCTCACTGGCCCCAGGCCCCCATCTTATGGTACAGTAGAATCTGTTGTAAGTTGTAACAGTACCCACAGGCCACAACTCTAGATATCGCCCTCAGGTTTTTTCTTTTTTTTTTTCCTTTCCTGAATGAAGAAATGGATGTTGCGCATGCCTGATCAATTCTGTGTTGGGCAGTCTTCATCTTTCATGCACCTAATTAAACAATACCAAATATTTTATTTGTTTATTTTAGTGTTTGTGTTAATCTTGGTCCGGCAATGTCTATACTTTTTCTGACTCTACCCATGTGGTGGTCGAAGTAGGCATTGCCACCCCACACACATCAGCTACACTTTTCCAGCTTTTCCTCCCTCTCCCTCTCTCTCTATTAATCTTTGCCTTTCTTTTTACGATCTCTCTTCGGTTTCCGGGAAAGTAATTCACACCCATCCAAACACTCCCTTATCTTACTTACATCATCATCCCCCGACCTTTACCTTTCTTATCCTACGCACTCTCGCCCCTCTCGTGCATGTTAGCATCTTTTCGCCTGCGCACCCCTGGTGCATTCTAGAATTTATCATGGACCACATTCTTAACAGTCGCTTTCATACGCGTTGTCCTAACAACCGTCCACGTCGGCACTCTGTTTTTGTTTTCTACTTGACTCTAATCTTATCTTCCTCTGTTCTTTCTTTTTCATGTCTAGGGTTCAATCCTTTGCTTCTTGGTAGTTCTTAACTCGGCTACTGAGTCACCTAACGAGGGAAATCAACCAACTCAACCATGGGGTCGATCCCCGATCCAGGCGAGTTAACGGAGTTGACTCCGCCAAGTTTCGACGAGTTTCAGCGGCAAACCTCATTGATGACCAGCTGCACTCTTCTCTGGAAGGAGCTCTCTGATCACTTCACTTCTCTTGAACGGAACCTTCAGAAGAAATCAGCTGCTCTCAAGCACAAAATCCAAACCTTGGACAGCGAAACTAAAGCATCCTTAGATGTTCTAAAGAAGCGCGAGGTGACCATTGACGGCAGCGTGGAAATCGCATTAGAGAAACTCGAAGACCGCGCTGAGGCTGTACTCAATTCTCTCTCGCAGCAGCAAGACCTCGGTAATCCTGACGGTGAGGTAGATGACGGCGACGCGTTACTGATGATTCTGAGAAATTATTGTTTGAAAATGAACGCCAGAGAGTTCTGGAGGTTTGTCACAACTAAAAAGAAAGAAATTGACGAGTTACGGAATCAATTACCGGTCGCTTTAGCTGAATGCCTGGATCCCGCGAAGTTTATCATGGAAGCAATATCGGAGGTGTTTCCGGTGGATAAGAGAAGAGAGAAGAGTAACAATGACTTGGGCTGGGCTTGTGTGTTGGCGTTGGAGAGTCTGATACCAGTGATGGTAGACCCGGTGATAGGGAAATCAAGGTTGTTGGTGACGCCGAGCGTCAAGGAGAAAGCAAAGGAGATCGCTGAGACTTGGAAGGCGAGTTTGGAAGAGAGAGGAGGTATTGAGAACGTGAAGACACCTGACGTGCACACCTTCTTGCAGCATCTGGTCACGTTTGGTATTGTTAAGGAGGAAGACGTGGACTTGTATAGGAAGCTCGTGGTGGGTTCAGCATGGCGGAAGCAGATGCCTAAGCTTGCAGTTTCTCTTGGTTTGGGTGATAAGATGCCTGGTATGTCGATTTTATTCTATTTATTCATCTTCTATTGTGAATTTGAAGATGCGTTGAATGCTAAGATTGAGTGAGTTAGAGTGATAACTATGGCAAGGATCCATTTTAAGTAGAACTATTAAATCACAATGGATATCGGATGTTATGGTATATGTAAAACCTACTTTTTGGAGATTACATGAATAAGACGTCTTTGAGATGTAAGAGTTACTTATTAAGGGACACGGAATTTGGCCTTGATTGGGTTACTGAAAACCGTTGTTCACAGTTTTATTTGGTTGTAGACACTTGAATCTATGTTTAGAGTCTGAGCATAGTGATTAACTAGGACTAGCATTGTTGTGTAATATTTTGGTGATGTATGGTTTCAGCTGATTATATTAGCTTATATGTTTTGGCGAGGGTAATGGTCCTTTCGATATTTGGCCGGTAGTTGGCTTTTAAGACATTTAGTTTGTTCAATGAATGAATCTAAGCTGCTATTTTAGATTAATATCATTAGATGTTCCGAGACATTGATAATTATAAGCTGATATTTGGTAGTTGATTTGCTTATTCATGGTTGAAATTTTTTTCTTCTCTTTGTCATATTGAATTAGTAACTTTGGCTTGTAGAATATCATTGATTTTCTGCTAAGATACATGGGTACTTTTTAGAATTGATATAATCGCAATATTTAGATATTCCATAATTTGATTCAGTAGTTTGCTTCAAATGCCTTTATTATTGTTGCATCTATTTGCATCTTGTTTAGATTAAGCTTAAGGAATTTCTCTTACATGAAGAGAATTTATTTTCAATAAGGAGAAGCTCAAGGGGATGCCAATAATTTCTTGGTGATGAAGAGGTAAATGACAGAACCACCTTCATGGCTGTGAACCTTACTGTATCTAAAAGTATGTCAATAACACTTTGATATCTACTGGTAGTTTTGGGTTGTTGTGTATGTCCTACAATCCTGTGGGTCTTGCTCATGT
Organism: Cedrela odorata; assembly: GCA_035584115.1. NCBI lineage: Eukaryota > Viridiplantae > Streptophyta > Magnoliopsida > Sapindales > Meliaceae > Cedrela > Cedrela odorata. Next base: position 6,875,821 of record JAXCLQ010000007.1, read on the forward strand.
ATAGTTGGATCTAAGCCATTATTTGTAGTTGGAGATACTACCCTTTGGCTACTAATGATTGTTAGCCTTTGTTACTTATTTGTACAGAGATGATTGAAGAATTAATTAGTAGGGGACAACAGCTTGATGCAGTGCATTTTACTTATGAAGTCGGCCTTGTGGGTAAGTTCCCCCCAGTTCCTCTGCTTAAAGCTTTTTTGAAGGATGCAAAGAAGGTTGCTGCATCAATTTTGGAGGATCCCAATAATGCTGGCCGAGCTGCGGTACATCTTTTCACTTACTCATCTTGAACCTTTATTTACTGCCCTCAATTGAGACGTTATTTGACTTTATGGTAGTGGATTATCTTGTCTTATTGGATGTCTGATGCTAATTGGCCTCTTGTTAAATTCCTGCTGAGTAGTGAGTCTATTCTTTGACTTCTAAGCCATTTATCTAGGAATAGGCCTATATTTGGTTATATTCAATTAGAAGTAAGTTTTCCAAATGAAATGTTCTTTGAGATGATAAAGCTGATTTGTTATGGATGAAAGGCTCATCAGTTTATACAGTTATAATTTGGTTGGTTTTTTTTATTCTACCTTTTGTATTTTATGTGCCAACCATACAACGTGCAGTTCAGAGAAGTATTAAATGAGGGCTCAAATCTTTTATTTGTATTCTATTTCCTAGTTAGCAGTGAATGCCAAAATGAGGGTTTGTATTACAATAATGCTAATACTTTGATTATATCATAAACTACCACTGTTTTTACATATGTAACTCTGCTTGACTAGGGAAGTGGAGGCTCTAGAATTGGGTAACGTTGTACTCTCTTATAGTTAGTATTACTTGAAAGTATAAGTCCATGCTTCCCACTAATTGGTATCTTTTTTTTGTTTAATACCAACTTTGCAGCACTTTGCTGCACGCAAAGAGCAGTCAGCTCTCCGGGCTGTCATCAAGTGCATTGAAGAGTACAAACTTGAAGCTGAGTTTCCGCCAGAAAACCTCAAGAAGCGCCTTGAACAGCTAGAGAAGGTCAAGACCGAGAAGAAGAAGCCAGCTGCCATCCCTGCTACCAAGCGTACACGGGCCAGCAATGGGGGTCCGATGCCTCCAGCAAAAGCTGGCCGTTTGACCAATGCATATGTATCATCTTTCCCGGCACCTCCTACGTTTGTTAGGTCTCCCTCACACAATCAATACCCTGCTGGGCTCACAGCATATCCATCACCACCCACTGTGTATGGCAGCAGGAGCCCTCCCTATGCTTACTCACCAGAAGCAGCCCCTCCCCTTGCTGGATCGTACCCAGGAGCTCCCATGAACTATCCTGCATATGGGGGCTATGGCAACAGTTTGGTACCAGCTTATCAGCAGGCTTACTACCGATAGACATGACTACTCTTTGAAGATGGTAACCACTGATATGATGACCCAATCTCATTTGCTTTCTATATGGTTTGTAATCACTAACCGTTTAAATAGTAGCAATGGCTGTGTGTTAATTATAACTGTTATCCTGCTTCTTACTTTCTCTTGGTGAGAAGTATTTCTAATATTGATCAAACTTTTGTACTAGGTGGTTGTGGAAAGTAATCATGATGGAAAATAACAATGTTAAAAACTCAGCACTACTTATGTTTGTAGATTAGTTGTAGAAAAAACTGTCTTGCTGTCTTTTGTTGCTGTTGCTCTGGCACCATTTTCTTTAAATTTTGGGTTTGATTTGGTACAAATGCACATCGAACTTCTTAGGAAGGATTTGGTGGCTCAATATTTTTTTTACTGAGATCATTGAATCAAAGTTGGATGGTATTTGAGCCTATTTTGAGTATCTTCCTTTCTGTCTTATTTGATCATTGATTGTTGTTAAAAACATGGACCCCCAAATTTTCTTGGTCATGTTCATACAGCAATTAGTTTCCATTTATGTATACAGGCTGTTTTTCTTGCAGGTGACTGAATGCTATACACTTTTTTGTTGTTCCTACCAGCCTAATACAATGGTAAAGACATGTATTATGTCAAGTGTCATGGGCGAATTTTACTCGTAAACGAAATTTGGATTCTTGTAGCATTCACTAGCGTGTTAGAACTAGTAAGTCAGCCTAAACAAGTCTGCACGTAGCAAGCATGAGTAGGTTAATTGTCTATAAATGTAAACAAGTAAAAAATAATAATTGAAAACAAATAAATATGGTCTAGAAATACAATTCGAGGTAACATCAATAAATTACGCAACAAATAAGTAATTAGCATACAAGTAATTAATAAGCAAACAAGTATTGAACAAACAAGTATAACAACACATTGGATTAACAAGATCGGACATTCAATGTAAATAATTCATTTCATTAATTCAAGAACGGAAGAGTACATAATAATATCTTATTGGTATTTTTTCGATTTGCTAGAAGACTTACTAATTGGCTATGGACAAGCAAATACGAATAACCATTACACCCTTCCCCATTTAATCTATCAGTGTTCTTGATGATTGCACTTTCTTGAAGTCTTTAATCTTTTGCTGAAACGACTCTAGTTTTTCGGCTTTTTCCCAGTTGGTTTCTTCTTCTCCAAAACCCTTTCATTTCATGAAAAATTCTTTGTCCCCCATCTGTTCACTTGTCTTTCTTCTAAAATTTCTTTAACTGCTTTCCCCTCTCCTGTTCATTTGTCTTTTTGCTAGAAGTTCTTCAACTTCTTTAATAGTCTTCTTCTGTAGCTGCTCCTTGATTTCTTCTCTTGCTTATTAGTTGTAGGCAAAATCCTCCTTGTAAGTGTGGTATGACTTCAATCTACTAACATGAAAGACCGGGTGCATCTTCATTCATGCTGACATCTCAAACTTGTATGAAGCTTTCCCTACTTTAGCAATGACTGGAATTGGATCTTCATATTTTCGCACTAGTCTCTGATCTCGGCTCCTCTGGAAGCGAATTTGTTTTGGAATCAACTTAATTAACACTAAGTCTCTAGGCTTAAACTCAAGCGATCTTCTACTTTTGTTTACTCACTTCTTCATCCTAGCAGCAGCTTTCTCCAGATAAGCTCTAGTTATTTCGGCATTAGTTCTCCATTCCTTGGTGAAATTAAAGGCCCGATAGGCCTTTTTCTTATACTCTGTGATTGTGTAAGGTAGAAATAATTGTAAAGAGAATTTGATTTGTTAATAAGTTCTTCCTTGTGTTGAAGTAAAACTGTGCTACGTCAAGTAATTGAGCCCACTTCTTCTAGTTGGCGTTAAAAAAATGAGGCAAATACTCTTCTAGCATTTTATTAAATCTCTCTGTCTACCTATTAGTTTAAGGATGATAACTTGTTGAGATATTCAACTGCGACCCAAGAAGATTAAAGAGTTCAGGTTAGAATATTCTAACAAATCTAGGGTCGCAGTCACTCACCATGTGCTGTGGTACTCCTCAATACTTCACCACATGCTTGAAGAATAATCTCATCAAATAGGGCTAGTATGAATGTGACATACTTTGAAAACTTGTCAACAACTACCAAAATATAAGTTAAGTCACTAATCATTGAAAGGATGGTGATGAAGTCAAGTGAGACACTCTTTCACGGTCGGTTAGACACATTCAGCTGCTTCAGCAATCTTGGGGTCTTCAGCTTCTCCACCTTATCTTGTTGACAGACAAAGTAAGTTTTAGTATACTCCGTTATATGATCCCGCATTTGTGGCCAATAGTACCATTGCTTCAATAAGGCGTACATTCTTTGCCAACCTGGATGACCTGCCTACAACTTTATAAAAGTTCTCTACAGATCTTCAACTTTAAGAACGTATAGGCTATTGTCCTTTGTCCACAAAAGTCCATCTTCCACCTAAAATCGGCGAGTCTTTCATTCCTCTACCAACTTCATAATCGTCTAACAAACCGAGTCTTTCTTTAGGCTTTTCTGATGTGTTTCTGGAGTGGTATCAAAACCGTGATAGTTGACATAGTCGCTATCCTTTTCAAACTAGCGAGCTCTGACTTGCAACTTAGAGCATCTGCCACTTTGTTCAAGTTTCCGACTTTGTGTTCGAAGAGAAAGTTGAATTCAGCAAGAAACTCCTGTTATCGGGCCTGTTTCGAAGTCAACTTCGGCTATGTCAGGAAGTGGCTAATAGTTGAATTGTCTATCTTCACTATAAACTTAGATCCCAGTAGATAATGCCTCCATACCAGCAAACAGCGTAACACTGCTAAGAGTTCCTTTTCTTGAACAGTGTACCTCCACTCCGGGTCTGATAGCTTCAACTCTCATAAGCTACCGGGTGGCCCTCCTACAATAAAACTCCTCTCAATGTGAAGTTAGATGCATCAGTCTGCACCTCAAATGGTTTGGTTATATTCGGAAGGGTAAGAATTGGATCTTTCACCATTGCTTCCTTCAAGTTGTCGAAAGCTCTTCTACACTGCTTAGACCACTCTCACGTTTCGCCTTTCTTTAATAGCTTGGTTAACAATGCAGCTTTCTTTGAATACCCTTCTACAAATCGCCAGTAATAGTTAGCCAATCTAAGGAAGGATTATAACTCTTTTACGCTTGTTGGT
>JAXCLQ010000007.1:6887597-6903096 GCA_035584115.1 Cedrela odorata
TATATATATATATATATTAAGAGCATTTCTGTATTTTATGTTTCCATTGGCAATGGGAATGACAATTTTTTAAGGACCCATGGATAGTTCTGATAGTACCTACTGTGGTATAGTTATTCAAACTGTCCCCTTAACTCTCTAGGTACGCACCAATATCATGCTCTATGAATTACTTGCCAAACGCGGGATGAAGAAGACCAAAACGACCTCACTTTGTTCATTTAGTAGCCTTTAATTTGAATAAATTTTTGCCAACCGAGATTTCAATCGGTCTTCACATTCGCGCGGCATCTTGTTGGGAAAGAGACTTGTCGTGGTAATGTTTGGAGCTAAAGAGGTAAATCACTGTTCGCGCACCAAGTGTTTGTTGTTTTGCTTCAATGAAACTCGAAGTTTCCAATTAACCTAGAGCTGTTATCCATATGCCATATAGATTGTAAAGTGACGCCTGCCCAGAACTGAAAATGACAATTACGTTCTTGAGGAGAAGCACTACTCTTAGATCACTAGTGGTGAACTGTCATTTTCTCTCTAGAGTCACTAGCTTTTGCTCGAGAGCCTCGACCAATGTTGATGAAGAAAATGAAAGCCAAACTACATCTCGAGGGCCTCGACCAATGTTGATGAAGAAATGAAAGGCAAACTACATCAAGTAATTACTCTACTAGGATTCATCTTTCACAATTGTTCAGCGACAGGAGACCTCATTTTGATAGTTATAATATTGAGCTTGTAGAAGATGATACTTGGCAAGTTTCAGCGGGTTTAGCACACGCTTGGCGAGGATTAGATGAGGACATGAATGCAAAATCTACTATAAATGCAGTTGATGATGATGCCGCATCTTTTGAACGTGACTCGAATTTTGATGAGATAGATAATATGAGAATTCATGGCGATCTTTTCTGTAAACTTGATAAGGACTCCAAAGAGATTGAGGGGTACAGTTTTGATTTTCATAGAAGGAAGTCTTCGAAGATAAAAGACGAGAGAAAGGAAAGTGAAAAGAAGGAAGCTTTAAAGACAAAGAGTAATCTTAAAGAATGTCAAAAGAAAGAAGTTTCAAAGAGAAAGATCGATGTTAAAGAAAGTAAAGAGGAGAACCAAAGTCGAAATTTAGCCTCTAGTTGTGAAGAAATTAACAAAGCTATGGTGAGTGAAAGTCTAAGCAACAGAGAAAGTGTTTGTGTGGAAGAAAAGAAAGTTAGGACCCCAACTCATAATCAGCTTACAGCTCCTTACCACAAACCAATTTGCTTGGATATCTACGTATCGAAAGCCTCTGTTCGTGCCTGCATTGTTCATCGGTTTACTAGCAAAGTGGTGGTTGTGGCTCATTCGATATCTAAGGATATGAAATTTGACCTGGGTTCAATTAGGAATGCAAGTGCCTGTGCCGCAGTGGGAGGTATTATAGCTCAGAGAGCATTAGCCGATGATATTCATGATGTGGTTTCCACACCGAGGAAAGGAGAGAAGTTGGAGGAAAGCTTCAGATAGTGCTTGAGGCTATTATTGAAAATGGTGTTAATGTCAAGGTGAAGCTTAAGCAGAGAAAAGCCAAGAAGGCTGGCTATCTGCAAGCTGTTTAGGAACATTGCTGCCCATTTTGTTGTTTTATCAGGAGTGGTTTCCTGATAAGAAGCACTTCCCTTTGAAGTATAATATTCAAAGGCTACTCAGTTACAAGATTTAGTAATCGTATTGCAAGTGGCTTGGCTTCACCTCCACTCAATTGTGGTAGAAAACAACTAAATTGCTACCAGGAATTGCTCCATCGTGCATGGATAAGTGTTAGTGATGTGAGTAGTGAAGGGACTGAAGGATGTGTTGCAATGGCTTATGTTTCTGGTGTTATTAGAGTACACAAGTTATTCAAATTTAGTTCTTGTTAGTTCTAGTGCTTATTCAATCACATCATAACACGCCAATCTTGGAATATAACGTTATACGTGAACTTACCAATGTACATCAAGAAGTCCTCTGCCTGCCTGGAGCACATTAATGATTAGAATTTTTGCCCTGGTCCGAGTTTTGACCAACCGTATTAAGTTTCCTGGTAGGATTGGATGACATTAAAGATGATTAGAATGTCTAAAAATGAGATTATGTTCTTACTGTAATGTGAACTATGTTATTGTCAAACATATGCAGCAAGCAAAGAAACACTCTATTCAGCATCCCCCGAGCATTATAAACACAACACCCAATTCGCAAATTCAAGACTCAATTCAACAACTAACAACACATTACAAAAAATTCAATCATCAGCAGTTGCCAGCTGCAATGCCAGCAGCTCCTCCTCAGGAATGGTCTTAATATGACAATCTGATCTCGGATATGAAGCACACAATAATGCATAGCCACGTTCAACAACATCATCACTCAGCATGCCTTCACTCTGATCAACCGAGCCACTGATAAGCCTAGCAGGACAAGTCATGCACACTCCAAGCTTGCAGTCGTGCGGCACAGTCAAGCCAGAATCCAATGCTTTGGATAATATAGTCTCATCAGGGTCCACCTCTAGCTCTGTCGACAGACCCTCATGCTCAATCAACACTTTGTAAGATTTCATAATGGTTGATTGTAATCTTCTCTGCGAGCCAAAGCGTTTTCTGGAGTTGAAGTGAAAAGAAGTAAGCATGGTACTGGTGGGTTGCCCTTGTTTTGCGAGAGAGAAGAAAGGAGATGGACTGAAATGAAGAGTTGCCATGGTTTTGTTCTGCAGAGAATACAAAAGTTTTAGCCTTTTTTTTCGAGTTTTTTAGGACGTGTGGTGTTTGATGGGATAAGGTTTGGGTTTTTTTTACAGAAATAACCTAAATCTTAGCCCTATTTTTATTTATGGTCCAAATTTTTAAAATTTTATATTTGGGATCAAATGTCTGTTTTTTTTTATAAAAATACCTTTATTATAATAAAACATAAAATATAATGAACTGTATTTAAATTTGGTGGCGTTACGATGACTGTTAATTGAGACCTCAATTCGGGTCAGGTTCAAGAAACTACTCTTGTTTATATCTACATTCGTGGCGTCGTCAGTAGAAATCCTCATTCTGCAGTGACACCAGTTTGTAATCCAAGCGTCATCACCTTCAACAACAAAGTAATTATCGGTCAAGGTAATTCTTTTTTTTGTATATGTTTATTCTATTGTTTATAGCTCTTAATCACTTTCATTTGCACTATTCAAATCAAATTAATTATTTAAAATGAGCTAATCTAATATCTTTTTATCGCTCTGTGTATTTAAAATTCTGTGTCAACTGTTTTATTTCCTTGTGTTGCGTGTTTTTCTCATTGGATTTTGTGATTGATTTTAGAAAATGGGTTTAAAGTTGAGATGTTGTATAGAGGTCTCTGTTTGGCTGCCGAGAAAAAAACCAGTAACAGTAAAGGAAAACAAAATAGAGTTTTTATGTTGCAGTACATTTGTTTTAGTATTTTAAAAATTCAGATGAAGAACCAACTCCCCAAAAAATCAAAGCATTTAAGTATTTTTATTTTCATTTTACTAGTCTTTTTTGAATAATCTTCACTTAATTATTTTTACAAGTGTAAGTGTTATTTTGCATTATATGTTAATGCTTAAATATTTTGATTGCAGTAATCTGAAAATATGGCGGATGAGAAGGGCAACATTGCAAAAGATGTTACAGAAGTAAGTTGTTGATATTGATGCAGAAGGATTTTTGTTAATTGTTATTTATAAACTATGAAATGGTTTGTTCAATTAGAAGTTTCAAGATTCTCTCTTTGTTTACAGTTAATTGGCAAGACCCCATTGGTGTATCTCAACAGTATTGTGGATGGTTGTGTTGCTCGTATTGCTGCTAAGCTGGAGATAATGGAACCATGTTCTAGTGTCAAAGACAGGTATCATTATATATCTCTTGAATATTTTTGTTTATTACTGTTTGCATTTATTGCGAATTAGTGGCTTTTCACCATTTCTTGAGCCAGTGCTTTTGGGTTTTAGGATAAAGTATTGGGCTGTGGTGACACCTAAATTTTGTGGCCTAATGTGCAGGATTGGTTATAGCATGATTTCAGATGCAGAAGCAAAGGGTCTTATCACACCAGGACAGGTTGTTTGTTTTTACTTATTTCTTTTTTGTTTTTATTGTTTTAATCTAGAAACTTATGATAGCAGTATTACTTGTGAAAATCTGTTTGTCAGAAAGAGTTGGTGTATATGACCACAATAATAGTAATTTGATCAGAAAACTATTTTGTTTCCTTTTTATTTTTATTGTCAATTTTGATGTGGATTTAAAGAAAGAATGTCGGGACTTTGTTATTCTGTGGGAATTTTGATCTGTTGAATTATTCATGATGTTGATTGTGTTTTTGGACGGTCGTTGAAGAGTGTCCTCATTGAACCTACAAGTGGAAATACTGGGATAGGTTTGGCATTCATGGCTGCAGCAAAGCGTTATAGGCTTATCATTACAATGCCAGCTTCAATGAGTCTTGAAAGAAGAATCATTCTTCGAGCTTTTGGAGCTGAGTTGGTTCTCACTGACCCTGCTAAGGGGATGAAGGGGGCTGTTCAGAAGGCTGAGGAGATTCTTGCTAAGACCCCCAATGCTTACATGCTCCAGCAATTTGAAAATCCTGCCAATCCAAAGGTATTTTCATAATTAATAATCATAATCAAGTGGATGCTGTTGGTGGTTGTAAAAGTTTAAGTGATCGAAGTCGTTAGTGCAGATCCATTATGAAACTACCGGACCAGAGATATGGAAAGGGACTGGAGGAAAAATCGATGCATTTGTTTCTGGAATTGGTACTGGTGGCACAATAACAGGTGCAGGGAAATTTCTCAAAGAGCAGAACCCCAACATAAAGGTATGATTAATGGTATACTATAAATATCAATCCAAAAGTGAATCTTACCTTCAAGTATTTTTGAAGAATAGATTAAATTTTTTATTCTTGCCCGCTGTAAACCTTTCCACATCGTACAGTCATTGATATCTGATTTTTTGTCCTTTCTCTGATTAGCTCTATGGTATAGAACCAGCTGAAAGTTCTATTCTGTCTGGAGGAAAGCCTGGTGAGTTAACTTTAATGCCTACACTCAGATGATCTTTTCTCTTTGCATAGTCATTACTTGAGATGCATAAATATTGGTCATAGAATGAACCATGCAACTTATGGTTTTTGGCATTGAATCTATTGTATATAAAGGAGGAAAATTCCTTATAATAGATGAATGCAATTGCTGAAAGCCGGTAAATCATTTGACGTCTTAATAGAGACAGACTCTTTTTTAAGATTAAAATTGCATTCCGCGAGATGCTCTTTGTCTTGGATATGCTTATGGACCAGGACACTGGCCAACTAAGCATACATAAAAGATCATCGTGTATGTTGTTTTTTTCAGTTCTTTTTTCTGCTTGAATCTGTGCTTGTTTTTGTTTAGAAGAAGAGTGAGGACATAACCCTTTTTTATTTCCATTGAAACAAAAGATTTGGCCTGACTGTTAATATTGAGAAAGTGAAAATTCTGAAAACAGTTTTCTTTTCTTTCTTGCCGTGGTTCTCTTTCATTTCACTTTCAATGTAAAGTTAGTGTTATGACACAATCGCTTCCTTCTCACATGATCCCCTTGTATATGCTTAATAGTTAAAGTCGATAACCTCTATCTTTAAGTATTGACAAAGCCACATTGTGTAATGATCTTGGATTCTCTTCAAGGTTATATATTCCTTTACAATTCCTTTATGATACAAAACTGTTTGGGCATTTAGCTGGCCAATTTAGTTGTGTAGAGTCCATTCTAGTTTATTTGGGTAGGTTGATGTTTATTTTAGTTTCAACACATGAAAGCTGATTTATCCATATCTACCTATATTTATATCTATGTCTGCAGACACTGTACAATAGAGGATTCTTGGGTATTAGATGTGACTAACTTGACGCATATTGTCTGTATGAATGTGAAGGTCCACATAAGATCCAAGGAATAGGTGCCGGTTTTGTCCCTGGTGTTTTGGAAGTCAATATCATTGATGAAGTTGTTCAAGTAAGGCCCATGTATCTTTCCACAGATGCATGAAATTATGCAATGTGAATTATCAATTTCATGTTCTCTAGAGTCCTTTGAAAGTTTGATGTTGGGTTCCCTGAACAAACACTAAAATTGCATAATGATGTAAAAGGGTTATTAAAGCTTTTTCATATTTAATACTCAAATTATTTGTACCAGACAGGGTCACTTTATCCTTCATGATTCCGGCCATTTCCTCTGCAAGTGACTACCAACTCTTACTAAATTCTCTTTTAGAGGCCAGTTGAGTTAGTCAAAATTGAAATATCTAGAGCTTGTAATGGAAACAGAAAGTTTGCAAGTTTCAAAACTTTTGGAAACCGAAATGTAACATGAATATTCGTCCATGTAATACATTCTTATATGTTGTTTTACTGAGAAGTTCATTAACCTTTTCCAGTGACCATGTCTTTTAGCAATGTGACATCCAATATTTGTATAGTTTCATAGATGTCTGGTGCAAGTTTTGTCTTGTGTCGCCTCTGATAGCCACAGCTGTTGTCTAAATACTAAATTTGTTTTTTGTATAATCTTGCAGATATCAAGTGTTGAAGCAATTGAAACTGCAAAGCTTCTTGCATTGAAAGAAGGCTTACTTGTAAGCTTTTAGCTTTTCTGGAAACTCTAATTGTGTGTTTAAAGCTGTGTTCTATGTTAATCTCATAGAATCTCAGTCTTGTTTATTTCTAATTGTGTTACTGCAGTTTGCCTAGTTCCCCATTTTACCACTAATTGTTGGGGCTTCTATTGCAGGTGGGGATATCATCAGGGGCTGCCGCAGCTGCTGCAATTAAGATTGCAAAGAGACCAGAGAATGCTGGAAAACTCATTGTCGTAAGTTTAGTAATCCCCTTTTAGTTTCTTTTTTATTTAGTAGTGAGCTGAACATATTAGAGGTGTTTGGTTCTGTAATTGGATATAAAGATATTTTGGTTTTGCATTCGGTTATGATATATGGAAAGCTCCGGCAATATCCATGGCCACTTGAAGTCTTTCTTTGTCGTATCAAACTGTTGTTTTATCTACTTTGTCATTCTTTCTGGCCCAACCCCTGAGATTAAAAACAAATTAATATCTGGGTAGAACAGCAGCTTGTTCTCCAGAATGCAATTGAGCTACACCTTTTGAGCACGAGAGCACTTTTATTGCCTTGATTTTCCAACTGTTATCCAAGTTGTAAGACAAATGACCCGGATGTGGACACAACTCCCTCTTTCCATTTTTCTATCTAAACTTCCAAGTGCATTTCAAGTGACTAAATGGATGGCCAATGACAATTGAAATGCATTTGCATACATTCCTTTGGATCCATGGCAGAAAAATGTGGAACCGATTTCTACACTTGGCATTGGAATGTCATGCTCACTTTAAGCATTAACTTGCATATTCTATTATTCACCCAATTTTTTGTCATTCCACACTCTCTTTCTTAATTTCAAATTTCAATCTTGAATCTTGTGATTCAGTCTACTTAATCCCCTTTTATTCGTATATTTACTTGTGCAGGCGATATTTCCTAGCTTTGGAGAGAGGTATCTATCTTCCGTGCTGTTTGAATCAGTGAGGAAAGAGGCAGAAAGCATGACATTCGAGCCTTGATCTGCTGCTGAAATCTAAAAGTTTGTGTTTGGCATAATGAATTTACTTCGACTAGAAGAGAACATGATTCTAAGTAAAAACACACATGTTAGATTGTTTCCTTGTTCTTGTTCTCTTTCTAATAAGATGAACTCCAATTATTTTGTCTTGGTTCTAAAGGTATGTTTGTAATCGTTGTGTTTTTACTTAACTTTGAAAGCACATTAACTAAAGTTAACTAAAGTATGCGAACAATATCCATCACTCACCCGTCAGATTTATATTTGAAACCAATCTTAAACATATCATACAATTAGTGATTTTACATTTGATTATGGCATCTCTATTGTGTGGTTTCATATTAAACTTTTTATCAACTTCATCCATTGTTTGGTATGTAAATTTTTTACTAGAATTGTAAAGTAAATGCATTTAGGGGTTGCCTTCTAAATTTTAGGAATATTATTCCAAGTCCCTTTTCAATAAAGGGTTAGAATTACAAATATAATTTCCTTTTAATAATAATAAAATTATTTTCTTAATCATTAAATTCATTAAAATAAATAAATAAATTTTAAAAAATTAATTTATATTAAATAAATATAAAATTTGTTAATGAATTGGAATTGTCCTCTAAAATAACCTTTTAACAAACAGTCAAAGTCAAACATATGTAAATCACTAACGTCAGCATGGTACACAATGGTCTAGGTTTAGCGAAACCAAACGTCGCCGTTTTTATCCTTCTAGAGTCTGCTCTGCTCTCTCCATCCCTCAATTTTAGTTTCTGCTCTCTCTCGTCAGGCGATCTGTTCTATACAATTCTAGCGCTAGGGTTTACGATCTTCACCATCAGGTATGCTGTAAGCTTTTCTCTTCTTCTAGAAACAAGAAAACATTAACAGAATAAGAGGATTATTATTCTTCTAATTTCGTTTTTCTCCTTATAAGTTACTCAGTTTTTTTTCTTTTTATTGTTTTAAATCATGTTAGTCGATTTGGTAACCTACTTTTTGATTCCCAAGTTTTGGAAAGAGAAGAAGTATGAATGAAAAGTTTATTACTTGAAGAAGTTAGTTATATGCTTACTATTTCATCACTGAGTTTGTCATTGCCATTAATTTGAGTTGATATATCTTAGTATTTATGAAATTGTTGTTTCAGTTGTTCCATTTAGCCCCTTTTAGTTTTCTATTTAATCGGTGCATATTGCTTATAATATTTGCTGCTCGCTTATCCTATATATGGCAACTGGATTGATTGATGCAACTGTTATTGTTAAGGTTTTGAGGCATTGAGGGATTGAACTTGTGGTGAAATTTTGGGTTTGTGGTCTTGTAAGAAAATTTTGGGTATGTGCGAATTAGTGTTAATGGTTGAATCCAAGGACAAGAACACTCCTTTCAGCTCGGGTCCTGCTCTGCTGTGTACCATCCTACCTGCCATGTAGAGATTCGTTGCAATCCATTGCTTTTGCTTGTGTAGGCATTTCTTTATTTGCTGCTATATGTAATTCTTTTCCAATGTTTTCTTTACATCTAATGTTTATAGGAAATGAATTATAGATCATGACAGATCTTGTTCTCATCTTACGAAATTTTAGTTTATACTACTATCTAATTCTCAAATAGGTGCATCACCATGCTTGTACAATTATTGTGGTTGCTGATTTTGGAAATGGAATCTATGTTTCTGCTGGAAATTCAGTTACTTGTTAAAACACTTTCAATTTTAGGTCTCTATGTTGATTCATTTACTAGAGATGTGATTTTGTGAGTGCTTCACTTTCTCCAACATCCTTCTTTTCGTTTGCAGATAATCATGGCCACTCAAGCTGAAACTGATTGCCGGGAACCAGTAAATGAGCAAATAGTTGCAAATATGTACGCATCTATGAGAACTGAACTTAATCAAATCTACTCAAAAATTACTGAACTGGAGATGGAAGCAAGTGAGCACTCATTGGTCATTAATGCTATTCAGCCACTTGACCCTTCTAGACGGTGCTACCGGATGATTGGAGGTGTGCTGGTTGAGAGAACAATCAAAGAGGTCCTTCCCGCTGTCCAGCGCAATAAAGAGGGAATAGAGGAGGTAATTGCAAGGCTTAACGAGGCTTTGGAAAAGAAGAAGAAAGATATTGCTGAGTTTGAAGCTAAATACAAAATTAGGATACGAAAGCCTGACAGTGATGTGAAGGATGATAGTAGCAGGAAGGAAGGCTCTGCTCAAGGAGTCCTTGTTGGTCCAGCTAGTTCGAGTGAGTGATAGGTGTTTCTTTCCTATATCACCATGATTTCTTGAACTTGCTGAATAATAGTTTCTTAGATTTTTGTTACGATGCACTTGCCGTTAGAGATTTGGGCTTTTGATTGATCAGGCTAATAGACTGAAACAGGTATTGCTGCTGTATGCTAATTTGTGTTTGAGCTTTATGAATGAGGGACGTTATCTATGTTTGCAAGAAGAAAGACTAGTATCTGAGTGATGCATATTTGAACTTAACATTGTTTGGGGATCCTTCAAATTTCTTTGGGTAAGTGTTGGTCATTAAAATAACCAATGTACAATAAAATTGCTGTGGATCATGTCATTGTGCACTACTTGTGTACATTCGGAATCATTATCATACGTTAATATCCACTGAATATGTTGCCTTATTACATACAGACAATGCCTTGCAAAAACTGTAAAAAAGAAGAAGAAAAAATTGTTTTTAGAGCAAAGCAGCTAAATTTCGTAGTTCTATAGGCCGTCACACGTATAACGCTTGATGTTTCTTAGCCGAAGAAATCTTGCACGCCTCTACCAGCAAAAACCCGATCAGACAATTCCGCCAAAACGAAATTCAACGTGAGCAAAACGACACTGGACCCAGCAATCACTCCCAGCACGACACCCGTCGTACCCAAAACCTTACCAAACGCTGGCCACTCTATCTGCCTAATCTCTTCCGCAACCCCACTCCACAGATACCCCTCTTTCTCCTCTTTCCTCTCCTTCAAAACTTTCTTTATTTCCGAACCCAATTCGCTCAACTCGGCACTCGACTCGCTGGCACCACTCACCGGTTCAGACTCCCGTTCATTAGCGGTCTCAGTCTTTTCAGCGCTTTCCTGGCTTTCTTCAATGGATTTAACGACGGATCGGTTTATCCTGCAACTAGCTGTCCTGTTTAGATTAAGGTGGTGAAAAGAATTGCGGTGATTGACTGGTGGCGGTTTCGATTGTACGGACGTTTTTGGGAGGATGGATGCTACCGGCAGTCGGAGGGAAAGCGCCATTTGCAGTGTGTGTTGAATGAGGAGAGTGTGAGTTTGGATAATAATTAGGAATTGCGAAGTTGATGTTGCATAGATAGCGGAAGCTAGTTTCAAATTTGTGTGGGCTGGGACATGGGCCGAATAGGTCATGTAAATGGGCTACATCCAGCTTTACCTGATTGTTCACTCATTACCTGGGCCGAGGCTGAGAAGAGCTACAATTGCTAGGCTGGCTACAGCAAATATAAAAATAATTAAATGAACCAAACAAGGCATTCCCGGGGCATAAAGCCCATGAAACTGGAGCGTCGTAGTAAACTAGCTATCAACAGATTACAAGCAGCAAATCTGGATAACCAAACAATTATGTCAGACACGAAACAACAGCAATCCAGCATTCTTCAGTCTTCAGTCTTCACCAGCCAAATCTTGTCTCTCTCTCTCTCTCCCTCTCATATTTGAATCTTTATTATTACATTACATGACAAAGACTGAGATGAACTCTCTGCATAACCTGACAAAACAGATTCAATTCGGTCATGTTCGATGTCTGCTTCCTCTGATCTCTTTAATTATTTCTAAATTATTTGGGTTCATAAAGTCCCACTCCATGGACCATGCTCCACTTGTTGCAATAACTGTTACTCGAATCCTAATCAACCTGACAAAATGTCACTGTCTCTAATTACTGTCTTCTTTGTATAATTTAAAGATTGCTATTTGGATGCGGAAAATCAGAGATCAATTTTCAAGAGTCGGTAAGATTATGCTAACTACAATGTACTACAGTATAGGTGCGTGCACATGTGTATTTTACTCAAAGGCTGCTTTCTAATGAGCTGCTAAAATGTCGAGTCATTGTCAATAAGATGGGATCGACAGACATTGCTTTCTGTATACGCATGTTAAAGCTCTTATGCACACTTTCAGGAAAGAGAAGAAACTTTTTTCTTGATAATCCAGTCGATTAGTGTGAGCTAGACTTTTAAATAAGCAAGCTCCGACACATGTTATGTTCAAAAAACTAACTCAAAAGATGAACAACGCAATTCTGTAACATACATACATACATACATACATACATACAGACACATATCCTAGATGAAAGAGAAACTGCATGAATATGAACGCAAAAAGAAATGTGCATGCTTTGCTCAATGAAGTGCCTCACTTTATTCCTGCTATATATGCTTTTGGTCCAAATTGGTGTCCTCTATCGAAAAGCAAAAGATCACTGCAAGTACCATTATGATACTTTATTTGAATAATGTGTGTTTATATGTATCAGGGCCTACTTGTTTGTGGCAATGTATCAAACCGGTGCATTTGGCATCACATCATTCTACATTTATCAGTATCCACTTTTCTTTTGGCTTTATATCTGTCAATGAATATTCACTAATCATCCTTTTGGCTTCATTGATTAATCATATTGCTTGAGTATTCATTCATGCAAATTTGAAGTAGAAAGTCGAATGAAACTGTCTAGTTGTTGGTTAGTGAAAACAGCTATATATGTGTATATATATATATATATATATATAATGTTGATAGAGGATTTAGAACTCTTTAATCCCACCAAATATCCTTCCTTGTAGCCCAAATTAAAGAGGTCTGAAATTGATTTAATAACTATGGAAACACTTGGGGACAAATGTTCTGGTGCTATAACCTTACCTAAACCAACTAACTTCACAAATAAATATTAACTATATATAAATTTCCAAAAGCATGTCATATATATTCTTTTGGCAGTATTTGATATCTCTCTTTGGATCCTCTTTCTTCTGTCTTCTCTTCTTCTGTCATGTATAAAATATGAAAAAAGAGAGAAAACCCAACTGCCTTTTTGGTAAATTTACTTAATTCTATTTAATATATCCATGGCTTGCTCTCTTCTAAGCAAATTTGGGATTTTCAATGCTCTTTGCTCCGTGTTCCGAACAATGGTGTTCAATTTGATTTACTACAGTTCAATTTTAGGACTCTGTAAAAATCAACACCATAGGCTTAGAGGACTCCCTTTTGGTTGGAAATACATCTTTTCAGTAACATTTTTAGAACTTCATTTGCATTGATTCTCGGTGTAAACTTTCTTCGTCTTTACATGTTTAGAGATATGTGTAATCAAACTTTCGATGCAAACGGAGTGGGAATTTACCATACTTAGTTGAACAAGGTTAATTTAAGTATATCGACATATCACATCGACCAAGCAATTATGCATATGCCCTAGCTAGGTTAGCTCCAATAAAACGAGGCTCGTGATTATGTCTTGCTACTTTCTTCAACATACATATATATATAATGGAGGCACCCAGGATTCTTGTAGGACCACAATGGATTCCAGGACAATAAATGATCTTTGCTTTTGATAAATATAATTTGCCAATCAATCAAGGAAACACAAGAAGAAAACACATGCATTTTTTACCAACACATTTTACATAACACATTAAATATGCATATATAACATGCATCGAGACATTAACATCCCACGCTTCCTTGGTTCTCTGATAATCTAATACATTAAACCTTTAATTTGTCTTCTCATAATGCAACAAGACAACATCTCTTTTTCACCGAAGACAAAGTAATTCCTATGCAACAGCCAAAAATATTAAAAAAAACAAAGAAGAAACAACCTCCAATATTTCTTCTTGTTTTTCTTGTCATCACTAGCTAAAAGGTTAATACGAAATCACCTCTGCTGGCCTTAAAATTTCCGGTGACTATCAGATTCTTGCGACGACAAAAGGGAAATGATAATGTCAGCAAAAGCGCTAATGATAAACTTGTGGGTCTGCTTTGGGTTTAATGTAAGGTAACAAAGGAGCAGCTCATGCAAGAAATCCCAATCGGCCATCACGTCACTTTGGTTTCTTGCTTCAATCATTTCTTGCATTGAGCGACGAAAATCACTGTAAGGGTCTGGTGAGTACTTGTTGATGGCGACGCCTCCATTGAGTGTGATTTCTTGAGTGTGTGGTCTGGTACTATCTGATGACTCGATTATGGAATTGGAACGACCTGGAGAGGAGAAAAATAAGCGTTGAGAGGCAAAAATGGTGGCGAAATCTGGCTGGGAGATGGCCTCAGAGTCGGTATCAGAGTAAGTGAAGGAGGAGAAGTAGTCGTCAGTAGTTGAATGAGTCAGGGATTTTGAGGTGGAAAATTCTGAGGAAAGATCATAGATAGAATTAAAGTTCTTGAAGAGAAGTGATGTGTTGGTGGGTGAAGACTGATTTTGATCTTGTTTAGAGGGTGATTGAGGAGATGGGGTTATAGCAGGTAGGCATTTGAGACTTGAGAAGCAATGGTGAAAGTGCTTCCAAAATATGTTAGACATTTTGAGAGAAACAGATAAGGTGATGCTGTCTAAGAGAGAGAGAGTTTTATCTGGTGAGAGTTGTGTGTATAGTGTATTCTGCAAGGATCAAAGGCCGCAGAGGAGTGAATTGAAAAGGGAGAGAAAGAGAGATTTGTTTATGTATTTCTGGTTTGTTTCTTTATAAGCTTTATTGGTTTCTGTGCTTGCATAGACGATAGACGAAACATATTGGCACAGTAATTACTTTGGAAGAACAACTAACTGCTTCCAGTAAAATGGTGAAAATGATGGATCAAATTTATATATCATGTGTATGAAGTTGAGTATATTATATATACATATATGCTTGATGAGAAGACAGCATCATGTGTAAGTTTTTCCTCCATGTTATATGTACCTTGTTTTTATCTGAGAAATTTAGCCAAGTCAAAAATGATAACAGTAACATCATGACAATGATAGATGATCATGGGCAATAGCAACTGCCTTACATGTTCAAGTTTCACTGAAATACTATACATGCCCTACAAGTTCTATTTCCCTGAGACTTCCATTTTGGTGATCAATAGGAGTTTGTCCAATTACCAGAATTCCTGTGCCCTGGAGAACTTATGAATATTATTTCATGTGAACCTGTAAACCAAGTTGAATTATGATATTACACATAGACTTGTACTTATCAGCAACGCTCCTGGTCTCGTGAGTCCTGGAAACTTAGATGTTACATGATGCTCTGACATGTCAAGGTATTTGGATTAGACGACCCACTGTCAATTTAAAAGCTATGAATAATAATTATGAAACAAAATCATGACCGTTCATTTTCATACAAGATTATGTGATGTATCTGAACTATTCATTATTGTACGTAGCTGTGAAAATGTCTATTCGAAAGCAAGAGAAAAGTAGGGTCTGCTGCGAAAGAAACAAGGGCATCTGAAAACCTTATCCTCCTGTATGTATAATGGCGAAAGACAAATTTATAGGCAAACAAATTGTTTGCTTTATGGTGGGTGGGTTTCAGCGTCAGCTGTTTGCAGTTTGTGAAAGTTTGTACACACGATTGACTGTTATCCTTCTTCAAAGTTCAAACAAGCACGTACAAAGTGACTCACGAGTAAACGTGTCCTTCTTCTTCTTCTTCCTTCACTCTCTTTTGTTTATGAAACCTACAATTAATACAGCTCGTCTGATCTGCCTAGCCTTGGGAGTTGTGACGTCCATCATTTATTACAAGTTCCATGTATGTGAAGCTTTCTTTGCCT